>JAQFVV010012460.1:3624198-4224198 GCA_028023455.1 Epiperipatus broadwayi | reverse complement strand
GCACTTTCTTTTATGATGACAATGATAATTTGAATATGTTTCAAGAAGTATTTTAATAATCTTTTGAATAATAATATGAAAATTGAGATGATAACTTTCAATGATATATCCATTTTATCTACTCATCTATATTTGGGCAAAGATATTCCATTTAATGAAGACAAAACAACTTCTTGGAATCTTAAAAAGCTGAATAGAGATTTACCAGACTCTTTCAATGAAAAAACTAGGAAAGAAATAACATTGCTTACCAGATTAGTCACTTTCTAGTAGTGAAGGTTTTTATATTAATACATTCTTGATTTATCTTCCAGTAAAGTCTCCTTTAGTAATCAATGATTGGATGCCCTAGCTAAATTAGCTATTATTCTGATATTTGGAAAAACTTTTCACTTCGCTTATAAATTTTTAATTATTTGAAAAAGTTTAGAAATTCACTCAAATTCAAATCCCAGATTATGGAGATGGCAAGTAGACATTTTAACCATTATAACACAAGCATATATATATAATTCTTTAATCATGTATTTATTTATTTTTAGACTGTATTATTACTGTAATATTTTGTTCCATTCAAATACTGTACTTTCCACAGAAGTAAGCAATGAGATTTCAGATTTTAAAATAGAGTAATGATACATTTCTTTAATTATTATTTAATTTTAATATTATTTGTTAAATACTTTACAAGTTTTATAATCCTAAAAATCTTTTTTCAAATCAAAAGGTTAACTATTTGCAGAGGTCATATAGTAATTGAGTTCTAATCCAGGAACATTTAGCTCTTAAATCCATCAACTCAAATTTTAAATATATCAGGCAAGCATAAAATAAATACCATTATGCTAAATTATAATTTTAAAAAAACATCATTGGTAGCACATCTTACATCTAATGATTATTTCTTGCTTTGAATTTATTAAACACATTCTTGAAATATGAACTGAGTAAAATTATCATGTTCTGCCTTCTATTTTAATGTTCAAAAATTATTTTCTGAAGAAACTGGGTATATGACAAATAAATAAATAGTCACTAATTCTTACAAAACAATATATTATATTCAATTATATTGGCCTTTTTATACCCATCATCTGGGTTTCAAATTAGAAAGATTTTAAGATATCCGGTTTTTTCTAAACAAGACTTGAATTTTTGTAGCTAATTAATTATTACTAATCTAGCTACTTTTATTTGAATAGTTTTAAAGATTCTAGATTAATCTGGATCAGTCAATTTATTGGCCATTGTACAAAAACAATTTAAATGTAATTGCTTCACCATTCATCATCAACTATTATCAATCCACTGCAGGATGAAGGTCTCTCCAAGTTCAATCTATCTTCTCTGATCTTTAGCTTATCTTCTCCACATCAACCCTGCATACTTTCTTATTTCATCCATCCATCTCACATGTGGGCTTTTTCTGGGTCTTTTACAATCTCTTCGAATCCAGTTTAAGATTTCAGTTGTCCATCTATTATCATCTCTTCTAGCAATATGTCCATCCCAACTTCACTTTAATCTTTTAATTTTTTCAATGAGGTCAGTAACCTGCTTGATCTCTTACCCATACATTGCGTTTTCGATCTCTTCTTGTTACTCCCAACATGCATATCTCCATACTTCTTTGAGTGGTCTGGAGTCTCTGTATTGCTCTTCTATTAAGTGTCCAAGTTTTAGATCCATACGTAAAAACTGGTAAAACACATAGGCAAATTTCCTTTTAGTATCAAGTTATTTCTACCAAAAGCACTCCAACCAAGTTTAATTCTATGATTAATTTCATCCATTATGTTTCCATCTATATTAATTCACCATTAATTATCCTTTTATGACTGATTCATAAGATTATCTTTTATTTTTAATATAAATATAAATTATAATTATTTATTAATTTTTAAATTTGCATAATAAAAGCTTATATATATATAATTGTCTTAATAAAAATTATTAGCAAAGGAAAACCCAAGTAAATGTAAAGGGCAACTGTTAATAAAAATAGGTTTAAAATATTTCATAAAACATCAAAACAATTCAGAGATTATTAATTGTCCTCAATATTGACAAGATATCAATCATATAAAAATCAATATAAAGATCAAATGTTAGGCAGAGTTGATGAAAACAAAAGATCCATAAACTTTTATTAAAATATGAAAATATAATTTGCATAATAACATTTAAAGTAAATCTTTCAAATTTTAGTTGTAACTATTTTTATCACATAAAATATGATGAAACACAGTTTTATTTGTAAGAAAAAACTTCGACTAGAAATAATAAAAATTTAAAAGGACTCTTCTAATAGTATGTTTCCTGACGGTCGATGGCAGATGTTTTTGTAATGAGAGATACAAAAAATGTTTATTTTTACTTCATAAAAATAACTCATTTTTATATTGTTTGATTTTATGTACATATATATTAGTTTCTTTATTTATTTATTTTCATATATATATTCCTTTCCTTTTTTGTCAAAATAATAATCTTTCTGTGAAAATTTTTATAACAATATATTATTAGCCAATGGCAGTCAACTGCAAGGCAAACATCTCCCCCTGCTTTTCCTAAATCCCCTCCCCCAAGCTTTCCTCTTCAATGTGTCATTTATCAGTCTTTTTTTTTTTAATTTTATTTTGTTGATTGGTATCTGCTTGATTTTTTTTCCCCCTGATGATGGTACTTTTTATTCTTTGTTAACCATTCAAGAATGATTATAATTCATCATTCCACTTGCTGCGCACACACCATTTTTAATATAACATCCATAGTACCAGTTTATATTTAAACTTTTTTTTTGATAATCCTAAAGCAATGTTTGCTTATTTAAAATTCAAGTTTTACAACTATAAGACAAAAGGCTACACACTGATTTTTTTTTTTTTCAAATATTTTTCTTTCAAATTCTTCCATTTCATTTTTCTTAGTTGTTTTTAACTTGCTTAAATAAACATAATTATCTTTTCCATTTTCTTTACATAATGATTCTGGTCTATATAAAGCATTAAATTTTAGTTTTGCAAAAAAATTAAACTTATCATTAAATTTTTTAAATGGAATTCACGAATATACTTAGATGCAACATCATCTATATGATCATATAATTGGTTTCTCAAAAAATCATGTGATACTTAAGTAATCAAATGGCATGATAAACACTATATCTCCCAATGAATTGACAGGACTGATTTATTTTATTGTTTACATGGTTGGGAATGGTTCAAACAGAAACAAAACTCTTCATATCCGTAGTGCCACCTAGTGCAAGCCAGAGTAATCAATGAATGCAAGGTTTGTGCAGAAAATCCCTATCTAGTGCCTGTTACATTCAATATCTCCAGATTAGTTTTTAGCTTGAGGTTTTCATCAGTGAGAAAGAAGCCTTGGATCTGAGAGCACTCCATCTGGATCTTAGGATCTAATGCAATTCTCCAACAGTCACATTCTACTTTTTTAGTTAACAATAAAGCTATGAATCCAAAATGAAAGCACAATAATGTTTTCAATGCAAGCTCATTCACTTGTATAATCATATAGAGCTGAAACCAGTTCAAAATTTAAACATTTTTGTGTCTTTGGTTCTTTAGTAACTATAGTGATTATGTGATGGTGAGAATGGTTCCTGAAAGTTTATCTTTGAGTTCACTACTCTGTCCTTATGCTAAGCCACATAGATTGCAGCAGCATCTGAAAATATGAAAATGAATTGGATAATTACTATTTATCTTTAAGTCTATTTAAATCTTTAAAATTTTCTTATAGAAAATTTAAAGTCATCTTGGCATTTTTCTATCTTAAATTTCTAAAAAAAAAATTTGTAATTTTATCAATGAGTTTCTTTTTTTTTTTAATGTGTAAATAAGCTTAGAACTTTAGTAAATTCTACCATGTTGTAGATACAACTAACAAGTAGTTTTAATATATAAAACAATACCATATCTTCTTTTTAAAAACATATAAAGTAGTATGTACGTCAATGGATTGCTTTATTTTTTATTACATGTGGGTGTTAATGGTTTTTATGAAGAATGCTATAGAATGGATTTTTGCTGTTTTTTTTCTCTTTTGATTAATTCAAATAGTCACCTCATTAATGATTGACTTCAAATATCATCTATGAGAATACTTTATTGTTACTATGTTTCAAATGAAAATACTTTTAAAATATTCTATAATTCCAGATAGATCTTGCTTGGAGTTGGTTTATTTATAATTATTTCATTAAACCAGTTCATTGGTTAATTCGATAATATATTTTTTATTTTAAAAATAAGATCATAATTGTTGAAAGTTTAGAAATTTGAGATTATTTTTTTTTTTAAAAAAAGAATGCATTAAAATAACAAAGTTTTTTTTAAAAAAAATTATTATTGCAACATATTAAAATTAAGTATTTATTGAATAATGGAATGTATAAGCAAATGTTAGCTTATTTCAAATTTCATTCAGCACATATTATTTAAACTTCATATCCATTAATAGAATTTAAAATAAATAATAAAAATAGTAGCTCTCCTGGAATTAATAACAATAGCAGCTTTTAAACGATTTTATTAGTAGAAAGTAAAAGAAATAAAAATCATTTTTATATAATTTAGTATTAATTCAGGAATAAGAAATTAAAAGCATTAAAAATCTTGTAATCTAATAGTAAATCACTCAATAAAATTCATTATTATTCATCTTGATATATTTATTTTTATCCAAATAATTTCATAGATTGATAAATTGATGTCTATTTGAAATTGTTTTCCTTTGTGCTCCAATTTTTGCTATTATAACTTCTTTTAATATTTAAACAGCATTAAACTGTTGCACATGCGCTTTGGATTTTAACTATAAAATGTATGAATACTAACACTTCAAACACATGATAAAGTCTTTGGAAAAGATAGAATGATCATCTATCTTTTCGAACCCAAACGCTTTTGTATGGGCGAATCTTAAGTGTTTGAAAGTGAAAGCGTGAACATATTAAATAATCACTTTAAATTACTTTTACATGCGCTATATAAAATAATTGACTTATAACTTCTTTTATGAAAAAAAATAAAAATAATGATTGTTAAACAACAAAAAATACAGTTAATAAAGACATATAAACAATTGTGAAGTGGACAAAACTTGAACTGTATTAAAAATATTTGGAATATATTAAGTTTATTTACATTATTATTTTCAAATGTAAAAATAAATCTTTTCTTAATGATACTGTTAAAGAATGAAGATGAATTTATGTATTCCTACTTATGCTGCATTGCATTTATCAATCAGTGTTTTTATTTATTTTTTAATTATTGTCTTCTACTATTAAAATAGTATATCTTATTTAAAACAAAGATCAAAATAAGTTTTATTATTTTATATATATCATTAAATTTAAATTATTCTAAAATCTAATTTCCTTGGTTCTCTCTCTCTATATATATATTGTAATTTTATTATTGACAAAGTAAGAGTACAGTACCTTGTTTAGTTTATTTACACTGACTGTTCTTTTATTAGAAAACATACTTCTCTCTCCTTGGTTACAGTGGTCATTATTTAAGAGTTTGTGTTTATTGACTGATTAACTGCATACTGTATAGTAAAATAACCATGTTTTCAATACTGTCAACTTCCAAGATGAGAATATTCCAATTCATATGGCCCATGAAATCAGGTATTACTTGCAGATGATGATGATGATTCAATCTCCCATGGTTTTTCAAATCACTTACTTTAAATATTGTTGAGTTTCTATGAGCATTTCTTGAACAATTGAAAGATCAATATCTTCTGCAGACAAAATGATCTAAAAAAAATTCAAATTCTGTTCAAAGATATATCAACTTATGTAAATAATTTATTCAATAATCTTTTTAACTATCTTCTTTCAGCTGAAATATTTATGTGTGTATGTGTTATTCTATATTCCCACACTAGTTTTATATATTTTATTCTATATAGCATCAGAAATATTAAAAGTTATATATATATCCTTTTGAAAACCAGGCGGACATTGTTAATTTTTAGAAAAATTTACCCTAACTCTAATAACTTAGATATTTTGCGTTTGAATATAATAAATATAAAAAAAAACATACATTATAAGAAAGGTCATATATGAAAGAATGTAATGAAGTTGTTAAAATAGTCATTTCATAAAGAAAAAATTAAGAAAAAAAATATTTTTAATAGTTTTAAGAATGTTTATTTTTACACTGATTCACAAATCTTAAATTTTGAAATTCAAATGATAGAATGACAATTTCATAAGCAGCTTCATCACATCTGTCACAAAATTACAAAAAGAATGATATATTGGAAGTCTTATCTGAGGTAATTTTTCACTGAAAAAATTACTAAAACAGCGACCTTTCTGTGGTCCATTTTCATTCTAGAGCCAGATGTGTTCATTTGTGTAAAAGTATCTATATGAATGGTTTTTAGTGGAGAAAAAAGTAACAAAACAATGTATTAAAAAAAAAAAAATCAAACACATAAAAAATAAAATGAATAAAAATAAATCAATAAAGATAAAAAAAAATTATTATTAACAATGAATACATGTGTGGAAGGAAGATTGGGTTCAAATACATGGCACTGTAACACAGAGTGGATGGATTGAGGAAGCCAGAAAGTTATAAAGTGTCCTATATTACATGAGATTCCAGTTGTGTAGAATAAACTTGTATATAAATATATTTATTATTTTGCATAAAAGATATGAAGAAAGGCTGAGTTCAAATACATGGTACTGTAACACAGAGTGGATGGATTGAGGAAGCCAGAAAGTCTGTATAAAATATCCTATATTACATGAGATTGCAGTTGTGAAAAATAAGCTTGTATATAATCATATTTATTATTTTGCATAAAAGATATGAAGAAAAGCTGAGTTCAAATACATGGTACTGTAACACAGAGTGGATGGATTGAGGAAGCCAGAAAGTCTGTATAAAATATCTTATATTACTTGCCTAAAATTTACACAAATCAATTGTGGGTCATAACTTTAGCAAGTCCGGGCTGATGCAATAATTCATCCATAGACCAAATAAATTCAAACTTGGTCACGGGTGATACACTATTCATATTTATAATCATGCTAAAAATGCATCAGTTCACAGGGTGACAGATTACCCCAATCCTGACCTTTTTTTCATTCTACAGCATATTTATTTGACTCAGCACATATAAAATTTTATAATCAACACAAACATAATTTATTATACAATAAAAAAAAATCAGTAATTGCATACTCACTAGTGATGGTAAAATATAGCCCAGGAGACCCTTGAATGTTATCCAGAAATGTATGTGAGAAGAGGGCCCAGAATCGCAGACAACATCAACGGAAAATCAGAACTAAAATTTTCGGTAATTGATACAAGCATTGCGGAATAACTTTTTTGCAATATCTAAAAATTATAAAAATAAAAAAATAAAATTTTTTAGATACACTTCGCTAAAAAAATTCATAAAAAATCTAAAAATTATTGTAGAGAAAATTTTTTTACATATTCTTGTAGAAAATAAAATGGCACAAAGAAAGAAATGTCTCGTATGTATGACATTTACCAATTACATGCAAACTCAGCTGAAAGTTGAAATTTCTAGATAGTCATCAGAAGTCGTACTGGGGATCAAAGGGATATATACAGAAACAGTTGATAAGTTATGATGCAACATATATAAGTGTGCCATGTGTTTACATGTGATTTTTAAAATCATGAAATCATGTGAATATTTATTTATATATTATAGTAATAAAAAATTTGAAAATTCCATATTTCTCTATGTTAAATTAAATGCTCTTAAATATTCTGATTAATGTCTTAACTTCCCTCCTTTCTTCCAAAAAATTGTATGTAAACGTAAAAGCTCCAAACTAATTCAGTTATCATTCAAAGAGTCAATGAGAGAATTTAAATTTTGGAAGTACAATATGAATACAAATTTTAATAATGGAATAATTTTTGTAATTATCTATTATTCATGAGTCATCAAGCTTACCTTAAGTAGTTAGAATTTTGACAAAATGTTTGAGTTATGTAGTCATAAATATCAATAAAGGAAGGTAAACACTGGTTTTAAGAAAACAATTTATTAAACGTCTCATAAATGAATAATAAAAACAACAACAACAATGAAATGAACACTTAGAAAAATAAAATCATCTTTTTCATAAAATTTAAATCGTAATCTCTTTTAATATGTAAATCATTTAATGAAATGAATTTTGAAGTATCATAATATAAAATATGTGATTATGTATTATGTAATTATTAACATATAAATTTTATTATTCCTAAATATATCAATAATTACAAATAAACTTACTTAATACAGTTTACCTGTTTCAATTTAGCATATTCCTTCACATTCTTTATCTACTATTAATAATAATAATAATAATAATAATAATAATAATAATAATAATAATAATAATAATAATAATAATAATAATAATAATAATAATAATAATAATAATAATAATAATAATAATAATAATAATAATAATAAAAAAATTAATTATCATTATCCATAAATAATAATAAAACAATAATAAACAACTACTCAAAAATGAGTATGGTCATTCCAACATGAAAAAAGAAAGAAAAAGTGAGAGAAAATACAAATCAATCTGTGAACAATACATTTTTTGTTTACTTGTTATTTTATGATGTTATCTTTTAATATTTTCAGCAGGAAATTCTTCTTACTGAACTATTTCAACACCATGTCTAATTGTAACCTCTAATGTACTCTATTTCCTATCATATCTTCCCAATGCAAACAATTGATATTGTACTTCTTTAGAATGTCTATAAAATAATTCTTATAATGTAGATGAGATCAAACTTTCCTATAAAACCCATGATCAAGTTCACCAAAAAACATCCTTTTAAAAAGTCTTTCATTGTTGTTTAAATTTCCAACCAAAAAAAGTATAATTGTACAATAATGAATCCAACAGTATATTATGGAACATTCTCAAATAAAACTTTTCTAATGCTTTTATATTAATAAGATGTCCAAGTTTCACTTCCATACAATAAATTAAATAAAGTAGCAGCTCTCTATATAGTTAACATGGTGTCAGTAACTATTTTTTGTAATGAAATAATCTATCCTCTAACTTGTTAAAAGTAGCAGACAAATGGAGTCTATATTGCATTTCAGCATTCTCAAGTTGATAACCATCCATTGTTGAGAAAAGGAGTTGAGTTTTTTAAATATTAATTAATAAACCAAATTCTTTGTAAGTTGCATTCAAAATATTAAGAACATTCTGTAAATCACTTTTTAATTGGAAAAATAGTTCAATCATCAGCATATTATAAATATAGAATCCAAGAAAAGAAAGTTTTTGTGTTTGCTTTCAAATGATTCAAATTAAAAATTCTACCTTCAAATCTGTATATTTTGATTCTTGTTTGATTAAGCTTCCTATAAACAATTCCAAATACCACTATTATCAAAATTAAAAATGATATTAGAGCAAATACATATCTTTCTTTGTCACCTATTTTTATTTCAAATGCCTCAGATTTTCCACCTGCTTTCTCTCATTCCATCAGAATGTTGTTATGTATATATATAAATATATTAGTATAGGGCTATTTTTGTTGCATCAGTGTATCTTAAACCTTTGCTCTATCATATTACAACTACTATCAACACAGAAGTCAGCCCAATACCTTTTTCATTATGGATGCATTTTGAAACACCCACTTCACTTCTCAAGTAAGATATACATATAACATATTATAATTTAATCTCATATACATGTATATTGTTTAAATACATTTCTTATATTAATTGCATGTGACAAATTTATATTTTATATGTTTGATCATTTGTATCTCTTATCTTTATAATATTGGGAAATGATTTTGATTTATTTGCTCACTTGAATACTTCAAAGTTTTCTACTAAAGAGAACATACCCACAAAAAATATTTATCTCATTGTTTATTATTTAAGTAACTAAGCTATAGGTAGACATTTACTGTTATCATATTGCCAGAATATGTTCCTCTATAATAATATAATTAATACAGCTATATTACCAAATATAATTGTCTAGATATATGATATTATCACTTACTATTGCTTGTGCATTGAGGTATAAATAACTGTTATTCATAACACAATAAAATAGCAACAAAAAAATACTATCATGTATAGACAAATTGTAATCTACACAATTTTATTACACACTTTTGGTATATTTACTCAGTAATAAACATTTACATTTCTAATGGATTTACTTTTTCAAGCTATGAAGTTAATATAATCCCCACCAGACTTACTTTTTCCATTCTGTGAATTAAATTTATTTATTAATATTATTTATGCATAGGTTGAGTTGATCCTACATTCATATATATATATAAATAATATATTAGAAATGCTATAACATTGAAGATAATATCAAATAAGGTACATAATTAACTCTTCACTCTTGATAACATACACTACTGTAAATAATATATTGACTTGTTTGTTTAATTAATGATTGGCTTTCTACAAACATCAACTTAAATTTTCAATATTATAATTGTACACAAAATATCACTCATTCAAATGCATGGATTGTTAAGTAAATTTATTTATGAGAAAGGTAAAATATTAAATTATTGTGTATTTATTTTACATTGTTTAAATTATATATTGGACAATTATCAAAACCAAACAAAATGATTTCCAAATTGTATCCTATAATCCAACATATACATATAATTTTAAATTAATTAACTAATAATCCCATGAAATAATTTATTTGTAAACTTAATGGAACATTTTGTGTTTAAATTATTATCTAATTGATACTGATAAAGAATCAAATCTAATAGCTATAGTGTGCAGAATAGTTTCTTATAACTATAAAGTAAAATAAACAAATTTGTAAATAGTAGTAATAACAAATTATTATTTCTAAAACAAAGTTTTTCTTGAGTCTATAATCATTAATGAGCTCTTTTTTTAATTCAAAATGAATATATGATAGATATTAATTTATTTATGAGGCTGAGAGTTATTGTTTATATTTGCTTTTTAAGTGCTACAGATATATAAATTAATTTATACGTACAGATAGTATTTGAGCTCTTTATAATAATTTTTTAATTTAATTTTATGAATGAAGTTTTTCAGATATTTGTAAATGCATTCTTCAAAGATTTGAAGGTTATGGTTTCAGTAGAATTTAGAATGCACTCCCACCATTTTGGTTTCTAAAAGAAAACCCAAAACCATCACTGACACAACCAAGCAATAAAGAATATCAGATAATACCCCATTCTTGTTGATAAAAAGTGTTTCAGATATTTTGTCCAATACAATTTAAAAATAGCAATTTCTATCAGAAGTTTTAAAAAAAAAAACATGAAGATTTCCTAGAACTAAGCACAATCAAAAAAAAAAAAAATCAAAATTTCAAAAATAATATTCAACAAATATTAGTAATTAGCAAATATATCAATTAAAAAAAATTCAATGGCACAATTGTATGGACCAAAAGATCAAATTACTACTGCAATCAAATATAAAAAAATAATATTTAGCAACTATTGTTAGCAGATGACCATAAAATGTTAGCATAATCACATGATTAAAACAAAAACAAAATCAAATGCTTCTAAAAATCAAAATATCAAATAAATTAGTAATTAGGAAATGACCAAAAAAAATTACAAAAATCAAAATTTCAAAAACAATATTTAGCAAATATTAAATAATTACCAAATATATCAATGAAAAAAAATTTCCAGCATAAAAAATTACAAGACTAAACCATGAAAGAATAAAATGTGCTTATTACTTTAGAATAAGATTTGATATTTCATTAAAAATGTTTTCTTAAACAGTATTTATTTTATGGTGTTAATCAATAAATATATAATTATCAAAGATTAAAATTAAAACATTATGGATATTTTATTACACTTAAAATAATTAAGGACTTTTGCAGGACACAAAAAAAATGCAGGGGATAGAAAATTTCTAAAACAATAGTTTAGCAAATAATATTTCACCAAAAAAAAACATTAAGGGATATAAACCATGTATAATATATATTAAAATTAATTTTATAATTAATAAATGATATAAAAACATGTTGTACATGATTTAAAAATATAATATTTCACAAACTATAGTTTAGCAAATATTTGACCAAAAAATTACTATTATCTATTAATAAAATGTAAATCATGCTTAATAAATAAAACTATAAAAACATTACAAAAATATATTTTATTACTTCAAAGCATAGCCCTATTGCCAAACACATGGAGAATAGTAAAATGGAGGTATTAAATTCAAAGGAATCAACTTTATGTTTGCAGAAGTTCAGTTTTGAATTCAATGATTCGGTCAAAATTTTAAGATGGTAATAATAGGGGATTTGAACACAGACTTTCAAACTCCTTTTAACTATCCACTATATCTTATACAACCAATACACATGCTCACATACATGTAAAAAAGATAAATGATCTCCAATACATGAATTATGCCCAAACCAGGACTCATCAGTTGGTCCAGATCATTTACTCCATATATATATAATCAGTGCTCAGTTTATATTAAGTTAGCAAATCTTCAAAAACTTTAATGGATAGGCTTCAATCTACTCCATCAGCAGATTTTCAATGGTATGGATGGCTGAAAAGTTGGATGGTGAAGTAGACTGAAGCCTGTCCATAAAAATGTGAAGATTTGCTATTTTAATGTAAATTGAACACTAATTGTATATGTGTGTGGGATTTAATGATGTGGACTAACTTTTGAGTGCTAGTTCAGTATGAAATACATATATTGGAGATCATTTATCTTTTTCTCATGTGTCTGGTCATGTGTATCAATTGTATGAGATAGAGTGGCTAGCTGAAGGGAGTTTAAAAGTCTGTGTTCAAATTCCCTATAATTACATCTAACTCCAAGTATATGAATTATGCTTGTATTCAAATATTAAGATAATAAAAAACACCATCTATTTAATAGTTATCCATACATTCATTTAACTATTTATTAATGAACACTATAAAATAAATACTATTTAAAAAAACTTTTAATGAAATATCAAATTCTATTTTACAGTCATAAGCACATGTTTTATTTCTTTACACCAATATTATTTTTGAAATTTTGATTTTTGCTAATTTTTTGGGGTTATATCCTAATTACTAAAACATTTTGATATCTAGAGGTATTTGATTTTCTTTTTTGTTTTAGTAACATGATTATGCTAACATTTTTATGATCATTTACTAATGATAATTGATAAATATTATTTGTTCATATTTGGTTGCACCAGTAATTTGGGATTTTTTGGTCACATGATTGGGCTGGCAAATTTTTTTTTATTAATATATTTGTTAATTATTAATATTTGCTAAATATTATTTTTTTAAAAAAAAAATTTTTTTTATTGCACTTAATTCTAGAGAATTTGCTTGCTTTTTTTAAATTTCTGATGGAAATTGCTATTTTTTTTAACTATAATAGACAAAATAACTGAAACCCTTTGTATCAATAAGAAAGGTATCTGACATTCTTTATAGCTTAGTTGTGCCAGCGATAGTTTAGGGACTCCCCTTAGAAACCAAAATAGTGGAGAGAGCATTCTAAATCAGTACCATTGCTTCTCTGTAGATGAAATTGATAGTTAGAAAATCATCTGTCAACTCTCACGTTTCTTCTGGAAACTGTTACGTTATTACTGATTTAAATTCCATACTGACTGATAATGAATACTTTTATGGAAAAAAAGATCTGACTTTTTTAGAAATTCTTTTTTTTTTAAAAAAATGAAAACTGATTCTCTTTCATTTATATATATATATCATAAATTACAAGTAATAATAAGAGATGATTATATTTTAAATAAATAGTTTTACATGAATATAACTTGAACTTTATTGTTCTCTGATCAAAAAAAAATCTTATTAATATAATTCATGAAATATTATAACGGTCAGAATCGTGTAATCAGCCAACAAGATTCAGACACCTAGCAAAAGTACTTCAAACCCAGCATGTTCAGATATGGTAGTCACAGGACATTACTAAGCTTTAACCTATTTGCTAGTGCTTCAAAATCTCCACTATCCAACCAATGCCCCTGATGCTACTAATGGTCATTGTTTTTCTTTGGTTCCGGTGGTCAGGGTAGAAACAAGGACTCTATCAAATCAAACTTAGCCTATCATGCACTAGACTTTATTAATTTAATCTAAGATACTCAACAAATACTTTGATATAGCTCAGAATATTATTTTAAATATTTCATAGGTTTTGGATACTTACATATATGATTTAATCAAGTGTGTATATAGTTGGGTGGATATGATGAACCAGGGAATGACATGACAACTGTATAGATATATATGATTTATTAACACAATTCTTTAGAAAATATAAATAATAATAACAATGTTGGGATCTTATTATGATCCATGTACAGGTGTTACAATTAAACCAAAAAATAATTACAATGTTTAATTATCAGTGATTGATAATGGTACAGTATTTAGATATCACTAGGATAAATGTATGATTTTTACAAAGAATTACAATATTCAACCATCAGTTATTTATAAAGGTACAGTATTTAGATATCACTAGGATAAATGTATAATCTTTACAAAGAAATTACAATATTCAACCATAAGTTATTTATAAAGATACAGTACTTAGATATCACTAGGATAAATGTACGATTTTTTTTACAAAGAATTACCTGTCAATAATGACAACCAAGGTTATGAACTAAAAATAACAATTACAATAAAAAACATCAATATTCAATGTGTGTGAGCATTACAATGAAGTCATACTAACAATAATGACAACAGAAGTTATGGACAAGAAATAAGAATTTCAATAGTATTTAAGCATTAGTGTTAGATGTGTGTGTGCATTACAATGAAGTCATACTGGCATTCATGACAACAACAATTATGAATCAGAAATAATAATTTCAATATTTAATCAGAAATAATAATTACCACAAATAGTAAATATCAGTATTATATTTGTGTATGAGCATAAAACAAATTTTTATGTTGATAATGATAATATTTTATCAAAAAATATGCCACTATAAAATTAATATGCCAATTATGGAGAGTAAACACTATACCTGATTAAATTAAGTTAGAGGCTAGAAATATATATATAATAAATTTATGTGTGTGTTCACATACATAGGGAAAGTTAAGTATATTTTTTATTATTATATTTACTTTTAGTATTCCCAGCAGGAGTTATGGACCACAGCATAATTGTAGCTCCCTTCATTACTAATAGTTATATGATAAATATGTTTATCTATCCCATACAGCATTACCAAAAGGTATGATTAAGAAATCTAATTACAGCGTTCAGTGGCATCTGAGTTCGAATCCTTTGCCGGCTATATTATTATTGGCATTGACAAACATGGGCCAATCTTCTTTGTTGAATAATAATATATATATAAGTTCCTATGATAACACATCTGCATTCAGCTTGGCTTGTGTAAGAAATAATGAAGTGTAGGCTTTGAATCCCTATCGTCATAGAGTACTCATTTCTTAACTCAAAAACGTGGCTATCTCGTATAGCCAGGACCAGTAAAAATATCCGTCTGGCAGCTCGCATAGCATTACTCGACATATATTCATTATAAAAAGCCATATAGGCACAGATCATTCTATTAAGCAACACTTATATATTTGCCCATAAAAAGCATTAACTTATTTCTGTATAGATATTTTCTTAAACCTGTATTTAATAAGTAATAATGGGAAAATTTAAGATAACCATATCTTATAGGCTATAAAACGCCCAAGTGTTTCAAATATAAAGCTTAACCATAAAATGCTAAAGAGGCAAAAAAAAACACACTACTGCTGAGATATTACTCTTTCCCCAAATGCATGCATCACTAAATATATACATAGAGTGAGATGAACACATATCTTTGTAATAAGTAATATTGCCCGTTTTATATTTAAGAAAAGAAACACTATCATTATTATTATTACTTTTTTTTTAACACATAATAAACGCATATATATGCACACATATTTCATTCTAATTGTTATAAAGAATTTTAATCAAATCTAAATTAAACGAATAATGATTTTAACACTCATCTATATTCTTAATTTTCTTTAACAAGGTACTGTAATTATGTATATATGGGAAGAGTGCGGATTTTAATACAGATATTTAATTTCTTTTCTCTCTCTCTTTTTTTTTAAATAAATGACATTTTTACCCAGCCAGAATTAGACAAACGATTTAAGAAATTCAAATTTAACTGTTTATTAACTTACAATCATAAAAGTAATTACCCCCTCCCACATTAAGATTTGAAATAAACAAATTTATACATAAAATTGATCTAATAGTAAAATATAATCATCCAATACTGGCTAAATTTGGCATAGTTAACACTAATCAATAAAGTGTATATTTAAAAAAAAGAGAACATATTGGCATATCTCAAAATAAATATATAAAAGCTGTATTTATAAACTCTATAGTAATCTTTTATTTCATTTAGAATTAGACATTATGCTTTTTTTTTTTTTTACCATTAATATGTAATCTAGCTATAACACAAATTGACTTGTTAAAAATAATAATAAAAAAACTAAAACACTCATATATATCACTGTCCTTTTGAAACACATCTTTTTTAAGATAGAGTCTTTTACTGAGCGGTTAGAAATCTGTGAATTTTAAACATAAATAGTCTAGTGTTTTTTATTTATAGAAAGTATTTTAATTACTTTATCTGGAAGGATTAAAAATTTATACTTGCTCTTTGATGTCATTTTGAGGCAGCCATGATTTTCTTACTGGTTCACTTATTTCAGGATCGACCTTTGGCTTACTGGACCTAGGACAGGCTGGATTCGAAGTTGGTTCTCCATTTTCTTAGAGGCAGCAGAATGGAACTAATTGGATTTCTTTCCTTCTTTCAGATGCATTTTCTGGAGATTTCTCAGAGAGGAAAGGCAATTTTTATCTACTCACAGACCATGGTGATTATTTGTTATCAGCTTAAATTCAATTGGTCTATTAGAGAGAGTGATTTTGACTTTCACTTTGTCTCTTAAAACTTTTTTTTGCTTTTGGCTTTTTACTTTTGTCTCCAACAACTCTGCTCTCAAAAAAAAAAAAAACTTTTTTTTTACTGCCAACTCTGCTTCACTTTTTAAAAACTTTTTACTGCCTTTCGAGAAAATTTAGCCCAGTATTTATATGAAAAACTTTTACAAAGCAAAATCTTTGTTTAACCCTATATTTTTTTCTTCATCTATATTATAACTGCCTTTGTTAGAAATGAAAATAGCTTGATTGATCTTTGATTTAAACCAGTTGGCACAATTCAGGTAAGATTAAACCAAGGTATGAAAATTTTAATTGCATTTTTAACTGCCATTTAAAGATGAGAAAATTAACATTTCCCTGTAACTCTATGAATGTTTCAAAAAAATAGACTCGTGAAAATTGTTATTTCCAAAGAAAATATTGTCTTTTAGGAAAATATATAAGACAAAGGAAATATATTTTCTATTTCAAATATATAACTAAAAAGAATGTATTTCAAATAAAACAAGATACATATACATGAGCCCTCTCATTCATCAACACTCACACATGCATCTGTATATTATTCCTTTTAACAAACAAAAAAAAAAACAAATGAAAAATTAGATATTTGACCTTTAAAAATCTATAGATATATACTATTTCCAACAACTAACATGAAGCTCTGTGTGTGCATACACACTGATCGCTTCAATATAATAATCATAAACTTTTATTTTGAACTCTTTCTTGTTATATTCATATATTAAATTGCTATACTACTCTATACATTTTAGATATTAAATTTTATATTAATATAATATTTAAAAATTATTAATTATTGTAAATTATTTGTTTTTTGTTTATTATATTTTACATCATAATTTTCTTGTAAAGTGATTTGCATATCCACATTTATTTATTTGTTTGATATTTGTTTATTTTGGTCATAAAAAACTTTTCTGTTAAGCGTTGTTATCCGAGAGGTCATCGCAGCTGCCTTGCAAGCAAGTAATTGGTTGCAGATGGTTGTGGGTTCATCTCACTACCGATGCTATGACATATGGAAAAAAAAACATTTTCTTTCTCTATAGTATATGCGTTATGTTTTAATTCATTTTACTTACAATTTATGAATTTATCACAATTACTGTTAAGATTTCTTGTTATTGCTGTTGTTGTTGTTGTTTTATTTTTTTTATTTTTTAGTAAGGTAGTAGTAGTAGTAGTAGTAGTAGTAGAGTAGTAGTAGTAGAGTAGTAAGTTCAACAAAGAAACTTTTTGCCTTTAGTTTGTATTACAATGCCAAGAAGATAAATATTGAATCTTATTTTGTCAGTTCAATTTCAGGCACCATATTCTTTTTAAAAGATATCAATGGGATTTTGAGGATCTACTTTAGGAATGTTAATTAATCCTTTGTCCAATAGCAGTAATTTCTGATAAGTTCTTCATAAGATGAGTTGGCCCCAACCAGAACAGGGGGCTTGATCTGGAAGAATTGAATTTATATTATAAATTATAGATTCTTCTTTGCTTTCTACTGGCATATATACAACCTTATTCATTGTAATTAATTTGAGTCAGTGTTATTATAGAAGGTTTGAATCAATGTAAAGTATTTTGAAATTTTCAAAAGGACAATCTTGAGCAATTACTATTCCAGTTCCTGCAGATGGGGAGGATGAATCTCTGGAACATGAGAGAATCCCTGGTCCCTCAGGTAGGTAGCTGGTTTGTTGTGGCCTGAATATCTTTGTTTCTAATAATCCTGTTATATGGGTGGTTTGATTTATCCAATTTGTGATTTGAAATTTTTATTGATTGCATTAAGTCCTCTGACTTTTAAAACAGCAATTTTAAGTTTCATTAATAATTTTTTTTCCTTTGAGTTTAGGAATTCATGTCTTCCTACTTTTTTCCTCGATTTCCACTGCATCTTGAAACACCGGCTCTCTTCTCCACTGCTACACCCAATTATATATTTCCTGCTCACTGTGAGGATTCTCTTGTTCAATTCTCCCTTTTTATATCTTCTATCTTGTTTTGGTGGATGCCTTGGTTTGCCTATCTTCAGTGTGGATTTCTATTTCGGTAGGCAGATCTGGAGAATAGCCTCCATCATTTCAGAGATGTTTTCTAATAATTGTTGGCAATGGTGCTTTGGTTGAAATTTTGCTCTTCTATCTACATGAGTTACATCTTCAGTTCGTCTCAAGTAATTTGTGTAGTCCTATTCCCTCTTTGCTGTTTTGTTGGCCTTTCTATGGCTCCTTGCTGTGTTCTCTTTCCTCTTTTCATTGTTTAACTCTCTTGCTCATAGGCTGGCTCTTTCCTGGTGTGTTTTAGCTTTTTTTATTATTTCTTGTATGTTGTCCAGTGGCTTTTTTCCCTTTTAAACCACTAGTTCCGGTCGGTCAATGTGTTTGTGTGTTTATGTTCTTGTCTTCCTCTTCCATTGTTCTTCTTTTCTGTTTTTGCTCTTTGTTTATTATGTTGTGCCTCCAGTTCCTTATTTTCCCTTTACGTCATCTAGTTCTGGGTCCCCTCATGCTTTGGTGTGTTTTTTCTTGTCTGTGCTTGTTTTTTTTCTGTGGCTTCAATTATATCTTCTTCATCCGGTGGTTTATTTCTCCCATTTTTATTATTTTTTGCTACTGTCTCTATCTATTTTGTCTTTGGGTCTCAGGGTTCTTCTATTCCAGTCTCAGATTCCGGTCTTTGTTGTTCTTGATTTCTTTTTGATTGTTTTTTTTGATGGGCTTTTCTGTTTTGGAGTGCTTCATTCTTTGCCTTATTTTCAGTGGTAGTTGTCTGCTCAACAGCTGGTAGTCTGACTGTCAGCACTTTCAGCAACTTTGCTTCTTTTTCTTTGTTGTCTCTTTTGTTTTATTTTTGCTGTCCCCTCTCTTGGTCACCTCTTCTGTTGGGTTTTTCTCTTCTTATCTGCTTTGTCTGTTTTCTGTTCCTTCCTTTGTTTTCTTTCCTGTCTTTCTGCCTTTTTTTTTTTTGCTGTCTCTTTTCTCGCGTCTCTGGGGTTTAGGATTTTCTTCTTCTTGTCTGGGTTTGCTTGTCTTCCAGTTGTCTGTTGTGTTCTTATTACTTTGCTCTGTTTTGCTGTGCCGGTCTTGTGTTGTTCTTTCTTTCCAGTCTTTCGGTGTCTCTCTTCCCCCAAAACTTGTGGCCCCTATTTGTGTCGTTTGCTTCCTGTCCATTTTTGCTTGGGTGTCTTCGGTCTTTGTTCTTTTGTCTTGAAATAAAGCTGTTTGAATAAACTGGTGGGTGTGCGGGTTGGTTTCGGTTGAGGGTTTCTTATTTTGGTCGGTTTTTCCCAAATGGTCTCTGTCTATCCTCCAGAACTTTTTCCAAAGTTATTTTTCTTAAAAATCTGAAAATTTGGTGGGGTGCTTATGGAAAAAAAAAAAAAAATTATTATTATTATTATTATTATTATTATTATTATTATTATTATTATTATTATTATTATTATTATTTTATATATACAATATTTGTGTTATCTATAATTCCTTATGAATATAAATTCTACAATGGTTATTTTTATTGTTTTAATATATTAAAAAATTAATACAAAAATGGCACACTTTCTGTCAGCTTGATTGCCATTAGTGTGATAGCTGCTAGCGGCAGGTGATTCATTGAAATTTTGTTTTTATAAAAAAATTACAGAAAAGCTAAATGCATGACATTTACAAAAATCCCAGAAGTCGCTGCTGTTTTATTTCTTTTTTAAAATGGCATATCTCATGTTAAAATCAGACAAAATTTGAATTTTTTATTAATATTTTTATTAATAGGTTCATTTAATTTTTTTTCTTTTCTTCTCAGTTTACTAGATTGCACGATAAAGACAAAAGTAGAATTTTCTTATCAACCAGACTCATTACTGAAATGGATTAAAAATACTCCAATGATTCTAATTTCAAGGCCTTCATCCTGATGAAAACATAATCACAGAATATCAGTTGTAAGTATTCAATTTTAATTTTTTAATTATTTGAATAGTATTTTTTTAAATTATTTAATAAATAGTATAATTTATTAATATGTTTGTGTTTATATTGGTGTGTCTGTGTAGTATATAAATTATATTTGTATTCAAATATAATAAAAGTGGTTTATGTACAATGTAATTTTGGGGCTCTAATCCAAGTTTGAGATAACCTAATTTTATAGACATAATGATTCTCAAATGGTTTAATAATTTATTAGTACGTTTATATTTGTATTAGGTGTTTCTGTTTGTACTTGCATGTCTGTGTGTGTATACAAGTAATGATTTATATTAAAAATTAAGATATTATAGAGCAGTGTAATGTAAATTTTAAAACTGATTATCAGATGTATGATAGTTGATAAAGCAATCATAAAATTTACTAGGAATAGTACCATATGAAAATAAACTCTTAAAACCAATAAAGAGGTTCAAGTAGTGTGTATTGTGATAGCCACAATGATTATGTATAGCACATGGAATTGTATGTAAGCAAAGAATCAAATCCTGATTCTTGCCTATGCCTTGATGCTCATGCTGTGGAGTCAGTAGTTTTGCCACATCTTGCATCACATTATTTTCAAGTCTATAGCTAGCAAATGAGCTATATGCAAATAATATATCTCAATGGGACAATAAATATAACAAGATAGCATCACTGATGTGCATAAAGAATATAAATATTACTGGTATACACAAAAAATATAAAATGAAGAGCTGAACCTCATTTTATCATTGATACAGACAGTAGCCTTCAATTTTTAGTTTTGTATAGACAAAAAGCCATATCCACCTTCTGAAAAGATTTATTTTGTATATATTTATTAGAATGAATCTTTTTCTTATAGATGCCTTGAGATTTGTTAACTTTTGGGGTACAAGATAAAAATGAAGAATTTTTATGTTTCAACTTTTGAAAGTTCTGAAGCTATGGATTATCTCAGGTAAGAAGCATTATATATGGTTTGATTGAGAATTTTGTGAGGAATACAAAGAAATTATCAATGAAGATATAATTTAAACTTAATTAATGATAAATCAGTATTTATGAATAAACAATAAAGTAATAATTATTTCAAATGTTGAAATTTCTTTTTTTTTTCTTACCTTTTTAATGGTAATCACTATTTGTCTTATCCTTATTGTTTTCCTTAGTTTTTCTAGTTATATCAATGTAAAGTTTTTCTTTAATGTTATTAAAACTGAAGTTATTATGAAAATTGTGTCTCATCAGTTTTTTAAAAATTCAATATGGCGCCAAGTTCCTTAAACTATCTATATCACATTATGACAGAAAAATATGAATATTTAAAAATAAAAGCATTTAAAATATTATTTAATTATTTTAAAGTAAATAAAATTACAATATTTATTTATTTTTCTTCATTTGTCTTATAACAGTATCTATTGGTTTTATATATATATAGTCATTCTGTGTAAAAGTTTATTAAATTTATCGTGTAGACACAATGATTTAGATTTTAAAGTTTATATGGAAAAAAATTCTGACTAGAAACTAATCTTAAATAAAACAAATGCTTATTAGAAAAACTTTAGACCAGATAGATAAGAATCAGTAGTACTTTCTGTGAAGTTCTGTAAGAAATATGTAGAAAGTTAAGTTAAATTATAATTCAGCTTTGTAAGAAATATACATTTTTATTAAAAAATAAAAGATATCTCACTACCCTTTTTTTATATAAATAGTATGAAAATGATTAATTTATTATTTTACTTGAGTGATATGATGTATTTAGAATATTTCATATAGTTTTTGTATATACAATATACATTAAATAAACATTATGATTATAATAGTTCTGTAAATACAATAGTTATTATATTATAAAATATACTTTAAAGAAAACAATATCAAGTTTTTTTTAAATATGAGCCATTAATTACTACATATATATCAAATATTTTTACATATACTGTATAAGGACTTACAATATGTTGGTCTTATATAAGTACTAAAATTTCCTATAATTGTATTTGATATAGAATGTAAATAAGTAATACCAAAAACGCTGTCAGATAATGAAAATTATTCTTCACGTATAAATCGTGATAAACAGAGTAGCCAAAATTCAAAAAATATTAATTACAACGAACAATTTTCCAAGTGCTTCCGATACAGTATACCAGAATATTGGAACTGAACCGTTCAGTTCCAATAAGTCATCATGATTCTGGTATACCAGGGGTCCCCAACCTTTTTGCACTTAAGAGCACATTCTTTAATACCGACCAGTTGGTGGGCACCATTTATTTTTTCAACCAGGTGGTGGGCACTATTTATTTTTTCAATGTAAATTTATAGTTGGAAATTGTTAATAATACACATAATGTACAAAAAATATTTATTTCAAAAATAAAATTTTAATATATAATTAACGTTTATATTTTTATGCTGTAAAAGTATAGTATGCCCTACAATTTGATTACAATATAATACAATAATTTATAAGAAATTTAAAAAATTAAATTTATTTGTATCAGATAAATAATTTTTTATCGTATTCAGATTGTGGCGGACACACGTAAAATGGTCGGCAGGCACCATGGTGCCCATGGGCATAGGTTTGGGGACCCCTGTGGTATACTATACCGAAAGCCCTTGGCAAATTGTTCATTGTGATTAATATTTTTTTAATTTTGACTACTCTGTTTATCACGATTTATGTGAAGAATAATTAATATAGAATGTAAGCAACAGTTGAGTAAATAATAGTTGCAAGGTATCAATGTAATCCCTTTATTTTATTCAATCCACATATATTGGAATATTGAAGGCAGTGTTCAATTCTGACCATGCCAATATTACAAACTCTTTAAGTTTAGATTAGATTAATTAATGGGAAATAATATTTCATTTTCTTATATTATCTTATTATTAAAATTTATACAAAAAGTTAAAGATTCTTTAAATGGGCCAATTCCAGGCAAAGGATTCTTCAATATTCTTTCTCCCCTTAGAGAATAATGAAGGAAAAGACATTGTTCACCAGACTTGTCAATTACCAAATAGTGAGAATTTGAGCATTTTACCATAACTGCTTTATCCTTTAGCTAAAATAGTTAAATATTCATTTTAAATAGTATGGCCTTTTACAATTTATGATGTAGTTCTAAATATAAAATATTTATTTTTAAAAAAATAAGTTACCATCACTGATAACAACTTAGTCATAATAAATTATTTATTATATTGATTTTTAGATTTGCCTTTGACAGAGTACCAGTTCAATAATTAAGATAGTTTAATAATAAAAATAATAGGCAGTGATTAGAATTAAAATAATTTAATCAATGTGTTAGGTGTGTTACTGTTTATTCATCTACCAGCAGTAAACAAGCCATTCGTATGAGCACACATCACATATGTAATAATTGTACATCATAAACTTTTATAGACAATACTATTGATGCATAATCAGAATATAAATTTGCTTTATTTGTCAACAATAAACGTGAATTTATTGCTGCTATATGAACATATGTTAATAAAAATATATTTCATAAAGAATGTTTTTCTAATACAGCAATTCCAAATTATTATAGACTGTCTAGAGCTGTGCACACAATTATTTTGGTATTTATACAACACAAATCAAACACTAAAATAATTGCACACACTGTCCTGACAATTAGTAATAGTTTGGAATCCTGTGTTAACAAACTTATGAAGATAGTTTTATGAAATAATCAAATAAATATGATATAAGTAGCATTTTGATAACCAGTTGGCTAAATTATAAAACTTTTAGAAAGTAGTTCTTGTGAAACGGTGGAAATTGTCTGGATCGGTCAACTAATTAACGTTGGGTATTATGAACTAAAACAATGATAACAATTTAGCATCTCTATAAATAGCTCGTCATTTTTCTTAACTGCACGAATTAATGGCAGTACTCGATTGGAGTACGCAAGAGTTAAAGGTTCTGGATCAAAGCTGAAGTCTGTTCACTCTGGAACTTGAATATCACATGATATCTTGAGCAATAATTTATTATCTTATTTCATTAATTTATCATCTCATATTTAAAACTACACCATATATATATATATTCAAGGTTCAAATAATTTTTATTAAAGAGAGAACATAGTTTTTATAATAAAATAAAACCGGTTGGGTTGCCTTCGTTGCATATAGGCTAAATAATGTAGATTTTTTATTTTTTAAAATAATTTCTTTATTTTCTTAACTGATTATTGACTGTACTATATAATCAAAATTCTTTGTTTTTTTAATTACATCATTTACTTAAAAAAAAAAAAGAAAGAAAAATACAACTTATAATTTCAAGGTTAACATTTAACACGTTTAGAAGGTTATAAATCAAACTAATCTTGAAAAAGGAAGTGAAATTGTAATTTCCAGGAAACTAAGGTTTATTTTCTTCCTTCTCCAAGAAAACATGTTATTTTTACTATTGCACTGAAAATTTTTAAGAATGTAAACTTTATTGTTAATAATTCCTCTTTTTATTATGAAAAACAAGAAAAATAATTTGTTATTTTTCTTTGGTGTTATTTTTTTTAAATGTTTAGTCTTAATATAAATTAAATTTTTCTTGTAACTGAACTTACTTTATCTAAAAACTGCTGAAAGAAAATAGAAGGACGTACTCTGAGAAAATTAAAGTACAATAATGAATCCATATTTGAATTTAGAGAGTAAATAATTTTAGCAGATAAGCAACATAAAACAGTCTGAAGAGAAGTTGATTTTTTCTTAATTAAAGTATATATTACATAATAAAATGAAAGAAGTCTTAATTATACAGGTTTGAAATGTATTATATTAAGTAGAAGTTTGTGAGAATAATTTTAAAAGAAAAGTTTTTAATTAGAGTGATTTGCCTGTTTTATCTTATTATTATAAAAATTATTAACTAAAACAAAAATTACAAATGATCTAACTGTAGGAAAAGACTTGTTTGAACTAACTCAGAAAAACAGGAAAAGAAATAAATGAATTCATGTCCAAACTAATATTTTTGATAATTATAAAAATTAAAAAACTAAAGTGAAGATGAGCTGAAGACATAGCAAAAGAGATTACAAATAACGACTAGAGTACTCTACACTTTGAGATAAAAGAGGGATGTGGTAATGAAATGAGGAAACTACCCATCACTGTTGAAATTGAAGGCTTTAGAATTATTATTGGAGAGGTCTTTATTCCTATAATAGATAGTCAACAGTGAAAATTACATGAATAAGAAATTTAACTATATATAATATGATTAAAAATATTCTTCAGTACTTTGTTTTCTTCATTTATGTTGTTAAGTTTATATTGGTCAAAATAATAAATAGTAAATACTTATTTTATTGACTTAATTGAATAAAATAACCTGAAATTAATATATATGAGTTTAAAAGTTATAATAAATCATTGCCTTAGGGAAACCATGGTTGAAGTTTCTATCATATGATCAACATATCATAATTATCTTCTGCTATATATAAAAATTTACCACCTTAATAAACTAATAAACCATAATATATATATAAAGCTATTTCTGCATATGCTAATTACAATATAATATGAAGCCATACAATTACTATTAAATCAAGGCAATCCATAGAAAAAAGCCTTATAGATAATGATTAACAAATCATATGTAAGATTTGAATGAAGACTGTAAAATGGACAAATATTTCAAGTCACATGCATACTTAAGATTTTTCTTCTAAATTAAGTAGATGGTCCATATCCAATCCAGATAGTCATTAATTTATAAGTCAATAAATAGGTAATTTAACTATAGAATCGATTAATTTAAGTTAGTTGATAGATTAATATGATGCATCTTTTATCCCTGGTTGAGTAAGAGATCTACTCTTTTTGTATCCTACAGATAAACATGCTTTTCAAAAATTGTTTGGCATTGTATTCCATCCATCACAATTATTTCTAATTAGCTTTCTCACTTTTAATACTATTCTTTTTTTTTTCAATCAAATATCTTTTAAATAATGATCTTGGTTTCTTTTTAATTGTTAACATAAAGCAGATTTTGTGGTTAAACAATTTATACACCACCAGGACTTTTTTTGTTTGTTTATTTGTTAGTTTGTATGAAGACTTTTTTATAATAAACTTTTAGGAACAATTACATGTGTTCCATCTAAGGTTATGTGTTCAGATTGTATACAACCAAAATTTAAGACTCAAAGGTGTTCTATTTTATCTGTGCTAGAATTGGATACTTTAAGATATCAGGGTGAAAGGCTTTCATTTAAATCAAACTGAGATTTTTTAACTTTTTCTTCTTGTTCTTCACAGTTGGAAGTTAATCTCAAAGTACTTGCTTTCCAAAGTATCACTTTCATTATGGTTTAATTAATAAGAGCAAAAGTAGATATTCAAACTTCTATTAAAAATACAAAATTATAAATTCATATCTTAGAATGGATTTATTAAGCAAAATATTCTATATTTTAATGATTGTCATAAATAATAAAAATAACTGTGAGTTTGAAAGATATATTAAATTTTACACTATCTGTCACTATTTTCAAGAAGGATATATAGTCGCTTCAAAAAATTGTTTACAAATTTGATGAGATTGTATATATGCCTAATGAATTCATTATTATTAATATCTAAATCCATGTTGTTTGCATCAAGCAGTCATAAACTATTCCATGTCATTAAACCACTAAACATCACATGATCACCATTTCTTATGCTTGCTCATAACTTATTAAACCAGGCAAAACTCTCCATACAGTAGTGCCACTCAGTGCAAGCCAGAGTAATCAATGGATTCCAGAAGGCTTGTGCATAAAATCCCTATCTAGTGCCTACTTATCCAATATCTCCAGACTATTTTCTAGCTTGTGGCTTTCATCAATGAGGAGTCTTGGATCTGAGAGCACTGCACCTAGATCTTAGGATCTAATGCAACCTTCCAGTAGCCACCTTTTATCTCTACTTAACTACAAAACTATGACAATAAAATTGAAAACACAATAATATTTTCAATCCAAACTCATTAGCTTATATAGTCATATAGGTCTGAACTCAATTCAGTACCCATACATTTTGGTGTTTTTGGTTTTTTTAATAACCATAGCCACTACTAACCTAATAGTCAGGATTGATATTAAACCACTAAACATCACATGATCACCATTTCTTATGCTTGCTCATAACTGTTATTAAAACAGGCAAAACTCTCCATACAATAGTGCCACTCAGTGCAAGCCAGAGTAATCAATGAATGAAGTTCTCTAGTGCAGTCCTCTCAGATCCAAGGCTCCTCACTGATGAAAGCCATAAGCTAGAAACAGTCTGGGGATATTGAATGAATAGGTACTAGATAGGGATTTTATGTACAAGCCTTTTGGTATCCATTGATTACTCTGTCTTGCACTGAGTGGCACTACTGTATGGAGAGTTTTACCTGTTTTAATAACAGTTATGAGACAGCATAAGAAATCATGATCATGTGATGTTTAGTGGTTTAATACCAATCCTGTCTAATAGGATAGAAGTGGCTATGGATATTAAAGAACCAAATGCACCAAAATGTATGGGTATTGAACTGAGTTCAGACCTATATGACTATATAAGCTAATGATCTTGGATTGACAATATTGTGTTTTCAATTTTATTCTCATAGTTTTGTAGTTAAGCAGAGAATAAAAGGTGGCTGCTGGAGGGTTGCATTAAATCCCTAAGATCTAGGTGCAGTGCTCTCAGATCCAAGGCTCCTCATGTATAAAAGCCACAAGCTAGAAACTAGTCTGAGGATATTGGATGAATAAGCACTAGATAGAAATTTTATGCACAAGCCTTCTAGCATTCATTGATTATTCTGGTTTGCATTGAGTGGCATTGCTGTATGAAGAGTTTTGCCTGTTTTTATTCCATATCATCTCCATTGGCATTTATTCAGAAACAAGATTAGTTACTCTAACTTTAAAAAAAAGTGAACATAATAAGAAAGGGAGAAAATGGAAAGGTAATATCTGCTAAAAAAGGTTTGTAGACATCTTAATCCAAAAACTATATTTAAAAACCATTCCATATCATATCTATATATATGCCTATACTTAAAATTATTAGTATCTTATTTAGAAATGTGATATTTTATACCATTAATAGCTATCTGTTTCTATAAAGGCAGATTAATTTCCATGTTTATATCTTTTTTGAGTGTCTCTAAATTTCTGCTCCAATAGTATTGATGATGATGATGATGATAATAATTATTATCATAAAAAACTTGAACTCAGACTTTCAAGCTTCCTACAGTTATGTATTCCATCTTATACAACCAATACACATGACCACATACATGTGAAAAAGATAAATTATCTACAATAAATGTATTTCATGCTAAATTAGTTCATCATTTGGTCTTATTATTATTAAGTGCTATCAATTCATCATTAAACCCTCAAAATACATAAATGGTATTCTACCTATTTCTACATTTTTAGTTCTAATATATAAGAATGTGAATAATGTTTTACTGTGATCATCTGTTTATAATATCATTTTATATTGCTAAGCAATAAAAAGCTTGGTAAAATAAAAATAACAAAGAAAAAAGATATGGTCTTCCATATGAAGAAATATTAAAAGATGAATGAAACTCATTATAGATATTGCTGTAAAAAGAGAAATATAGTCAATGATAAAACACATTTAGATATTATATTTCAGTTTTGAAATTGAAGCTGGCATGAAAAAATAATGGAACAAAGCTGTATTATAATACATAAACTTATGAAGTAAAAGCCAACAAAAAGAGATAATTATAGTTTGTTCAACTTTAATAAACTCTAGCTGTCCATTAAAACATTACATGATCACCATTTCTTATGTTAATCAAGCTGTTAAAACAATAGCTATTCTCTCCATACGGTTGTGCCACCTACTGCAAGCTATAGTAATTAATAGATGCAAGATTCCTCACTAATAAAGCTCACAAGGTACAAAATAAAATGGAGATATTGATTGTGTAGGCACTGGGCAGATTTTGATGCAAAAATCCCCTAGCATCCATAGTTTACTTATAGCTTGTAAGTGGCACTAATGTATGGAGAGAGTTGCTAATGTTAAACTCTATTCAACTAAAATGTTTAATGTTTCAAAAGTTTAAGTTAATATTTCTCAAAAATGCCTAAATCTTGGAATGTCTGCTTAATTGCAATTAGCAATATTATTTATTGAAAAATAAAGCATCAACTCATTCTTAGACTATTCTAAAAAGCAATTTAAAGTATAAAATAGATAAATTGTTTTTTATTTTCATAAAATGTAATTGTTTAGAAGTGCATCTGTCTGCTACAATGCTAACAATATTTAGAAGCTTTGCAACATTTATTTAAAAATATTATGTAGTCAATGTCATACAAATTTTAAAATTAATTGAAATTTATACTAATTATAAAAGACATTAATTTATAGTTCTTTCATCACTGATCTTGCATAAATATAAATGATTGTAAACAAATTTCAACAATATAAATGCAAAAATAAACTTATTTTAATGCAATTGTAAAAAGTTGTTAGTTGGCACAGAATTTCAAGCAAAAGATAAGTACTACATGAATAAACATTTATCTACAATATGGGTTAGATTTTACACAATTTTATTGCTCATAAGAGCAGAATAATTTAATGTTGATAAAGTTAATTGTTGAACAAGAAATAATTTATAATGTGCTTTTACTTTTCAATAAATTTAATTATTTGAAGCCCATTTTCTACTGTTTTTTAATTGTTTTCTTTTCTACTGATCACTTTTGATAACATTGGCATACATATGTGTGTGTGCACAATGAATTAATTTTAAAAAAATTATTTGGAACCAAATCAAAATCTCCATGTAAAATTTTGATGGTTAATTGCTCAGTACTTGGTAATCTATTAACGTCTATATAAATGATTCTCAAATTTCTCTTTATTTTTCAAAGAAATAACCTGAACACTCAGTCTAAAGATATAGTTTTTAGTAATTGACTTTAAATGCAGACAGATACCACATAATCCTTAGCTTATACAATGTGTGATGATAATAAAAACAAAAACCAGAAACAGGTATGATGATGTAGATTTAAATGCATTTTGATCATGGATTAATTAACAGAAAAGTAAAGAGTAGTTCCTGTTTTATCAGCCAATGAAAAAGATCAGATAGTAATAGATCCTATTCATATTTTCCATTCTGAATATAAAATTATAATTCTGTTATAAAATTTGAAAACTAAATTTTAAACAAATCACAACATTGCAGTAATAGATTGAACAGGAATAAAATTCATTTAGGTACAATTCTGTTATTACAAAATATAAGCATCATTATTTCAAGTAATAGATCTTAAAAACAATTTCAATATTAACATTATTGATAATATAGGCTTCAACAGTTATGTTTTAAACATGAAATTATTAAGTTTCACATACTCAGTATGCAATTTGAATTATTTTAAAGACTATATATATGTATATGTCTTTTTAAAAATTTTCTCTAAGTTTTATTGTGTGCATGTACCTTAAGCTGTTTTTTTTCACAGGTATACTCAAATAACTTACATTGTTAACATAAATTTACAAACTCATCAATTTTACTAATAACCTGTTTTGATACTTTAAAAGAAATGCCAAAGGACATTTGAAATTCATTATGCCTGCAGTCTGGACCTTCTAAAGCAACAAATTCAGTTGAAATACACTATGAAGTAGTTTTATGTTTTCCCAGTTGTATTTGGAAAAGTTGCACTTTAGTAAAATAAGTGAGTTTGTAAATTTGAATTAATGCTATAATTTCATCATTGTCAATTCATTATATTATTTATTCTATTTTTATTATATATATGTTATACTACTAATTTTATTATCATTCAATTAACTCTTATGTTTTTAAAAATAAAAGTTTGGTTCCTAATAGTGTTTTTTTACTTAAGCTTATATTTATGATAAATTTACAATCTTTTAACAATAAGGATGAACAGCAAAACAATTTCAAAAATCCATCACAAGATGGTAGGCTTTTCGATGTTCATTTTTTGGATATTTTTACATTTACAGATACATTCTTAGTTGTGACAGAAATGTTATATCTCCATCATCAAGCAAAATACATCTATAATATTTTCATTCCAGACAACCTGGCATAATAATAGCAAAAGAACTATTCAAACACAAAATCAAGACAAATTGCCTAATTATTGATGGGTTATCTAAGAAACTTGTTGTAAAATAAAATACTCTATTTTAAAAACATCTTTCAAGAGTTTTGTGACACAAAAGACAGATACTTACTAATGTACCATTTTTACTCAGATTTTGACAGATGAATAGGTAAGGCAGTTTAATTATTCAAAAAGATTTCACTTAGATCTGACAAATAGGCTTAATAATTCAACACATGATATTCCCATATCTACAGAAAAACCACCACTGAATCATTACTATGTTGATTATAAAAAATTGCACTTTTAGCATAAACTGTTAACATGGTATGCACAACTCATGAGAAACAAGCTGAAAATATTTGAATTTTAAACTGTATATGAGTTAAAGGAAAAATCTTATATCATAGCTGCCAAAATTTATTACTAACCCAACTCCCAGAATAATTCTAATTAATAGAAAATCATCAAGGGTAATTATATCACCACATAAATCATCTTGAATCCAGTGAACTTAAGAAAACTATGATTGACACAATCGAGTTCATGTCCAGGTATTTTCTATGATAAGTCAAGATAAATAAAAATCTATATTCTTGAGTTAAAAGAAATTAAAGTAGCAAGATATATGCTGCTGAAATATTATGTGGTTTTAGTTTAATAATTGTAATAATATTATGATTAGTAGTTTCCTTACATAACCATGAGAATGTGTAATATAGGATAATAAATAATACTAATGTTAAATAGTTTTCTTTAACATTATTATTGCTGTTTGTTTATTTCATACTTTAGTTTATTAATTGAGTATACATTTTTAATTATGGCATAATAATATCGGTAAGCAAATATAGATTTTAAGTGTTGTGTCATAATATAGATAAGCAAATAAAATAAAATAAATGTCTAAAGAAGTATGTACATATCTATATAATTTTGGAAAATGTTGTGATATAGTAAAATCCAGTCAGAGTTTGTATCTAATGCATCTTTGAAAATTTGCCAATGTGTATGTGTGTATAGGAGAATGTTAGACGTTTTTCTTTCTCAGCTTAATTATGAACAAAATATCATGAAGGAACTTGGAGACATTCCAACCAGGAAATACATTGTGACTTTACTAAAACTTTCATTTCTGCCATTGTAGCTAGAAATTCAATAGTTATTATATGTCAGTGACTTTTAAATTCGATTTATGAAGTAGATGAATACAATTACCATGAGCTGTCCTAAGTCTGATGATAAGCTTCCAATTTCATCTAGGAAAATCCAATCCAGTTTGGATCTGGAAAAAAAAATTGTTTGGAATCTCATAAGAAGTCCTTTTTCTGTCATGATTGTCAAGTTTAGTTTCCTTAACAAGTATTTACACATCTTCTGCAAGACAATTTCTCTTTTAATATCTGGTGAAGAAATAGGTGAAAGAATAGGAAGACTTGAATATTACAATAGAATTTATCATGGTAATATTTAATGGAATATACTAAAGTTTATCACTGAAACTCATTTTACCAAATAGGGGCACAATATTTACCTAGAATAATATACTAGTACTGAGAGGTCTGTCTGAAAAGTATTTGCATCATACCCTAAGTAATGCCTTCCAGCTTTCTAAGAAGGTTACTCCCAGAAATGGAATTTTGAGTTAGATAAATGGAGAAAATAAATTAGACTATAATCCAAAGTTATTACTAAGTAGTATGGAATGAGCTTTATTTCACTTTAAATGTGATGAAATAAAAAATTGACCATATTAACTTCATTGTATCAAAAATAAAATCCCATATTTGAAAAAGCTTTCCAATGTGTTCATATCTTTACAGAAAGACTTTTCTCTCTCAGGAAAGGATTTCTTTTGAGAAATCAAAGCAATGTCATCAACATTGATGGATTTATTGCATTCTGTATTTGGAAGGTCACTGATGCATATATTACATAAATAGTAAAAAAACTAAATCTTATGGTAGAATGTTGTGCAAAATTTTGTATCTACTAGGATTATGATTTGAACTTCTCCATTGGAAAATATTTTGTCATATAAATTAATTTTTTTTTCTGTATTTAAGAGTTTTAGAAACCTTTAGAAGAAATCCATTTTTGTAAATAACTGAGATTATATCAATAAAAGTAGGATCAGTTTTTAATTTATTGTGAAAGCCTTTTTCAATGTGAGTTGTTGATGATAATTAGTATCATCTACTGATTTAAACCATCCTGCTGTATAGATATAAGGCTCTAAACTATTGACAAAATTTTTGTCAATATGTTTCTTTCAAAAAGTTTGTAAGAAAACATATAATAGTAATATTGGGGGATACTTTTTTTTAAAACATTACTGTTTTTGTTTTTGATACTGCTATAGTTTTGATTTCAGACCAAATTTTTAGAATAGCTTTTGTTTGAATAATGTTAATAAAGTCAACTATGTTTTGGGGTTTAGATCCTAAATTTTAAAAAAAAACTGGAATTATGCTATCTGCTCTTGGAAATCTTCTGATTTAAAACAATCTAGGGAAAAGTCAACTTTATTAACATCTATAGATTTTATCTATTAGAGAAACATGGTGAAAGAGAAATTTTCAATCCTACTCTAATGGTGTTTTCTCTCGTTCAATCAGTCTTGGATTTAGAAGACTATGTAAGATTGGCAATTTTATTATCAATAACAATCAAAGTTCTTTTAGAAATAGAAGTTTTTATTAAACTAACCAAATATTATGACTACATTTTGTAAAGTTTTGCTTCTCCAAAATTTCTCTCAACATTTCTTTTATGACATCATCCAATGATTTTTATAAATTTTTCTGCAATTTTCAGATTTTTGATGAACAATACAATAGTTGACTATAAAAAGCACTGATAATTTTATTCCTACCTGAAATGAATTGTTTTTAATATTCATAAAGAATGGATTCTTTGATATAGCAAGAGGAAATTAAAGACATTTTACTAATATTAGGTTCAAGATATCAAATGTCCCACTTTACAAGTAACATGCATTAACATGTAAAATCAATTGTCTTCACAATTACGAAATTCTTTCAAATAGCTGAGAATTTCAAACTTGAAGAATGATTCTAAAAATGCAGGGATCGAATGATTAGCTGAATGGATTGTGAGTTAACCACCTGAAAAGAAAAAAAAAACCTTCAGTTACTTGAAAATATTCTCCAGTGGCGGTATGGCAGATAAACACACTACACCATAAAGTATTTTAGGTACATTTATATAATTATAACTGTTAATATTAATTTTATTTCCACCCTCTATTGAAATTTTCAGAATCTTTTAAAGCAGCAGTGATTGATGAATATATATAGAGAGTTTAATTTTTAAAATTAATTTTATTTGCCAAAAAAAAATTGGAGGGAGTGAGGTGTCAAATTATATGTCATTTAATTTTAATACACTTTACAAGTATCTGTCTTTGTAATTAATTACTGAATTACTTATTACTCACGGTCATTATTCATATACAGTGTATATATATAAATCAAATTCAGGTTGTACCTAATTTCTGTTCAAATATCAGCCACAAACATTAGAAATTCAGACGTATACAAAATGAATTTATCTTATTTTTGTATAATATATAAAAAAAAAAAATTTTTATTAAAATAAATAAATAACAACAAAAAAATTTATATAAAAAAGAAATTAAATTCTCTCTGAAATATATTGAAAATATTAAATAAAATGTTTTATTAACTGCACTGTGTAAAAGTAATCATTGAAGTACGTAAAATCATTATTATTTCTTTAATTAAAAATATTTTCAAAATAAATAATTTACCCTTGAGAATATTTTTGAACAGAAACAATAATAATAAAAAAAAGCTTTTATTTTATAAAATTATTTATAAATGATTATATTAGAAAGTCTTAATGATTTAGAGGGCTTCATTGAACCTTCAAATAACAGACCCTATTAAATATGCGCTCTAAATATAAGACAATAAAATTAAATTGCATTAAAGAGATAATAACAATGGCAAACTATCAATAGTAATAACCAATAGTATGGAAATCAATCGGGTTAATTGATCACATGATTATGTATGTTTTGTCATCAAGTGTCAGATTGATCACAATATTTCCATTTATTTGGCAAACAGATTATTTCTATGATTTTATTCAGTTGAGAATAAATCCAGAAATGTTAACTTTATGGTCATCATTATATCATTACACAGAATAAAGGCCTATCCTATTGTCTAATGGCAGAACCTACTTTCAGATAAAAGGTTTTATTATCCAACATCTGGTTTAGTATTTTGCCAATTGAAACCATGTCAATAATCATCACTTTCTTACAACTTACTTAGAAAAGTTTGGTAATGATCAATTCAGCAACAAAAATTCGAATAAAATATTTCTTATTAATTTAGTTCATGAATAAATGATAATTTTTGCAATTGTGATTTTTATGATTACATAATCGCCAGTATCGTCAACGGTAAAGTTTATTAGTAACTAATCGATTTATTGTGTTGTGATCCATGCACCGTCAACTCGAGAATCTATCATTCCACCAAACCACACAGAATAATATAGAACTTATTTACAATCACAGATTGATATGGCATATTAAACCGCGGTTTTCACTTAGATTTTAAACTGAAAAAAAATAAGAAAAAGGCATTTTTAATATTAAACCCTTGACAAGTTTTATACTGTATTTTATTCTGGGAAGCATATATCAGATATACGTGTAAAAATTATATTGTTATTTGGAATACAACTTTTTCTTTAAAAAAGATTGCTGTAAGTTTTAATTGTTTTCACCATAATTTTCATTCTTTCAAGTACATGTTTAGATTTTTTTTAAATTTACTTAGTAGAGAATCAACCCAGGAATCGTTAAGTTTTTAATCAAGCAATATATTCATATGTAAACGTGATCCTGTTTGGTTTAATTAATACAGAATCTAGAGTTCAAGATCCATAAATTCCCGCTTCACTCTGTCATTTCCGGTGCTGGTGTTCTTATGAATTCTTGAGTAATAAACCATTTGAGTAAACATGCACATATTTTAATTTGATTGAGTTAAACATTTACATTGTTTTGTTACTATTTAATTCTAAATAAGAACATAATATGCTCACATTTAATTCATATATATTAAAACAGAATAACGGAAAATAGTACAAATTGTAAAAAAGCAGAGGTTTTTTTGTTGTTGTTATTGTTACGGGAAAAAATGAATACTTTTTAAATTATGAGTTTTTGCACTCTTTAAATGAAAAGAATCACTTTTGCAACGAAAGCCTACTGAATAAGTGATATAGGATTGTTTCTATTTAATATCTTTTTATTGAATTATTAATTTTAATTTATATACTACATCGGAGATGTTTCTGTAGTTAACCTAGAATTAATATTTTACTGATCTTTTTTTTTTTTTTTAAGGATACTTGTTAAAATTTCATCTTATTAATAAGGCTAGTACATTTCAAATTCATCAAGGGAATATAAAAATCAACTTACATATAAATTGTTTGTTTAAATATAATTTAATATGTATTGAAACCTCACATTTAACAAAATTTGCCACTATAGAAAACAGTTTCAGAAAAAATTGAGAAACATTAAAGCATTTGCTAATACCATGATTATTTGGGAACTACTGAATGGGCATTTAAACAGTAGATGAAAAGTAGATGAAAAATTATATGAGAAACACAAATATTGAAAAGATAAAGGAGAGATTTGTAATGTGTACATAAACAATTCCATTAGCTACAAGCACATCTACATGTATCCCACACTCATCCTTTAAATTGTTTGTTTGCCATTTTGTGATGTTTTTATAATTAAAAAAAAGCAACTATACATTTATTTGCTAAAAAAAAGTGCTTGATTCAGTTAACCATGTTAAATTGTGAATTGTTCTTTCATATGATTATTCCAAGGCAACTTATGGAAATTCTCTATATAATTAAGATCTTATCGGGTTTGAACTTGTTAATAAACATACAAAATTGTTGAAACTAATAGACAAGGTCAAAGAATAATATATATATATCAGTTTTTCTCAAAATGTAATGCCAGAGCTTTTTAAATCATAAATCTGGACAATGGTATACCCCCCACTCTTTCAATTGGTCTAAAAAATATATAAAGAAATCAGATTTGTTTATAATAATTGCAAATTTTGCAGTGAGAACATCAATATGCTAATTAAACAGTGCATATAAAAATGTTTGGACAAATGCTGAAAAAACATAGCATAAAGATGAGATTATAGCTAAATATAAAATAAAATAGCAGTTCACTTTAAAATACGTATATACTAAAGGCATATTTTTCAATGTCTATTGATAATTTCATTTTTATAAAGAAAAACCAGTCAAATTAATTTTATTGGGCATTTGGAAGAGCTGCAATGAACAATCAAAGGAAGAACTTAAGAATTTATTCATATTTTGGTATTTGTAACATTTTATGTTCATGAAGACTGGATAGTAAAGAAGGAGGATATGATTTTTTTTAAAAATTGTAGTGTTAGTGAAGATTTTTAAGAATACTTTAGACAATTAATAAAATAAACAAATGTGAGTTAAAACTTGACATACAAATGATCAGACAGAAAATGGCTTATTTTCATGTGTTGATTTATTATAAAAGTGTAAAATGAGCAAAAAGTTGAAGTTTAAAAAAAAGCAAAGGGTTACCAGAAAGAAGATAAAGAGTCCAGTCATTCCAATAATGAATTTGTTATCCAAATCATTAGTTATGTATTAAGAGCAAATTATAACCATCATTGATAGATCAATGTAATTTATTTGAAGATAATATTTGTGGTGATTAATTGTTGAATCAGTTCTCACATGCATTAATAGTGTTGTACATAAAAATGAAATTAATGTAAAAAATTGTGATATATGAACAAATTAGAAACACAGCCCTAAATTATATATATATTATTATTGCCAATGTTAACATTACTATTGTTTTTTGTTGTGTCAAAAAGCTACCAGTGATCATATTATTAACTTTCACTCTAAATCAATCTTGTAGCTTTGATGGACAGATCATAAATTAATGATTTACTCTATGTATAACAGGTTGATGTAATATATTAGTATTTTCAGTAAAGTGCAAACATTTATGAACATGTATTATGTTTTAAATATATGGTTTTTTAAAATAATGTAAGTAAAACTTATTTAAATTCCATATTAAAAAATCAAACATAAAAAAATAGATTCTTTTCTAAATATATTGATACCGAAATTTGATAATTATTCTTTAGAAGTTACTACTATAACAACTGTCAAATAGTAACATTGCTAATTTGAATTTTCAAGATTGGCATACTATTGAGGCATGAATTTTTACTTTTTAAAAAATCCTAACTAATTCTCTGATAATAATTCAGTTATTAGTCATCTGATTAAAAAGAAACACTGGGCATAATGTGGAGCTGAAAAAAATATATAGTTGAAGTACAATAAGTGTCAAGAAAGTTTTGAAATTATTGATAAATTAAAGTTGTAAAGAAAATAAAGTCATTTGATCATCATAATCACTTTGTATCCTTTTTAATGCTTAGAAGTAACTTATAGATCTAAAAAAATGATATCATAATTCAGTCAATTTCATGGGGAACAGTTTTTATATGAAAATGATGATATTGTGAGCAAGTAAAATAACTATTTTGATTACCTTTTTTTATGAATGCACACATGTATGCATAAACCAAAATATAAAATCATTTTATAAGTAAATAAAAAATAAAAGTAAAAAAGGAAATAGATGATAATCACTGTTATTTGTACTACCACAAAAAAAAAAAAAAAACCACCATACCATCATTAACGTAAATATCCATATTTGGCATTCTACTATTGGTCTAAATTTTTAAATAATTGTTGTTGCCAAAAATAAAAGAATAGTATTTTCTAAGTGAAATGCAAGTGAAATTGGGATGACTTAGAATTGGTGAATATAACTTCAAGCTGATATTTCATTATGTTATTTGTTATCGGATTTACAATAACAAAAGACTTTTTAATAATAAATTATAAAATAAAACTGTGATAAAATAATTATATATTGTAACAGTATAGAAGGTTGAGGTAACATGGGAAAACATTATCATCCCCATTTCAAAAGAATAACTAAATAAAGAGTGAACAAACATATAAAAGGAAGGAGCATGAGAGTCAGCATGAAGTAAAATTAATAACAATAAATTGCATCACCCCTATATTAGACAAGAAGAATTAAATCATCAGCAAGACCAAGTAAATCATTAATCGTAAACAATCAATCAACAGTCAGTCAATAAACTACAACCTTGTGACTGGATTTACAAGAGATATATTATAGAAAGGCTACTTATCTAGTCATTGCCAAACTCATGACAGAATATAACACAATTCTTTGGATGCACATACTTAAGTGCTAATATGCCATTTGATAAATTAAAAAATAATGCTGAGATATTGATACATGCTGATCATCATCAATGCTCTGGCCATATAGTATCATTAGTGTACTGGCCAATTGTAAACTTAATTTCAAACAAATTGTAGTAAATGGACTTTAAAGGTGATACCCTTGTAACATCAAGAGATATCATCTGGATGTCCAAATGCAAACATAAACCTCTACATTCATATAACTAACCATTATGCCCTCTAGAGCTAGCTCAAGATTGTAAGATTCTAGGGGTCTGTAACTGTGAACAAGAAAAACATAAATATAACAGCATACTCTATTTTAAATAATTTTACTGGGATAAATTTTTAAAAATCTTTAAAACTAAACTGTAATGAAGTCAAGTCACACACACTGTCAGTTCATAGAGCGGTTAGTTTGAGGAATGACATTAACACTAGAATATTTTTTATAAACAATTGTTTAATAAATTAATTTGTTAATAATTCAGAAAATTAAAAAATGGCATGATAATATAATTCAATCTTATACATTTTATCAAAAATTATAATTTCATATGAAAAAATACAATTAACTAGTTGATTTTATTCATTAAATTAACTTTTCCTTTCATTAAGTTACTGTCCTTTCAATAAATAAAATTGAAAAACAACTCTTCAATCAGAAATAAGGGCACTTTACATTAGTGTAACCCTTTTTATACTTTGGGGGTGGGGGAATAATATAAAACAAAAAAACATGTTTCAAAAAAATTGTTAAATATAATTTAATAAAAATTAAATTATCTAAAATCTTTTATTTATAATTTTGAAGGGAAAATAAGTGAAAAAAAAACATGTTTGAAAAGAAATTACCTTAAAAAATTATTCATTATGTCTAAATATTATTTATAAAAACAAAAATTTACTTAACAAAGATAAAAATTTAAATTGTCTAAAATCGTTCTAATTTTAGAGGGAAAATAATATATAAAAAACATTTTAATTAAAAAAAGATACTAATAAAATTAATTATTATCAATTGTTACTCAATTTAAAAACTCTTTTATAAATTTCATTGTAATGTGTATTTTAAAAAATGCCTTCATTTTCTTTTTGAATCCTCTTTGACACTTGTAATTTCCATTTTCCAGAACTTAGTGAAGAGAATTTGTTTTCTCTCAGTACTTTTTCAAAACTAAAAACAGAACTTGTAGGTAATTAAAATTATTAAAGAGAGAGAACAAAAGAAATTATTTATCTGATTTTATAGTTTTCTCTTTTTTACAAACATTTACAAATTATAATATATTTCAAATATTCACATTATGCTTAAAATAAAATTTGAAAATTCTTATATTATTATGTGAAGAAGAAATATTTAAATAAATATCCATTGTTATTATAAAAAATCATTTGGTAAAATTAAATATTATTTCCCCATTCATTAAATAATTTTAAATTTAAGAAGCTTGTAATATTGGCATGACCAAAGTTGCTCACTGCCTGCAATATTATAATATATGATTGATTTTTTAATATTAAAAATTATTAATATCCGATTTTTAATTATTGTTGACCCTCAAACATTTGTTTGAAAGTAATACAAAAAAACTCAGATAGCAGCTTTTAATAATACATTCATTTCAATATTTTAAAATTGTTATGGGAGACTTTAATGCTAGAATTGGTAGACAAATGAAAGATGAAATTGCTGTAGGTAATTTTGGTTATGGTAATAGAAATGAGAGAGAACATAGACTTGTGGAGTTTGCAGAAAAAGAAAAACTTTATATTATGAATTCATTTTTTGAGAAAAATGTTAAAAGGAAATGGACATGGAAGCATCCAAATGAAGGTACAGCAGAATTGGATTATATTTTGAGTAACAGGAAATACATATTTTAAGATTGTAATGTTCTTAATAAATTTAACACAGGAAGTGATCATCGATTAGTAAGGTGTAAGTTACGTGTTAATGTAAAACTAGAGAGACAAAAATTATTAAGAAAAACAATATTTACAGTTGATATTCCTAACCTTCAGAAACATTCTAATGAATTTAAATTGGAACTTACAAATAGGTTTCAAGTGTTAGGAGATTTTGAACATGATTCAGATTTGAATGAAATTAATATGAAAATAACTGATACACTTTTAAAAACTGCAACAAAGATAGCTGGTAGAAATTGACTAATAAAATTTCTACTGAGACTAGAGAATTTATGAAGAAAAGAAGGAATATGAAGATATACAAAAATGATGTATTAAAAAGAATTGAATATCTCAAATTTTGTAAAATGGTACGGAAAAGAGTTGAAAATGATATAAGAAAGTATAACTGTGAAATAGCAAGGAAAGCTGTAGAAGAAAATAAAAGTCTCAAGAATGTTAAACAACATTTTGGTATTGGTAGGAAATTTATATCTGCAATAAGAAAAAAAGATGGAATTATTACTAAAAAGAGAGATGACATCGTGAAATTGGTAGAAGATTTTTATCAAGAATTATATAGTAATAAAGAACAAGTACCTCCCATATCTATTACATCTTCCAAATTGCCCAGAATTTTAAATGAAGAAGTGAGACATGCAATTAAATGTATGAAGAAAGGAAAGGCTCCAGGAAATGATGGAATTATAATTGATATATTAAAAGAAGCAGGTGAAGAAATAGAAACAATTTTAGCAAAGAGTATATACCAAATGTCTAAATGATAAAGATGTACCAGAAGATTGGAAGAATGCAGTAATAATATTAATATTTAAAAAAGGTGATAAAAAAAAAAATTAGAAATTACAGACCTATCAGCCTTTTATCAGTTTTATATAAAATTTTTACCAAGATAATTACAACTCGTCTACAGAGAACTTTGGATTTCCACCAACCAAGAGAACAAGCTGGATTTAAAAGTGGTTTTAGTACAATAGATCATATCCAGGTATTGAGAGAAGTCATAGAAAGGACAAATGAATATGAGTTGTCATTATGTTTTGGATTTGTAGATTATGTAAAGGCATTCGATTCTATACACATTTCTTCAGTGATTAAAGCATTGGATCATCAAAATATAGATCCAGGATATTGTCATATTTTAAAGGATATTTATAAAAATGCAATAGCAACAACATTGAGAAAGGTGTAAGACAAGGTGACTCCATATCTCCAAAACTTTTTACAGCAGTGCTGCAAGAAGTATTTTGTGGATTAAAATGGGAAACTAAAGGAATGAAAGTAAATGGAGATTATTTAAGTCATTTAGATTTTGAAGATGATGTAGTTGTTTTTGCAAATAATGCTTCAGAACTGCAGGAAATGTTGCAGGAGTTAGCAGATGAAAGTAGAAAAGTAGGACTAAAGATAAATGTTAAAAAGACTAAAGTAATGTTTAATCGATTTGCTCAAAATATGAAAATAAAGATTGATTATGAAGAATTAGAAGAAGTTAACAGTTACAAATACCTTGGTCAGATTATTAATACAGATGGAAACATAATGGAGGAAATTAATCATAGAATTAAACTCGGTTGGAATGCTTTTGGTAGAAATAACTTGATACTAAAAGGAAATATGCCTATGTGTTTGAAAAGAATGTTTTTTAACAAATGTGGTTTACCAGTTCTTACTTATGGATCTGAGACTTGGACACTTAATAGAAGAGCAATACAGAGACTTCAGACCACTCAAAGGAGTATGGAGAGATGTATGTTGGGAGTAACAAGAAGAGATCGAAAACGCAATGTATGGGTAAGACAACAAACAGGTGTTACTGACCTTATTGAAAAAATTAAAAGATTGAAATGGAGTTGGGCTGGACATATTGCCAGAAGAAATGATAATAGATGGACAATTGAAATTTTAAACTGGATTCCAAGAGATTGTAAAAGACCCAGAAAGAGACCACATGTGAGATGGATGGATGAAATAAGAAAATGTGCAGGGGTGTTGTGGAAAAGAGAAGCTAAAGATAGGAGAAGATGGATTAAACTTGGAGAGACCTTCATCCTGCAGTGGATTGATAATGGTTGTTGATGATGAAACAATAATATCCAGATAAGTGAAATTAAAATACTCTTTTTTAATTTTAAAAATTAAAAGACGGAAATTCTAATGAGATACCTGGTGATTCTTAAAATATGATGGTGATGTATTAGTTTCAAAACAATTGGAATGTTTTAGAAATATATTAAACCATGAAGATGTGTCATCTAATCTTAAGGATGTCATTGTTATCCATAATAGCAAAAATATTTTTAATAATTTTACTTAAAAAGTTACTTTCAGTCTTAAATTAATGGATTTTGTATAGTTTCAGAGAAACAAGAAATATTATAGACATGTTTTTTTTAAAAAGTGCCATGATTCAAAGCTGAATTTTATAAATAATATTATTAATTTGCTCAGGACATTTGATTCAATAAATCAAAGAGTTTTGTGATAATTATTATATAGCTTTTATACAATAGAATGAGAAAAAAAGATTATTCTTTGACAGAAAATCAAAGACATTTAGATGAAAACTAATATCAACCAGAGATGTTACTAGCTATAATTTTGTTTTACATTTTTATGATGATCTCTTTAGGTGGCATTATGAAATAGACATCAAAATATGATATAGTTTTGATGGTGATATTTTTAATTTCTACAATTAAACAAAACGCAAAATCTTCATTTTCTTCTATTTTAGAATTACTTTATGTTGATTATTATTACATTTCTACTAATTTCTAAGATTACTTATAAAATGGAAAAAAAATATTTAATAACTTTTAATATAGTTTGTTATAAGCTTAAGAAAATTAAGTCAATTTCAAAATCTTGATTGTTTTTTAAGTAAAAAATGAAGCTGAATGTTGAGGGGTAACACAGACTCCAAGGTGGTGTGTATTTAAAACAGGCAAAACTCTCTATACATATGCCACTCAGTGCAAGCCAGAGTAATCAATGGATCCAGAAAGCTTGTGCATAAAATCCAATATCCCCAGACTAGTTTCTGGCTTGTGGCCTTTGTCAGTGAGGAGTTATAAGCAAGCATAAGAAGTGGTGATCATGTGATGTTTATTAACAGTATTTGAACATAATGATATAATTATCATAATTAAATCAATTGTGTATAGAAACAAAATGTGGATCCTCTTTCAATATAACATTAAGACATTACAAAAACTTTCATTTAAGATTATTCCTAAGATCAGTCAGTATGTTTTTCAGTATTTAGTTGAAATGTTGTAGAATGAATTTTGCCTAAGAAATAAATGAATGGTAACAAACTTATGATTGTAAAAATTATCTCAAAGAAATTCTAAGTATGATATTGTTTGCTTTCATTGAGAAGAAGTGGATGAAAACAGAATATATGTTGAAGTATTTTTAAAATTAAAGTTCATAACAGAAAATAAAAGATAGCTTTGCAGGTTGTCAAAATACATTATAGAACCAGAATATGATAAATGTGGACATATTTATTAGGCTAAAACTGATTATATACCCCCTTCTCTAATTAAAATGGTCAATTTGCATATGAGTAACTGCTAATAATAATAATAATAATAATAATAATAATAATAATAATAATAATAATAATAATAATAATAATAATAATAATAATAATAATAATAATAATAATAATAATAATAATAATAATAATAATAATAATAATAATAATAATAATAATAATAATAATAATAATAATAATCACATCAGATCATGCTAAGAATTTATTAGAGTTTCATATAATATTCCAATAACAGATAAGAGTTTTGATCCACTAATGACTATAAGATAGAAAACTAACAGCTGAATCTAAAAAAGAGAAATTTTAAAAAAAGCAATTCAGTTCAATTACATAATGGACCTAGGTGTCCAGCATCCAGCCATGATGTTCGCCAGCTTAGACACACTTAAAAGTTCCTATACACAGGTTGAACAGTCACAATCCGATAAATATTACAGAAAAAAGTGAAAATGATCCACGATTAGGTTTCCCAATAAAAATGCAGCAAATGCCCAGATTTCATCACTCTACAGTAGGAGATCTGATGAAACTAGATCTCATCCCAAAAACTATGGAAAAGAGCCCTGGTCTAACGATAACCTCAAAAAAATCTCTGAAGTCTTTAACCAAACCATATCTAGGGATCTTTTCAATTAATTTAAATGTTTTTTTTTTCACAGAATGCTCCATTATCATAACAATTATGGCTAGGAACTATTTGCTCTACAGATTCCCTAGGGAGCTACTATTCAAAGAAATTAATAATAGAAAACTATGGAATTCTGTAGTTTGAGTGGGAGACCATCCAAATCCTTGTTATTTGGCCATTGAATTTGTTAATGAATAAGATAAAGAAATATTTTGACAGAAGTTAAATCCCTGGGACAATACACAATAATTATAGTCAACCCCAATAGAGAAAACTTTATTACTAGCCGAATTAAAAATACATACCTAGATAACTCTGACACAGATTTCATTAAACTAATGAAACTGTCTGAGGAGGCAATCGTTTTTCAGCCTACGTATATGAAAAATACACCCATCCCAATACTAACTAACAGTTATAGATTCAAAGTAAAATTGAGAGAAAACATAAATCCCGAAAATATTCCTATACAAATTACAGATCAAGAAGTGACATTATTTCTTATTATAAATGGTCTCAAACTGCAATGCTTTCATTGTAAAGAACATGGTCATCTAATTAGCAACTGTCCGGCTTTATATTGCAATAATTGTAATATGAGAGCATCCCCTTTGCATCAAGGTCCAAAAGAAGATAACCATTGTAATCAGGTCATGATCACAGATAAAGGTGTATCTTCCACAGAGCATAAAATTGAGGGAAAAAATAATATTGTCTCCAACAACAGTGAAAAGTTGCTGCTGCAGACTAAAAGACTTAATAGTATTGAAATCCTCCCCCTATTAATCCGACAACCTCACCCCTCTTAATAAAACATCCTTGAAATAATGGAATTGCTCACGGTTTTGTCATCTCACATGGTTTTGGAAACTTCACAAACTACTAGAAAACCAGATCGACCTTTTTTAAAAAACAATAACAATCCAAAGAAACTCAAAATTATAGAATATGAAAGTAGTGATAATGATTCCCCATCTCCAATCTTTAGAAAAAAAGCTAACACCTCGCCAAGTTATAAAACCTCTGATTTTGTCTTGTACTCGTTGGAAGATAACCCGATGGAGGAAGTAAGAAATAATATTACAAACACAAAGAAAAGATTTTGCTTGAAAATTCCTTCTCAGATAGAAAAACGAGATCCAGAGATATTTCTTTCAAATCTACACACAATAATTAAACCCTGCACATCTAATGATCCCTTAAAAATGTTTTACAGTTATCTTTGTTACAATATTTACATTTATCTTAGATTAAAAAATTTTCTTTTCTAGACTTTGATCTTGATATATACGTGCACTCACATACAAATAATGGATAATGTTAGAGGGTTAAACTTTCCATAAAAAATTGAACTGCTCACTAAATGGTATGAGATTGTCAAACCATAGATCATGGGCATTATTGAAACAAAGATCTACAGTTGCTCCCTTTCACAAAATGGACTCCATTCAAAACACATCTTCAGGATGCAAAAAATATTGAATATAATATCTACATGTGCACAAAATTCCCATATTTAGAAGTTTCTGCCAAGATTAACCCTATAGACAGGCCACTTCCTCTCCAGGGATATCTGAACACATTACTTACACCAATACTATTAATCCACAATTTTTACTTCAAACCACCACAAGGCAAATATAAATATTGGCAAGTTCATTAACTTCTACATCTAAGTCAAGATGATTCACAAACTTCACTTTATATCACTAATAAACAATTGTAAACAATGGTCACTTGAACCAAAATACTTTGACTTTCTCCTAGAGATAAATCTTGACTCACTACCCACACAATTTTTTTTTAAAAATAAACTGCAAACCATATGTGAAAGAGACATGAGGATCACAAATTACATTAAGTACATTGACACTTATATAAAAGTACTGACAAAAAATAAATAAAACCATATCTAACATGCATCCTTGTGCCAGCATTGAAGTCAACTTACACAAATTGGACACATTCTTGTTTTAGTTTAGTTGGAGTATATCTAATTATATACAATCTTATTATTGAAGGATCACCCTTCCCTTTGTTGATTTGTATTTGTATTTTGATTTTTTTTATATATAACTTTTCTTGTCCTATTTTTTAAATATTTCTTGTTTGATAATGTATACAATGTATTGATGAAATGTAGTTTCATGAACCAATTGATATGTAAGAACTATGTTGTCAAATGAAACTTGTGCAACCTTTTTGAATGCTAATAAAGATTATCCTTTGAAACATCATCATCATCATCAAATGGTTTATTTATCAGGTATTTATAACAGTTTGAATGCTAGAAACAACAGAGATGGAAATGTGATCCACTATCATTGTACTAAATCATACAGAGCAGATATAATTGAAAAGTTTGTTGTTCTGGAATTCATAAAAAGTTTAAACATCAGAAGTGAGCAAATAGGAAACATTATCCTTATAATATCTTTAATTCCAAAGTTCTCAACCATGATAGCTAATAATGAAAGAGAATAATCATATGACCAATTTCTCAGGAGTTATGTAGCATTTAAGTGATATATTGAACACACCAGCTTCATTCAATTGATTAACTTGAAATATTTGATTCCTTTTTTTAATTCTTTTGTTTCTATTATGTAACTGTGCCAATAAATCTAGTGCATTGTTTGAAATCATAACATTAAAATGAAAAATTAAAATAACTGAAAATAAACAGTAACATAATATTCCAAATATATTTATATGAATATCATTATTATATAAGAATCATTATTATTATAAATATTAAAAAATGACATGTTAGTGCATCTTAATAACTTAACAAATCTTATCAAAGTTTGTGATATAGTTGTAAGTATTGTGATGCTAGAATAAATTATATTAAGATATTAATGATGTGTTTTCATAAAAAGATGTCTAATGGGATTATTATATTATACAGTAAGTTGTGATAAAAAAAGATAAATAAATAATTGGAACAAAGATATTAATATGTATGATTAAAAGTGCATTATTGATCATTACAGAAGTACTTTCTAAATAACAATCATATGAAAGTTTTTAGATTCTGGTTAAAAACATCAGCCAAATTAGACTTGGATTGTAGAAAGAAATTTTTATACTCCAAGAGGTCAATAATGTCAATCTTTTGAATCTAAATTGATATGAAATCAGAAACTGGAGATAAAAAAAGCAGGTAAGAAGATTAAAAACTATCTCTTATGGTGACCCTTCTAAACATATCAAATACATCCTAGAGAATGCTGCAAATCACTTGTATCCTATTGTATTTACTAATAAAGTTAGTGTTGTGAGAATGGTTGACTATCTACATATTTATTATTAATATTACCACACCTTTCTTCATTTTTTATAACCAACCAATTTGGTAGTATAATTTTAAGAATATAATTATTTAACTTTACACTCTTTTTATATCCTAATGAAATATTCCAAAAAAGTTGAGCTGAGTCAAGCCACTATGAAAAAATATTTTAAGCCATATATATATATATATATCACAGAGTTAACTTTTGACAACTTCTTACCAGAATAATAATGCAAAATTAATTAACAACAATGCTGGAAGCAGATTGACTACACAGCTTATAAAATATGCAAATTATTGCAATGAGAAAGGTAAATTATAAAAATCAGATGTTCAATTTTTTTGACAAAGGGGCACAAGACTCCTTGTTGATTGAAATTTAGATTTCTTGCCTTTTAGCAAAACAAGATCAGCAATATAAGTCATTTTTTTTGGAGGATGAGCTTGCTACAGAAAACATGTTTTCCCCTTCTATTATTAAGACCATCTGTACAGAGGGAGATGACCATAAAAGAAAGTTAAAGAAGGCATGGGTTATTGCAAGAAACTTGAATTCAATCAACAAGAAGGAGTCTTGTGTCCTTTTGTCAAAAAAAAATGAAACAACTGACTTTTATAATTTACATTTCTCAATGCAAGAATTTGCATATTTTATAAACTATATAGTCTACCTGATCCTGACATCATTAGTGAATTAATTTTGCACTATGATGCTGCAAGAAGTTTCTGAAAGTTAACTTAGTGCTATTAAGTTAGAATAAATATATATATATATATATTTGGTTTAAAAATATTTTTTCTAGAGGCTTGATTCAGCTCAAGTTTTTGGAGTATTTTAAGAATGTAGAACATGTATAAATTTTGTTTTATATTGTAAGGTGATGCCCAATCCTTATAAAAAAAATAATAATAAGTAACTGATGTTTTGGGATAACATGTATAAAGATTAAATAGGCAGCCAACTTTTAAAACATAATTTTTTTAGATATTTGGAGACATACACATATATATACAAACATAACCATACATTCATAAAGGAATGAACTAATTTTTTTTTTTTTATAAAATGTAGAATGAAATATATACATACACACATTTATACATGAATGTTTAAGATTTTAAATCATGATGTGACAAAAATAATAAAGAAAATATCTGACATTAAATTTTATTAACCAAGTTTCTTTTGTTTAAAAGAGAAAAAAAAGAGTAAACCTTTGTTGATTTTGGAACGTGGAAAAAACTAAGCAACAGGAATTTTTAGTTGTTGGTTGGTTTTTGTTAAAATGGAGTACGTAAAAGTAAAGTTGTAGAATAAGAATATTTTAATTGTTATTATATTAGTTATTATGATTTCCTTTCATTATTAAAAAAAAAACTGTTTAATATTTGGAATTTCATTATTTATTAGTGTAAAATATTTTAAAAAAGGAAAAAAGGTATTGTTTAAGTGATGAACTTTCGCTCATTCAGATAAATTCTAATTCATATTTGTTTATCATCCTCGAAGTATAATTATTATAAAATGTTTTTTTTAAAGATATAGCCAACTAATAATGAAATAGAATTTTATTAACACTAATTTATATTACTTTTAAAGTAAAATCTTTATCATGCGTCTCATATATATATATAAATAAAAACTGCATAGAAATAGCGTTCGTTTTTATATTATAACTCAAGCCTTGGGAAAAGATTTATATTTAACAATTTATACGTGTGTATATAAAATCTAATGATGCAATTTTGCTAATTAAGTGTCATGGGATCTTTCTATCTCCTTGGTGTCATTGGCAGGTGATGGAGTATAATATTCATTGGTATGCCCAGTGTAAAAATCAGTGAGGGATAATTTGGAAATAAATTGGAAAGGCTATGGCTACAAAATCAAAAGCCCAGGAATTCGATTTTGTCATGGGATTTGCTAAATGGTTAGAATTCTTAATAGGATTCAATATGTATGAATAAATGAAAGACACTATCTGCTAAGAACACTGAAGCCACTCTTGAAAATTTAACCTGCTATTGTTTTAAAGAAGTCCAAGATTTCAATTAATGCTTATAAATGTTTTAAATTTTGTATTTTTTTTTAGTGTATACTGAGAGTTGAGTTACAAGTTTTCTCACCCTGTTATTCATTTGCAGAAAACATTTTTTTTAAAAAGAACCCACATATTTAAATTTATATAAGGGAAGAGAGATACAAATACACAACTCAAGGTATGCATAGATAATTTTTTTTTATGTTTGTAAATAAAATATTAACGTAATTGGACTCATTAAATGAACAATGACTTAAAAGACAAAAGGTAAGATTTCACACATATACATTTTAATTAGACATTTAATATGTTAACATTAAATATTAATTAGACTTGCCAATAAGTAATTTTATATAAATACATTTTCTTGTTTGCATGAATAACCGTTTATGAATGAACTATATCTACAAATCACAAATTAGCAATTCATGGGCATAACCTTGAGATACATTTAAAGGACATAAACAGAATGATAATTGTACATCGAGTAATATAGTTTCATATTTAAAATAATTAATACTTTATTGTACATTATGCACTATAATTTTATAATTTTTATTTCAATTCATATTTTAATATTTAGATTACAGCTAGTCTTATTGTAGTAAAGACAAATCAATATTTTATTATATCCATGTATATATTTTATTATTTTATAAATATTATAAATTTAACCCTGATTTTTTAATAAATATTTGTTGTCTGAAGTTAAAATCTTTGTTTCTCTGGTCTCTAGATTATTAAGCATCATTCATACTTCACTCACCAGAATAGCTATTATACATGTATACAGATTTTTAATATATTATTAGCAATAACCATTAAGGATCTATATAGAGGTCATATTATTGCCATCCTATTTAAATCCATCCTTGAGCAGAGTTAAAGGCAAATGTCTACACTGAGTTAGAACCCTGAGTCATAATAGGACCTGTAAGTAGAGAAGGCTCTGGGTGTACCATCCTAAAGGGTTTTTCCAGTCTGTTACAGTATATAGCAAGATTTCCCCTTTCCAATATATCTTATTATGTCCATTTGAATCACAGAATATGTCTCATCCAATAATCTTCTTGTTCCAAATAATTTGATTTGTGATTTCCCCCAGACTCTTCAGAATTTTAACATTTGGCTTCCTTTTCATCCAACTAATCAATTCCCTCCTTTTTCAACCTCACATCTGAAATAACTTTAATTTTTTGATGTCAAGATGCTAGAGAATTAGGCCACATTTCAACTTTGTCAATCATTTATATTTGTATCAGATGTTTAAAGTAATTCTAGACTAAAAAGAACAGCTAAAGATTGATTCACATGAAATCTTTGCACCAAAGGACTATAGAAATTCCAAAACTAAATGACTGATTGAATGATCAATTGATATAGCAAGAAGATTAATTTTATGGATGCACTGAAATAGCATGTGTTTAAATTTAGTTTCCATATATTGAATTTTATAAAATTTACAACTGCATATGATATCCAAAAGAAAAAAGTTTGCAATTCTAATCTAATCATTTACCCTCAAAATACAGCAGAAAAAGAGTGCTAGAATAGTCATACTTTTATTGGAGAATCACGATTTTTAAAACAATATAGGAAAAAAGACAACATAAATTTAAGTTTACTCATGTTAAAGTAAATGCACAGATAATGAATTATTATTTTTTCTTTGTTAAATTAATTCTTCATTTAACAATAATTTAAATAAATACAACAGCACTTGGACAGATACTTTTACAAGATACTATTTTTATTTCCCATATCAATTTTTTTATTATTATTTTAAAAAAAAATTAGAATCAAGTAAATTAAATAGGTAATGATATAAAAAAAATTGTTAAATCATTTTTTTAAAATCAATATTTACTACAATAATTACAGGAATATTTTTTCAGCAATTTCATTAATTACTTTTAGAAAATGTCATACTTATGACGAAATCAATTTTTTTTAAAGTTAAATTTGTTATTTAATAATATATTACATTTTTTAAAAATTATTTTATTTTTAATAAGTTACATTTATATATAACTTTATTAATAACAAACTACATACAAATATTTATATATATAATAGGTTAAATTTATAGGCAAAAGTTTGACGAAACTACAACTGTTATGGTATGATAAGTTGTTAACTTCAGTGACATATAATGCTAAGTTGAAGAGTATAGTATTATAATAAAATTATGATAACTAAACAGAAGAAGAGTTCAGATATTTATTTTCAGGAGTGAAATTGATGGGAAATGGGGGGAAAGAGATTAAGCTATGAGAGTGCATAACTGAGGGAGATTGTTGATTACCAAATTCTGGTCATAATATTCCTTGCTAAAAATTTAAGAGAGTATAGATATGAGTTGAACCATTCCCTGTTATACCTTCTGAGTACTTTTTATTGTCAAATATGCAAACCACTTAGTTCTTAATGTGTGAATAATTGTAGATGCATTGTAGGCTTGAAACTATTTTATAAACTTTTTTATGTAATTGCTTGAGGTTGATTATATGCTAACAAAACATGAATAGGCATAGATATAGAAATATGGGCAGGCTTGAAAAGGGTATAGCATTTCTTCTGATAAACATTACACGAATCATGTGAGTTTAAGATTTAGGTTGAATCAGTCATTAAAAAAACATTTTACTGTATCTTGTAATAAATTAAAAAGAAATTTCAATTATGATTGAGAAGTACAAAGTTTCTGGAACTTGGTTAGAATCTTAGCAACTGGCAAGGTTGTTCACAGATATCTGGAAGGATGTCATCTTATTTAAATGATATGGCAATGAGAGATTTGATGTTATACTAACATGCTCAATGATATGGTCTATGAAAAAAAACCATTTCATGAATGAAATTGAAATAAGCAATGGTATTTGAGAGAGAATAGCATTAATTATTGGATTAGTAAGTATTACAATATAAACTTTGACCCTAATATATAGTAAAAGGATTTGGAAGATATTGAGTTCTCCTTTGCATATAGAAAAGCATAGAAGAAGTGAAGAATAATCTCAGAGGTATGTTTTTGTTAATAGATAGAAGTTTATATTAGGTCTTACTAAAAAGCTGCATCCATGGGCTCACTAAGAATAGCATTCACTTTATGAACTTTCACAGTAGAATACAGCATTTTGGGAAAATGCTTTCATTTTTGTACTGAATGTGTTCATGATGAAACTGTTTAAATGATGGCTTATTTACATTTTAAACAGATTAATTGGGATGATAAGAAAATTAAATAAAATAAATGCAATTTTTAACTTAAAAATATAAAATCTGAAAAATATTGTCAAATATTTATTACTAGTTATTTGGATATAAAATTTTAAAAAAGATAAACTTCACTTTGCTAAAAAAAAAAAATTAAGAGTGTGAAGAGTTTGGAGGGAATAAGAAAACATTTTATATAATTGTCTTTTTCTTATTTAAGTGAAGGGAGAGAGTTAACATGAACTTTGTATTTTTTTAATTCATAACTTTTTATTTTTGTATTTAATCCAGATTTTTATGTATGATTTAAATATTTAAATAGAATATTATTGAATAGATATATTGTATATCAATATATAAAAATAAATAGTTTATTGTGCCATCTTTCTGATCAAAGGTTTTAAATGTTAAAACATTTTATACAGACTAATCAAATTTATTTGCAGATCAGTGGTTAATAAACATTGCTTTAAAATATATGTAGTAGTAATTTTAAAAAAACATTTTAACAATTTGTTTTTTGCTTTGTATATTAAATATAAACTTTAAACATAACAATATTATAATTATTTATTTTAATATTAACACAGATTAGTTATATAAAAAAAGTAAAACTTTTACAATTATTTTTTTTTATATTTAAGCTTAATCAATTTTTCTTTTTACCCTTTATTTTTGTAATATTAAGTAACACTTAGCAGTTAAAGATTTATCTTATTCTTAATATTTTTAGAAGGTTAGCATTAAAATTATTCTGTTATTTTCTATGAGTGAAAAAAATCAAAATTGTAAATGGAGTAGATCTATAAAACTAAGAAAAAATAAGTAAAACAAAGTTCTCACATTATTTGCACTTATTAATTATATGTATTTACTGCTCTATGTTAAAACATATACTTAAATAGTTATTATATTGTTATTGCATTCAAATATCAGCCTTTTAAGCTAATTGTACATACGCTTTGTGAGTGTTAATAATAAATGAATACTTTCTCACCAATACAAGATATAGTATTTATGCAGAAATAAAAGGAATCCTCTTATTCCTAGAACTCAAATGCTTATATATAAGCAAATCTGAAGTACTGGCAAGTAAAGCATGAGAATGGAACCATCACTTTAAATTACTATATACGATGTCTGAATGAATGATGTGGGCGAAATTGTCTAGAATTTACTAAATGTCATTCCAACTGAAACTTAATCATATGTAAATAAGCATTTATTTTATACAGCGTATGTTTACAATTGTATGCATTCAAATATCAGCCTTTTAAGCTAATTGTGCATATGCTTTTGTTAATAATAAATGAATACTTTCTCAACAATACAAGATATAGTATTTATGAAGGAATAAAAGGAATCCTCTTATTCCTAGAACTCACATGCTTATATATGAGCAAATCTGAAGTACTGGCAAGTAAAGTGTAAGGATGGAACCGTCACTTTAAATTACTATATACGATGTCTGAATGAATGACGTGGGTGATCATATGTAAATAAGCATTTATTTTATATAGCGTATGTTTACAATTGTATACATTTCACCCACGTCATTCATTCAGACATCGTATACAGTAATTTAAAGTGACGGTTCCATCCTCACGATTTACTTGCCAGTACTTCAGATTTGCTCATATATAAGCATTTGAGTCATAGGAATAAGATGATTCCTTTTATTCCTGCATAAATACTATATTTTTATTGGTGAGAAAGTATTCATTTATTATTAACACTTGCAAAGCGTATGCACAATTAGCTTAAAAGGCTGATATTTGAATGTATACAATTGTAAACATACACTATATAAAATAAATGCTTATTTACATATGATTAAGTTTCAGTTGGAATGACATTTAGTAAATTCTAGACAATTTCACCCACGTCATTCATTCAGACATCATATATAGTAATTTAAAGTGACGGTTCCATCCTCATGCTTTACTTGCCAGTACTTCAGATTTGCTCATATATAAGCATTTGAGTCATAGGAATAAGAGGATTCCTTTTATTCCTGCATAAATACTATATCTTGTATTGGTGAGAAAGTATTCATTTATTATTAACACTTACAAAGTGTATGCACAATTAGCTTAAAAGGCTGATATTTGAATGTATACAATTGTAAACATATGCTATATAAAATAAATGCTTATTTATATATTGTTATTGTTTTTTTTATTATTATTTGCATATTCAAGACTAAATTTTTTAAATAAAAAGCTAATGGCATTATTGCTTGGGAGTTTGAGGATATGAAATTGTGAGTGCCAGAATCGTTTTCAGAAACTCCTAATCTTAAGTTGTGCCTCTACCACTTGCACCAGACTGCACAGGTACTAACTTAAAAAATGTTACTTAACAAAATCATTTTTATATAAACAAGGCAAAACTGTCCATACAGTAATGCCACCCTGTGCCAACCAGAGTAATCAATGAATGCCAGAAGGCTTGTGCATAAAATCCCTATCTAGTGCCTACCCATCCAATATCCCCAGACTAGTTTCTGGCTTGTGGCCTTCATCAGTGAGGAACCTTGGATCTGAGAGCACTGCACCTAGATCTTAGAATCTAATGCAACCCTCCAGATCCAAGCTCCTCACTCATGAAGGCCACAAGCTAGAAAGTAGTCTGGGGATATTGGATGAGTAGGCACTAGATAGGGATTTTATGCACAAGTCTTCTGGCATCCATTGATTACTCTGTTTGTCACAGGGTGGCACTACTGTGTGGAGAGTTTTGCTTGTTTATTAACAATTATGTGCTAGTATAAGAGATAGTGATCATGTGATGTTTAGTGGTTTATCATTTTTATATTACAGCAATAAAATTAGTGACTCATACCCCTAACAATTTTGTTAGATATTAGAAGATGGAAAGTTTTGATAGATTAATCTGTTTAATTATTGTAATTATATGTAATCTTTTATTAAAATATTATATTATTATTTGTTTAAAATTAATAATTTCTAATATAATCAAATTTTTTAATCAATATATAAGAATTGATAATAATTTATTCTATTTATAGCTAAAAAATAATGCACTTTTATTAATGTGTATTAATTAAGTTTATGGAAAGTTTTGATAGATTAATCTGTTTAATTATTGTAATTATATGTAATCTTTTATTAAAATATTAATATTATTATTTGTTTAAAATTAATAATTTCTAATATAATCAAATTTTTAAATCAATATATAAGAATTGATAATAATTTATTCTATTTATAGCTAAAAAATAATGCACTTTTATTAATGTGCATTAATTAAGTTTAATTTTTTTTTCTTAGTGTAATTATTTTTTCTTATAGTCATTTTAAGTTAAACAAATGTATTTTCTTGCAGTGTACTATAGTTATGATTATGGTTTGCTGCTCTGAAATGCATTCAGTTGGAAATGATTATAAGAAATACTTATAATAATATAAATACCAATTCATATATGACAATCATTTTAAAAAAATACAGTATCCATAGAAATTTTGAAGAGACGGGATTGAAATAATAAATGTTATGACACAGACAAACAACCATCTATGCGGAAAACTTTCACTTTACAAATTAATAATAATGTGAAAGGCTGTAACCTTTGACCGAAGCACCTTAAAAATGCTTATATGACAGTCAATCATATATAATAATGACTGCATAGGAAACTCTCAAGTCAAAACACAAGGCAGAGATTTTACGAGAAAAAGATGATTTCCACCTTCTTCTCTACTTAAATTTATATATAAATAAGGCAATCTTAAGCATTTTGAAATGAGAGCATGAAGCTTTAAATACCTTCACATTTAATTAATTAAATATTATATATAAATAAACAATGTGAAATTTTTGGATTTATTACAAAGTAATTTTCAAAACCAATGAATTGATAGTAACAAATGTAAATATATTAATTTATTAAGCACAAGCAGATGATATAATAATAACATGAAAGGCTGAAACCTTCGACAGAAGTGCCTTAAAAATGCTTATATGGCAGTCAAGCAGATGATAGCCAATCAGATGTAATAATGAATGCATAGGAAACTCTCAAGTCAAAACACAAGGCAGAGATTTTATGAGAAAAAGATGGTTCCCACCTTCTGCTCTACTTAAATTTATATATAAAAAAGACAGTCTTAAGCATTTTGAAATGAGAGTGTGAAGCTTTAAATATCTTCACATTTAATTCATTAAATATTATATATAAATAAACAACTTGAAGTCTTTCGATTTACTATGAAGTAATTTTCAAAACCAATGAATTTCAAAATGCTTAAGACTGGCTTTTTTATATATAAATTTAAGTAGAGAAGAAGGTGGGAAGCATTTTTTTCTCATAAAATCTCTGCCTTGTGTTTTGTCTTGAAAGTTTCCTATGCAGTCATTATTACATCTGATTGGCTGTCATATAAGCATTTTTAAAGCACATCTGTCAAAGGTTTCAGCCTTTCACATTATTATTATATATCCGCTTGTGCTTAATAAATTAATATATTTACAAATTAATAAAAACTAATAATTAAATTTAAATCCATTCAGTCAACTGTCCCAAATCCAGGCATCATACTCATTTTTTTTAAAAAAAAATATTTTTTATTGTATTAAAATACAATGATTTATTTGTTCTGTTCTGATCTGTGATTTTATGTATTCTGATTTCTTCTGTGATTTTTTGATTTAATTAATTATTTATTATTTATACATCAGTTGTCTATACCTTTGAAGAGACCATTTAATAATTTCTCTATCCAAATAAAAATAAATGTTATAAAATGTCACTACACTTAATATTTTACATGGATGATCTTGAAAATTAGAATAAATTATGTTGCATCTTTTGCCCATAAAACCTTTGCTTCACTCAAGTTAGTGGCTTATGGAAATAACTGATTGTGATCAAAGGAAATTATTACCTTCTTATATTAAAAGAATTGCTGTTTCTTCTTTTATCTAAGGATGAGTCATCAATGAATAAATAATAGTAGAACGTATTATATTCAAATTTAATTTCTATCAGCCTTCATCAATAAGGACTGCTGGATTATTATGTTGAATTTTAATTAATCTTGTTATCTGTCTCTCTAAATCATACAATAAATCAGCAAGTATACTCATTTTATAATCTCTTTCACTTTTCCTTTAAAATAGCATGATTTAGAATGTTTTACTGCTACTGTTGCAGATTTAAAGGTAAACTAGTAGAGTCAAGTATTGCTTTGTTTTGGTACACAGATCTTTTTGTTAAAAGGACATAAATATCTACAATTAGATATGTTGGGTCTATATAGCTGAACAAATCTCATTTACTTTGGTCAAAAATCAGAAATAAAAGTAGCCATTAAATGAATATATACACTTCAGTGATTCTCACTAATAAAAAAAGCTAATACCCAAAAATTAAAAAATAGGTCTACATTTAATATTATCCAAAATTTCTTTAATTACATTTGCATAGAAGGTTTTTGTAGTAAAATGATGAAGACTTGCAAATTTTAAATGTAATCTAGAAGAGTTATATTATATTTTGTTCCAAAATGATAGAAGACAACATATGTGTTTTTAAACTTTTATCATGTTTTGGCTTATTACAAGTAGTATTTATTATAAATATATACCTCCATATCATTAATCCATACTAAAGAAATTTTTTACATGGATTAGATGGAAGAATATTACAAATTAGTGATGAAAAGTGTATTTTTTATTAGTTTATTGTGATATTTACTACAAATATAGCCCTGATTGGTTTAATGCTGAGGAAGAGTGTTGGATTTTGGAACTCAAGATCAACTTTAACCCTTCTGGTCCTTAAACTTCTTATGAACTTCCAAACAATTAATCATTTTATTTTCTTTGTACCCAGCATGATTTGATACATTAAGAATGGTGAACTCTGAGCTCAAGATCCATAGACTGTGGTTCTATCTGTAATTTCCAGTATTTACAAATTCTCAAAATTATTAATTTTTTTTACTAAATATAAATGACAAAATTTTAAATACCATTTAAATAATTTGAATTTTTACATGTCATAAAACTTATTATAAATGTATCAAACAAACTCTAAGCCCCACCCATTCTTTTCAAATCATATAAACAGAGATACAAGAAAAAACAAATTACTTCCAAAATGCATTTCATGCTGAATCAGCACTCATCAATATACCAATTTACTATTGATAAATGCTGTATGTATAATAGAGATATTTATGAGAAATAGTGGCCTGGGACATCTGATGAGTGCTGGTTCAACATGAAATGCATTTTGGGATCATTCGCCTTTTATTGTATTTTTATTAATATGATTTGAAAAGAATGAATGGATAGTGTGGAGTTAATACATTTATAAAGATATTACACATGGGATAGAGAAATGTGAACAACTCCACGTTAATGTTTAATTTTTAAAAAAAAAAACAAAAAAAAAACAGATTTATTAATCTTAAACTGAGATTTAAAGTTTATATCTGGGCTAGAGACAAACTATAGTTTAGTAAATGATTAGTGATAATCATTACTGTATTTATCTGGAATGGTTGGTGTCAAAGATGTGGGTGAAGTAAGTTTGACACTTATATTTCAAATGTGATTTATTATATTGGTAAGAAATGATGATGACATTTTTTGGTCATAATATTCTGTTGTCTTATTGCTTAACTGACTTCGACAGATAAACAATTATATATATTCGTTAAATACGATTATATACAAAAATATAGTAATTCAGTGCTCAAATTTAACAATGACACATCTTTTTAACTAATTTAAGAAATTGTTCACTGCTTAAAGTCATAGTAATTTTATTTTCCTCTCTTTGTTAAGTATTAATTCATGTTCTAAACTGAATCTCATTTGTATTATTAATATTTATTCATATCAAGTGAGTTTTATCAATAAATATTAGATTATTTGCGATAGTTACTATCTGTAAATGAAAACTTTTATATATAATAAAAAATTTAATGTTTCTACCATATGAAACTCCACTGAAGACAATTAAAAAGAAAGGGTTTTTTTTTTTAGTTTTTCATTTAGTTGTCTACTTGTAAAATGTGTTCCAAATTTAAAAAAACGAAATGAAAACTCTATCATTCCAAGAATTTTTTATCCTTATAGGGATATTTGGGTAAATCTGCAGCAAAATCGGCCGTTAAACGTGAGCTATTGATAACTTCGAGCCTGGGAGGGAGTATTGCTTACAGCTGAAAGTTGGAGATGTTGTCAGAAAGTCCAACAGAATTTTATGATTTAAAAAAATAGCAACCATAAACCAGATGCTGAAAACTTTTATTTAAAAATTCATTACTTCCTAATTATGTGTTAAATTTGAAATTTACATTTTAATCATTAAATTTGTTGCATTTCTGCAGTCAAGATAAAATCAAATAAGTTATATATTTGGCAGTGATACAGATAGTTATATTATTGGCAAATATATATATTTTATTTATATATGTGTGTGAGTGTGTGAATTTAAATAGCCCCCCCCCCTCCCCAACATTTTTTAACATAAATGAAGAATTAATAGTTATTACTTTTCTGTTTATTTTTATAGCTGTTAAAGACATTTGTCATACCCATTACTCTCTAGTGATATCATTGAAAGTACAATTCATTTTAAACTTCAAGCCAGTAATAATAGTACTGCTACTTAAAGTCATAGTATTTTATTCTAGTACTATTCTATAAAGCAGAAATGCAACCATCACTATAGTTTTTTCGGGGGTATAGGAGCACACCAATTTTCTCATTAATGTTATCAAAAATTTGCAACACAAGAATACCTGATAGTTGTTGTAAGAAAGAGTTGAAAAAGTAAAAATAAAGAAGCTTATATATTATATGAAGAGAGAAAAGAATCACAAAATATATTTACAAAAACTCTACAACATTGCTTGAGATACAACATTGTAAGTAACCGAAAGTAGTGGAAGACTTCTGTAAATGGAATCATTATGTTTCATTGTTGCCTAAAAATTTGATTTTTTTTTTTTTTTGGCTTTCTTTCTTTCTTTAGTATATACATGAAAGTATTTAATAAATGGAGTTTTCTGTTTTTTATTTTTTACTTAAAAACTGCAACCACATTTTTACTTAAGATAGCAACCAATCAGGCTTAATTGAACTAGGACTGAGAGCACGCCTCCAGTACTAAGATATAATCAAAAGAATTTATCTTTTAATTGCCACTTCATATTTTATAATAAACAAAGTGCTACAGTAAATTCATATAGATGTGAGAAATCAAAGCATAGCAAACTTTTCAAATTTCATACGTTAAAATAGACTCCTCCAACAGTAAGGTGTACTATAATTTAATTTTTAATGGATGTCATAGATGAAAATATTTAATAAATGAAATTTTCTATTTTGTATTTTACATAGTGAATAATTTAACATAAAATAATGATCGAGCTATAACATGCTTTTAAGTTAAAATTTCTGCAAGCATTGATATTTAATAATATAACTCGTACATTAGTAATTTGTCTAAATAGTACATATGCTACTATTGAAAATGGATAGCCAATGAAATATAAAATGAAATCATGCTTTCATTAAATCATAATTTTATATTGAATTATTTGGTATTATGGTAATATTTACCACTGTTATTTTTTACTTATCTGATTTTTGCTATAGTGGCATATTTTCAATGTATTAGCAACAGCAAGTGTCAGTTTTCTTATATTTATATAATCAACAAGTTAAATATTTTACACTTACTTATGGGCATGTGTATCAATTGTATGAGATAGTGTAAATAGTTGAAGGGTGCTTGAAAGTCTAAGTTCAAATCCCCTATGTTTACTATTAAGCTCCAGGTATGTGAAGAATGCCTGTAATTCAAATATTTATGAGACAATTAAGAATATAAGATGTTGTTTTATAATATTTAATTTTGTGTTAACTATTTTGTAATAATTAGTCATGATGTTTTTGGTCTCTATGGGAGGGTGCAGTTGGTTGAAGTGAAAGACAATAGTTATGCTTCTAACTATTTTTAATTCAGAAAAACAATTGCTATAACAACAACAACAAAAATTATAAACCAATTAAAGTCCCAGTTTTATTTTATTTTTATCATATCAATATATTACTTTATTAGTTTGACTCGAATCATTTGAATATGCATTTTTGTTTTTAACTATTTATACGCTTTTTTTTTAAATAATTGACTTTTTTTTTAATAAACATGGAACAATCTGATGTACAGGATTAGGAAAACAAGATTACTGCAACAATTCAGTAAATATAGGACATACTACAAGGCTATCTATAAGTGAGTTTGTGAAAGTTGTTAGCTATGAAATACTAAGAAATAATAAAAAAATGGCAAAAATAATAATGAATGGAATAAATAAAATTTTATTTGAAACAAATTTATTACAATTTTTTTTTCTTAATTTCATATTTCTAAAGTTAGAAATAATTTTGTTCACATCTAATTCAACTTAGATGACAGTTTCCAATTACTATTGTTGCATTGTTTTATCATGATAGTTTGACTTCTGAAAATTATTTTGTAAATGCTTACATCAAATTTAATTGATTTTGAAAATGGTATTTTTCTTTCATTGAGTAAATGCTATTGTTTCTAAAACCATAAATTTCTTAATATTAATTCAGTGTTCATAGATGCAAATGCATTTATATAGATGGAGAATGCAATTTAATTTTTTATATGTAAATATAAACTGCAATAATCTATCATAAGTTAAATATTTTGAAATTAGTCCCCTAACTTGTTATAAATAATTGGCTCAGCAAATAACTATTGCAAAAATTGGAAAACAAGACCTTAAAAGTGATTGCTGATAGAAGGAATAAAAATTTCAAAGTTATCAGGATCTGGTTATTTAGATTTAAAAATAAAGATTTTTTAAAAAATAATAATTCTATTCTTTATTTATTTAATGTACATATCGACAATATTTGGCCAATTATAGATTGCACAGTAAGTTAATTATTATACACAAATCTAAATAAGTATTAAAAAAACAATAAAATAGAAAAACAGTAAAATTATCAAATAAATAAAAAAATAATATACCAAATGAAATTTAGGATAATATTTTTTAAGATGATTTTAGTGAATTGGTTAAGATCTAAATTAAAAATATCTTTATTAGCAAAATCTTTATTATAAGTTCTAGGTAAACGAAGTAAAGGGGGAAATGTTAATATATCAGAGTTACAAATTTTCAGTGCAAAAATATTGTGAGTACAATTATTATAATTCTGTTTTGTTTTGTTTTTTATATTTAATTTAGAAAACACATTAGATACAGAAATATTCTGGGAAATAAATTTATGAAGAAATTTGAGATCTCCTGTTTTTTATCTCAGTATTAAGTCAATACAGTGATCATTATTTAGACTTTAATTTTAAAATTTGTCAAAACAAACTGAATTTTTATGATATCTGTCTTGGTATGAGGAGTTCATATAATTGACCATACCCCAAGATGGGAACTACTAAGGATGATGATGATATTATTATTATTATTATTATTATTATTATTATTATTATTATTATTATTATTATTATTATTATTATTATTATTATTATTATTATTATTATTATTATTATTATTATTATTATTATTATTATTATTATTATTATTATTATTATTATTATTATTATTATTATTATTATTATTATTATAATGATGATGATTTGGTGAGACTACTATAATTTTTATAGCTAAGTCTAATTGTTCATTTGTTACTAAGTTCCATGTAAAAAAAGGGGTAACTACTAGTCAGCATGAATTGCATCTTGGAAAATGGAAAAACACAGGTTCCACATGAATTTGCATTCTGGGAGAATGAAAAACACTAGTATGTATAAATTGCATCTTGGCAAAGCAGAAAAATATTAGTCAGCTTATATCCTGGGAAAATGGGAAAAATACTAGTTCAGCATGGATTGAATCTTGGGAAAATGGAAAAATCCTAGTCAGCATGAATTGCCTCTTGAGGAAATGCAAAAACCATAGTCAGCATGATCTTGCATTTTGGAAAAATAAAAAAATACCATTTCAGTGTGAATTGCATTCCTTGAATTAAAGTTCATTTGCTTTGAGCTTGATTGGTTCAATTAGATAACCTTCTGTGGTATTAAACTATTGTAATGAGTATTTGGAACAGTTTCTCATGTAGATGGTTGCATTATGAAGCAGATTTAATGCCACAAAGGCTGTAGGTCATGCCTTGGTTGTGGCAGATGATAGGATGGACTTCTCTCTAATGAGTGATCAAGCTACCACAAAAATGTTTGGGAGAAGCTATGTTATTATCCATGATTTTAGCTAGTGTAATTTATTGATAAATGTGGATGGATACCTCATGGTGTTTTTGCCTAACAAAAAGCTGCAACAGGTACCCCAGAATGCAAAAAGTGTAGATGCACCCTGCAGGAATGTTTAACCTTTGGAAGGACTGAGTTATGTGTTGAATGGAAATAGTGGGCTGCCTATATGCATTTAACATAACTATCCATATGGAGTTTAGTGCTCAGCAGTCATTGAGAAGATGCTGATGAGTCTTTTCAGCTTCATGGCATAGCCTACAGAATGGGTTGATATTTTTGGGCAGACAATGATACCATAAAAAATATTGGAAGTGTGTGCAGGTTGAGACTACTTATAAAATCAAAAGAACTTTGGTTCCTGTGCCCATTATTTAAATTGATGGTGAAGGTGATGATTATTTATTCCAAGCATGGGGAATCATTGCTAGAGCCTGCATAAAGCCAGTTATATGTTTTCCAGTAAGTATACTTGAAATTATGGAAGAGGATGATCTGATTGGTTGTATCTAGAATTGAGAGAAAAAGATCAGTGAAATATGTTATTGAAGGAGGATGTTTATTTGTAAAGGCTATTTTCAATAGGCACTGGAGATTTCAGAACCAGTTGGTAATAGCTAATATTAATGTTTTTTGGGTGTATAGAACACTTGAATGCTGTGTGGCCCTAGACTATTACACAAGGGTTGACCATTTATCTATTTTGTGGATATGAATAAGGTCTTGCAGTCTCAGAACAATTTATTGCACATGGATTTGGTAGAAATAAACATCTTTGAAAATTTATAATAGGTGCATAGTATGTGATTTTTGCAAGGGTATTGAACAGTTGTATCTTAAAATAAATTGATAGATATTCTTTAGAAAGTGAATTGGTAATTTGCATCATAGAATCATAACTTGGTTTGTAGAATGAGCCTCATGCCAAGGGAACCTTTGTAAAATGAAAATCCTTAGAAATGGAGTGGGTTTTCCTTGGAAAACTTGGGAATATCATTTCTATATGAATAGTCCTTGCAACAGTTTTTTTGAAGATTAAAGTGAACTTAGTAGGCTGCTGTGTAGTCGTTAAAAATGTTTTGCAATATGGGAAATTGTTTCTTAGAAGACAGGATGACAGTGATGTCATTCATGTAAGCTATGCAGGGATTATATTGATGTGCATATGTATAGTATAAAAGATAATGAGCTTAGGAGCAATCCTTATGGAATTGACTGCATGGTATTGAAGGATGAAGAATTTCTACCATTAAAAGTGATGTGCAATTCACTAATTAGATATAACAGAGTAGGTAGGATGATGATGTTTGTGAGCATTTGAATAAGTAGATTAATTTAAATGGAATCAAAATCTGCTTGTAAACCAAGCTGGACTGCAATGGGACAGTGTTTTTCATTTTTTTGAATTGAGATTAGAATTGTCATAAATATGAGTGCTACTTATCTGGTGGAAGAGCATTTTTTGCAAATTGTGGATGTGATAATAATAAAAGTATGTATTGCTCAATTTGGTTTTTGATTACTTTTTCAAGTATTTTTATGACTAGTGGGCCCATGGAGATAGGCTGGAAATTAGTTAGATCAGTTGTTGTCTCTGGTTTTTTTTAGTGAAAGGCACTATGGCAATGTCCTTTTGAATAAGGCATTGGCCAGATTGCAAATATACAATGTAGTGAAATTACTAAGATAAGATGAATGCATGAATTCCATAAGGCTCAGAGTGACAGGAGTTTTCAATAGGGGCAAGTTTGGCAGCAAATTGGCTGGTTTGGAAAGACAATCATTTTCTGGGTCTAAAGGTTATTTTTAAAGTGTAGATATATAGGGTGGATCACATTCTGTCCAGTACGTACACCTATGTTAGTTTGAAGTGCCATAAGGACCTTTGATGGGATGGGTGATCCAATGTCTAGCATATATATGCTCTTGGCCATGTGTGCTTCTATATTAGGCAGATTTTTTTTTATTGCAAGATAGTCCTTCAGTTGTTTGCAGATAAGATGGTAATTTTGAATGAGTCTTATTATCTATTGGTGTGGTTAGTGGCAATTTGTTTATTTGACTCATCAACTAATGTTAGAAGACACAGAGATAATGGGGATCATCATGTTAAGTGTTGTATATTAAATGATAATATGTATATGAAGGCAAGATACTTCTGAACTGGGTCTATATTCATTTGGTATAGCTTGTTTAACATGATTTGGATTTGGAAAACATGAACTCAGAAGTAAATGAGGAAAGAATCTTGTGGATTGGTTTATGTAATTGAATGAATGTTGCCTGAAGTTCATTAAGGTTAAGTGTGACTGTGGTCTGAGAATAAAGTAAGATTAAGTTTAAGTTCTATTAGGTGATGCAATATTGGAGATCAAAAACAGAGATTAATAAGTATGGCATGCCATCTGTTGTGAAAAGTGATTGAACTAGTGGGTAGAAAGCCCTGGGCACACATTAGTGGGAAATTTAAGAGATAAAGTCATTTATTTATAAAAGTTGTAAATAAGATATTTATTTTATATAGTGCAATGTTTTTAAACTGTAATAATAATCCATATTGAAATTATCCATTAATATAACTGGGTGTGGACTAGTTATAAGAACTGAATTGATGGTTAGGATGATATATGCGATGACTGTAGAGCTGGAGGAATATAGATGAATACTATATTTAATTTAACTGTATGGTGGTGCAGAGTGATAATTAATAAATGCCCATAAATATATAGAATTTTAAATGACTTGAATAGGCCATCAAAAGGTGATGAGAATATCAGTACCTGGCAATCAAAGGTAATGAAAATACCAGTGCCTACTGATCACCAGTGAGAAAGTATCTTTAGAGCAAACACAGAAGCTATGTCTATGGAGATAGTCAGTGGAATCAATTCAAGATCTTCTGTATATTTTAGTTTCCAGTAATATGAAGAGCTGAGGTTAAATGATAGTAATCCATCTCTGTAATTTGGTATAATATTGAGGGTGAATTGAAGCCATAAATATTGAGCCCTATTATTTTTAGTTTAATGGAGTATATAGAGAGTTAATGATGCCTGAATGGTTTTTTGAAGCAAGAGACTGAGAAATGTCATTTGATCATGTTATTGTGGACTATCGGTGGATGCTATTATTTGTTGATCAATAGGTACTGAGGGTGATTGATTTGTTTGTTGGGAGGGGATCATATTGGGAAGGTGTTGGTTTCTGGTTTGGAGGGTAAGCAAGATGAGTGATCAAGGTTGTACAGTGGCACAGTAGTTTGCATAGTCTTGTAGGGATTGTCACTAATCTCATTGATGAGTGATAGATGGTCAGTATCATTAGTTTCTTTTAGGTTATTTTTCTTAGGACTTCCAGATTTTCTCTCACTTGCATTAGGAATTGAGTGAGGGGTAGTGTTATAGGTGATAGACATTGTGCAATTGCTTTCATGATATTTATTGAAGTATTCTTGTTGCATCAAGGGTGGTAGCAGGTTGGCTAGATTCTGAATGTGAGGTTAACTGATGGGGATAGACATATTTGTTCTTGTGTGAGTGTGGAAACCATTGACATGAATTATATATACTGGAATGTGATGGAAAGCTATTGGAGGTTGTTGAGCCAACAGGCTAGCTGTTATTACAGATCTCAGCTGAGAAGTGGCCATATTCTAATTGGTGACTGGGTGCTTACAAATATATTTTTGGGACAGTTGTTGATGAAGGTGAGGCTGGTAGGTTAAAGCATTGAGTTACAAGATGACTCCTTTCTCCACAGGCATAGCTTTGAGGTTTTAGACCATGAATATATAATCGTAAAGCTGCCTCTTGGTCAGGAGTTTGGGTAGGAATCTTATTTGGGTCAATCTCTGGAGGCAATTGGATTTTGAATTTATAACTCTTGCCTGGAATAGGTGCAGAGGATTTTTGAGAAAAATTGATTGGAAAGAGATGATTTTGCTAAGGGGTCTGCATTATCCATTGAAAATCTTGTGGGGTGTATCTGAAATAAATATTCTTTAATGTCCCAGTGATGCAATTGTTTCATTTTGGATCAACTGTTATCAATGCATAGTTTCCAAGTGATTTGATTTGACTTTGGAAGCACTTTCTTTGGGTAAACTGGAAAAATTAAATTGCTGGGTATCTAGAATTTGGATGATCAGCTATTCGACTGATTGAATCTCACATCCCATACATTGTAATGGTGTTCTAGAGAAGTTGCTGAGGGAATTTGTAGAGAGACCAGGGTGAAAAGGATAAAGTTGAAAAATCAGACACTAATTGTTGTTGTTGTTGTTGTTGTTGTTGTTGTTATTATTATTATTATTATTATTACTACTACTACTACTACTACTACTACTACTAAAAATAAATAAAAAGTAAATAATGTAGAAGAGCAGAATAATAATAATTTTACTATTTTACTGTTTTTTCTAAATATGAATTATTAATAAAATACAATTCTGTTAATAAAATAATGTCACATTAAACTAACTTATGGTTAACATCTACATAACAATAATAATAATATGGAAATTCGTTGTTAGATACATATTTGAAAAAGAAAAAAAAAGCTATTTCATTTATTGGCTAATTTTATTTATTAGTAAGGAATCCAACTTCCTGTCCCATTACTATATGATATTACTGCATTATTTTCAATTTTTTGTTTATTATTAGTGCATCCCTTATGTCAATTTCACCAACACATTTTACACTTCTACATATAATTAAAATATCATATATATATATATATATAATAGAAATATTTTAAAAGACATAGAAATATATTATATTTTATTATTACAAAATCACAGTCAGATATCAATAGACAGTGACCAATGAAAATATTTCTATGTATTTTACAAATATTTAACCATACAATCTATTTAAAAAATTATTGATATACATGTATTACTATAATTTAATTCACAATAGTCAAATTTTCTGCACCCAAATTTTTGATATCACGCACTTTATATAAATACATTAATAATTACTCTTAATCATTTATTAGGTTAGAAATTATAAAATCATTCCTAGCCCAAATATAAACTTTAAATTCAGTTAAAAATTAATATATTTATTTTTTATTAAACATAAATTAATCCAATTTCGTTACTCTTTTTTACATGTGTACTGTCTTATTTTAAATATATTAAAACTTCCCATTCTTCTACAGTTTTTTAAAACATATTGGTAAAGCTACCTGAAAAAGCTAAATGACCCCCCCCCCATGATAGCATTTTCTGCAGAACCAATATTCTTTAGTTAGCCCAAGTCACAATCACTTCCACATGGCTTCATCATTTTTCAATATTTATTAATATCAAATTATTACAATTTTATCTACAAGTATCAACTTTCTTTCACTGATATCTTTGACATCATCCACTTTTGATAAATATATTAATAACTATTATTAATAATTCATTAGGCTAAAGATATATGTATATCATTTATAATTAGATGTGAATCTCTAATAAATTATTAATAATTATTATTAATTTACTTATCTAAAACAATCAATATTAAAAATATGACTGCAGATAAATTGTCACTTTTGATCATCAAATTGCAATAATTTGATATTGATAAATACTGACCAAATGGTGACAACATGCTGAAAAGTTTGTGGTTTGGAATAATTGTATAATGCTTACTCAGCATGAAATCCATCTTGGAAGTCACTTACCTTTTTCAGATATCTTTATTCATTTGTTTTAAGAATATGTGGTAGAATGGAAGTTTTAAATGTGTATATATTTTTCAACCAATGCATAACACTAATTACCATATACTATCAACAAATATCATGACAACCTAACATTAAAAGTGCTAAGACTGATGGCATTTACTGCTAATTATAAATGTTAAGTTGTTGCGTTACATGTGTAACATTAAACAATTATTTTAAATTTCAGTAATTCCCATGATGCTTAGCTATTAAATAGTATCACTTGTCAATTAAGTTAACAGCTTTGGGAACATTAACGAAAAATGGACTGTAAAAGTAGCAATATAAATGGAAACAAAATAAAAGAATATGTGTAAGTAATTTAAGAATCCAAAAAATTATATGAATTAAAAATGAAAATGTTATTTCACTAAGTATCAATGATAAAAGGAAGGCTATATTAAAAGTCTCTAATATTTAAAAATATAAAATTGAATCTATGCCCATAATCATAGAAAAAGCAGTAAAAATGAAGGAAGCATATCTTTCACTATTGATTCATTTGAAAAAGAACACAACAATTATGCATAAAGATGCTAAAAATGCAATTGAAAATATGAAAACAAAGTTATAAAAACAAAATAAATCAAAGCCATCCTAAATCTCCAAATCTACTATAATTTTTTTTTATATATTGCCACACATAGGAAAAATTATTGACAGAAAAATAGGACTGTGTGCATTCTGCTATGATCTGGTTATTGGTCGGCAAGTGGGTACTAATCTGTTCTTATCTAAAGGATAAAATAGGGGAGGGGTTGAGTTCTATGGTTATTATTTTCTTCAATGTTTCTCTATAGAGGAATGATGGAAAGGTCATTCCACTGCATTTTTACATTTATAGTTAATTACTTAGGAGGTCAAGTAATGTTCAATCACTAAGTGCTATTGGGGCATAACATTTTTTATTAATTTGATTTTTTATTCCAGAAACTTTTTACTCTTTAAGTAATATTTCTTACAACTAGGCCAACTGTTTATGCCATTTTATTCTATGATTGCATTTTATACTAGTAATGGAAACTTTATACACAATCCCCACTATCCTTTAATTTATTGTTATTCAATTATTTGAAAAACCAAGTGACATTTAAACATCAAAAATAGCTAACTATATACAAACTTTCCATTATTAATTGATCCTACGTAGTCATTTATTACAGTGATAGTAGCGGTCACTGGAATTCAAACTCCACAAATCACAACTTGCTCTGTTACTTTCAGTACTCGAATTGCTTTTGAACTCCTGAGTAATTATTAACCGTTCGATTAAATTAGGGTTTGTTTGTTTTTTTATTTACCTCAACAATTGGGCTTTTGTATCATTCCATTTATTTAATATTTTCATGGTATTACTGCGTTTAGTTTTAATTAAAATATTGTATCTATTTGTTAAAACTTTTTATTGCGTTTCTTTTTTTTTCTGCCAGTGTGTTTATATAGCTGCTTATTTGCAAATATTGTCTTCCACAAAGGAAATCAATATGATTAATAATTATGTATTAACATATATATATTGTATCTGAAATCTTTGACATACCGGATTAAATTGATGTTTATTTTGTAAAATTATTCCTCCGTACTAGTGGGGAGATTTAGAAAATGTTTCAAAGCAACTTTGATTCTGTCTTCTCTTCCTCTAAATATAACTTACATTTATTTTTAGAAATATAAATCTTTCACAGTAAAGGAAGTCATTAATATGAATTAAAGTTTTAGACTGGAGAAGCTTAAAAAAATCATAATTTGCGCATACTTTTATTAATATTTTTAACGCTTTAATTAAAAGAAATTTATTAAAGTAATTTTTTAATAATCAAAAAAAGCAAGTCATATATAACATGACATTACTTTTATAAGCTTGTATTTACAAAAGTAATTTTTTGTAATAGAAATCAAGAGAATTGATTTATGCAATATATTGCTTTGGCGATTGCTGTACAAATGGCTTTTATATTCTGTAAACTTAATTGAAAGTTCTTTTCTTTTTTTTTAGATTTGGTAAAAATAAATTTTTTTTTAATAAGAAACGATAGGGCGAGGGGGAATGGATCTTAAAATTCAGTCTATTAAATCTTTTTTCTTTAGCAAAATCAATTTATTTAACTAAATTGAATTATTTCATTGTATGTCAAAAACTAAAACTAGATAAATGAAAGATTAGTCTGTATCTCTGTTCACATTGTTAAGCTTATATTATTTTGTTTAAAAATGGTATACATTTGTTGCTTGCTTACTGTAAAAACGAAAAGTTATTTATGCTCTATAAGATAGTTTATCAACCAAGTTCAGGTCTTCAGTTAGAAATAGGAACTTTTCAGATCATAAGACACTACTAGAATTTGAGTCTCTTCATTAAAATAACATTCACAAAAGTCTGCCTAGCTTTTTGTTAAATTTATCTTTTTTTTTTTTTTTAGAAAGGGGGGACTTAAATGTAGTCTCCTGGTGGTACCTAAGGTATTTGTGCGATGATATGACCCAGTTGAAAATATTCTTATTACGATGATACTGTTAAAAGTTGGAATACAGTAATGGTAAAAATAGAGCTTATGATTAATAAAAGTAGTGGTTATAATAAATAGGATAATAATAACTATTAATAAAAATATTTTTTACTGATAACCTACATTTATTTACTAAAAATAAAATTAAACTTTGAATTCAGCTTTCTTAAATATGTAACATATCTCTTTTCATCAGAATTAAAGAATCATTATATTATATTTAAATATTATTTTGTTGTTGTTATTATTCTATGTATTAATTGCCTGGAATTTTCTTTACCCTCTAACTAAGAATGACTAAATGGCCATTTTCTGACCCTTATTAAATAATTGATGGTTTGACTGTGGGCTAGAAATCTGAAAAAATACCAAATTTTCTTAGAAAATCCTCAATTATCTGAAATAATCTCCACCTGGATTTGAATTCCAGATTATGAACATACCAAAATAATTTCATAAGAGACCCTTCTACAGGATTTAGTTTATTGATCGCAAGCAAACATTTAAAATTAATGATATACCAGATATTAATAATTGCCATTTGGCTAAAGTTAAAACAATAATTTGACCTAATGTAGATTTTTAATTCCAAAAAGTTAAGAAATTCTTCTCATACAAACTGTATTAACTATTTTATCTGTTTTTATTATTATTAATGAAGAAAATGATTAAAATTATCAGGATAGTTTTGATTACATACATCTTTTTGTATAAACTGTAAATAATGTAATAAAAGATCAGATTTTTTTTTTTTAAGTATAAAACTAATGGAACTCAATCATCATTGTAATTAATGTTTATGTATGATACATTAGCTAATTATTATTGATTTTTGCCTTCAGAATCATTGTAAATACTAATTCTAAAAATCTTTAAAATAACTTATAATAAATTAAATAGTTTTAATTTGGGTATATTCTTTAAAGCTAAAATATGTTTGTTTTTAAATGAATTCTGGTTTACGATGGTATCTTCTTGCCATTAAAAATGTAATATTAGGTATAACTTCCTAGTATTTCATATATGGTCCTCATTCCTATCAAAATATCACATGATCACCATTTCATATGCTTACATGATATTAATAAGAGTACCAAACTCTCGATACAGTAGTGCCACCAAATCAATAAATGCAGGAAAATTTGAGCATAAAATCTCTATCTAGTGCCAACTCATCAATAAACTAGTTTCTAGCTTGTGGCTTTCATCAGTGAGGAGTCTTGAATTGAAGTGTGGTGCTCTCAATCCAAGGCTCCTTACTGATAAAAGCCACAAGCTAAAAACTAGTTTGAGAATGTTGTATGAGTAGACACTAGATAGAGATTTTATGCACAAACTTTTGTGCATTTATTAATTACAAAGGCTTGCACTTGATGGCACTTTTGTATGGACAGTTTGGTCCTTATGGATAATAAAAGAATAGCCAAAATTGTATTTAATTAAGTTATGAATAAAGGGCAGGTAATAAGATGGGTGAGGAAGGTAATGCAATATGCAGAAGATTTGGATAAAAAATTTATATCGGTATAATAGTACAAAAGGTGGTATGATTGTGTTAGGAGAATTGTTGGTATTATAATAGTAGGGAATGGGATAGAAGAATAGATGCATTAATAAAGAATAGGGAGTTGTAGAGATGGAGAACTAGTATGGAGAGTAAAAAGAGTTTAAATATATATAGAAGTAAATGGAATATTAGGTGCGAGTTAATTTATGATAATAGCAAGAAAAGTAGTTTATCGTTTAAGGCTCGAACGGGATCTTTAGTAACAGGATTATACATGTAAATGGAAAAATGTGAGTGATTTAGTCTGCAAATTGTGTAAGGAAGGCATAGAAAATATTAGACATTTGTTAATTGAATGTGAATTCTTGAAAGCAGAAAGGATACAAATAATAAAGTTGTGGAAGAATAAATGTAAGGAAAGTGATTATACAACAAGTGGGTTATTGATTTTTATGCTGGGTTTGTGAAAAGATAATGGGGAGTTAGATATAAAGACCATGGAGTCAACAAAGATTATGTCATGGAAATGGGATAGAGCAGGATATGGGAAAACTTAGAGTGGGGAATAGAAAGGGAAGGTATAGTGACTAACAGGTTTTTCTGGGCATTGTTGCTGAGAGATTCCTGACTCTGTATAAGAAGAAGTCACACTGCATCACATCACATCCTTATTTCTAACAAAATAATGTCAAGTAAATCAAACTATTAAAAGCCATAGTGTACAAATATCATTAATAATTATTATGTCTGAAAACAGATACAAAAGCCACAAGTAAGTTTGACTATATATTAATCAATAATATATATATATATATATAATAGTTTAGATTCATTAGCATTGTGAGTCTATTCAGTTTTAACATATAACATTTGCCTCAAATAAAATGAAAACTAATTAAGTGTTTGCAAGGAAACTTGGTTACTGGACTACAATTTAACTCTTTGTTTCAATTGGTATGTTTAGATTTAGATTATCCATGACCGAATATATATTTTGATATCTATGGTAAATTCATATAAAAATAGATTCTTCAACAATTCTTTTGTGATTAATTTATTTACATTAATGGTTATTTTAATTCTAGTTTGACAACTGAATTGATTAAATGTTTATTGTTATTAATATTTTGCAATCTCTCTTCCCATCTATCGAATTAGTTGGAGATCATTTTGTAGAATTCAATTCCTATAATGATTGTGCAAAATAAATGTGTATAGTTTGATCTCCAATGGATGCTTTTGGAGTATTAATATGATGTACAGAAAGGTATACAATACTATGAAAGAGACTATTTCACACTTGGATAATGCCACTTTTTTATTGGAAAGTTTTCTTAATCCTCCAATATCATACAGACAAAAACTAACATAGATACTAATTTTTTTTTTTGATGTCATTGACAAAAAAATAAATAAGAGCTTTAAATAAAAGATTTCCTCTTAGATTATTATTCTTTATTTAGTTCTTAGGGAGGCAATTGATTTTTTAAATCACTATATAGAAAACCTCACTACATATCAAACTTTTATAATCATTGATCAAAAATGTATCAAAATGATATTATTGAAAAGTGCATAAGTAAAAAAATGACCATATGATTTTATATTATGGGAATCTTGACAACACAAACTAATCAATGCTACAGGAGTTTTTTTTATCTTCTATTTTGTTTAATGTATAATCACACTATTTAATTTTTTTTTAAAGAAATCAGTGATAATATTTAGAATTTTCAACAGATAGCATAATTGTTTCTTCCTGATAAATGCAGTTCACTTTAAGAATATATAGTAATAGATATCTAATTCCACAAGATTTTTAATTTAAAAACTAATACATTTAATCAAGATAAACAAAATCATCCGTCCTTATTTATTAATGATAACAAAAAAAGAGAAAAAAAAACAATCCAAAAAAATCCTATTAAACTTCTGCTCTATAGTAACTATCTCCTTACAAACATCATCTGTAATGTATCTCAAAATGTTTTTAATATCATGAACTTATTTAACCTGCTTGAATTAAGATTTTTCACTGACTTAATATACTAACAGTTGCAATATTTTTATTGAAAAATGCAATCGATCTAGAATGAAATGCTTGGATTTTTTTTACCTTAATGTATATAAATCATATCCCGTTTGTGTAATTGTGATTACAAGTTTTGCAAAAAAAAAAAAAATCTATTATTACTGTCAAAATCAGGAAGATTTTTCTATAACTTTTCCCAGCTACACAAGACCTTTTTTTTCCATATGTCATAGCATCGGCAGGGAGGCGAACCCGCAACAACCGTCTGCAACCAACTGCTTGTTTGCAAGATGGCTGCGCTAACCTCTCGGCTAACAAGATCTTTTTATTCCTATTACCAAGTAAACTTTCAATTTTTTTAATCACATCACATTTCTTACCCTTTTTTTTTAGCCTATCTTCTCATAGCAAGGGTTATCCAGTAAGACTGACATCATCCTTATTATCTGCTAAAAGACAAACTTTTGGAAGATATGTCATATCAATGTAACAACCTTTTCTGATTCTTTCCTTCTTTTGCTTTATTTATTAAGCAATTGTAACCATTTTTTTAGAATTGTTGATCATACTTTTTATTCTTCCTTTCATTTTTTTAGACTTGACAGAATCTTCCAATATATTCTTCACAATCCTTCGTCTTCAAAGCATATGCCCAATCCCATTTTTCTTCTGCTTTCTTATTTTCTTGATATATATTATCCATTTACTTTTCTTTTATGTCTATTACTTTTAATAAAGTTCAATATGTTTAATATAGTTTATATTTTGAGAGTTTAGTTATAGTTTTAACAAGCACGATTCCATATTTTATAAATATTATTTTAAATTTGGTAGAATTCATTCTTTATTTTGCTCAAAGACAAATTTAAAAGACGACAAAATGTTAACATGTTATTTGTTTGACCGTCATTTACTAATCATTTAACAGAAAAAATTTTAACTTTATTATATATATATTTTCTCATGTGTCAGATCATCAGCCGGGAAGCAAACCCGCTAACTCGTGACAACTGCTTGTAAAGCGGCTGTCGCTGACCTCTCGACCACCAATGCTTGACAACTTTATTATATTATTATAATGTAGTTTTATACAGAATGACAAAGCCTTTTACTGCATTTATTGCATATTAGAATTTAAATAGCTTCAATCTTTTTTTTTTTTATCGTTTTATTCATCATTGCATTTGAATAAAAAATATATTTGAAATAAGTTAATATGCAATATATCAGTTTTAATTATTACATTCTTTTAAAATCAAAATACATTCTTTTATTTACTTTTTCAAAATATGTTTAAAAAAAGAACTGTTGAAAAATAACTGTTTTTCCTCCCAAATTAGCAGTTTGAGTTATAATTTTTGTCTTGAACAAATTAAAATTTTTAAATGTACATTTCAGATTTTTTTTTGAATGCTTGAATGGCAGATGCCTTAGTATTTAGACACTCTGGTATAAAGCATGTCTGAGTTTTAAGAAATATAATATTAAAATATTATATTACTTCCTGAAAATAAAGTACGCTTTGTATGTTCTTTTTGTAAGAATGAAAATGATGGAAAAAACATCAAAATGGCACACACATATATTTGACTATCTATGTACATTAAAGAAAGTAATATATTTATACATCGCGTGAGCAAATAATCATACTGTTGTAATGCTAAAGATAAAAGTTTTTAATTTACTATAATTTGATGTTTTGATTTATTGTTGTGAAACGTGGACTTGAAGACACAGATAAAAATAAATTGCATATACTGACAATAACAAATATACATATAAACAAAGAATTGAGTTTAAACTCAAAATTAAAAACTTTTTATGAGATTAATAAATTTGAGTATATATATGCATATAAAATCTTGAAAAATGTCTAATATGAGAAAGAAGATGAGATCAAGAGGTTTGCAACTCTGAATCATTATGTAAAAATATTGGATAGATTTTTGAATTGCAATGGCCTGTTAATAACTCATGATGATGTATTTTAATCTATAATAAAATTCATTACTTTATGAAAAATCACCAGCTATCAGAGGTCAGTAAAATTTCTAAGGTATCTGTAAGCATGTTATAACTGGCGTCCATCTTTAGATGGTAATCAATAACTGGGAGCCACCAGTAAAGATTAAATTTATTGCTGAATTGATCATGTTACTATTCCTGCTTTAGCATTGAACATAGACATATAATATATTGCTTATACTACTTCTTTTGTGGAAAAAAGAGCTTGGTTGAATGAATTCTTGTTACCAAATACACATCTCTTACTCTCTGATAAAGTATTTAATATTATGTATGCTAAGCATAGTGGTAGCAGTATGGACTTAAGAGGTAAACATTCATGGCTTGATTCTGATCCGAATAGTCAAAAAATCTCAGTTTAATTAATTAAATGAATATGAACAGTTTATATAGTAGTAAATGAATATAGAATGAATATTTTTGAAAACTGTTACTTCTAATGTTCAAACATTATCATATAAAAATAACAAACCATTTTGTGCCTTTTATAGTTTATTGCAATGGTTGAATAGTAGAGTCAGGGCTCACAGTCCCACAGTCACTTCTCAACTAAGTAACACAATAAAATGACTTGGTTTAGATCATCTGAATGGAACTGATATTAAACTGCCACCAAAGTATTCAAACATTGCATGATTTCACAAGCTGTTAGTCATGTAATTTTTTTGCCCTCGCTTCTTAGTACAGTCATCGAGTAATATATTTTAATAAAGTTTACTGGATTAAAGTTTAACCTATTATTTTATATGCTTATCATTACATAATCTCCTATGCAACTAATCTCTTAATGATTTGCTCCTATTTGATTTAGGATAGCAGCAGAGCGCTGGAATTAAGAATAAAGATCTTTGGCTTAAAGCTCAATCCATCATTTTCAATACTTGAATAGCACTCAGTCTTCCAAACAACTAAGCATTTAATTGTTTTATTCAATCTGCTCTATGAGTGTTTAAATGACATGAATTCACCTCCATCTCAAACAACTAATGGCATGATTATTTTTTTAATTATAATTACTTATAATTATTTACTAGTTTTTTACTTCACCTTTGATTAGTAAATAGTTTAGATTGCACTTTATGCAAAAAAGTGAAGCTTGTCTCAATCTTATTACAAGTTATATGGCTTAACACTTTCAGAGACCTTGAGTCTCCATAATCATAGCCTACTTTTAACTGAAGTTTAGTTTTGATTTATGTAAAATTTTATGCAAATTTTATAACGACCATTTTTTGGAGATTGCAAAGCACGATATAAAATTTGCATAAAATTTTACATAAACCAAAACTAAACTTCAGTTAAAAGTAGGCTATGATTATGGAGACTCAAGGTCTCTGAAAGCGCTAAGCCATATAACTTGTAATAAGATTGAGACAAGCTTCACTTTTTTGCTTAAAGTGCAATCTAAACTATTTATAATTATTTACTAAATTATTTAATTTTCTCAATGATGAGTAGTTTTCTACCTTTTTATATATGAGTAGTGCAGATCTATGATTAGTACATAGTCATTCGTATTAAATTACTAATTATTTTGCATAAAATAAAAAAATATATAGTCTCCTTTCTTCTTAATTCAAATTGTTAGTTTTCTTTTTTGGTTTTTGAGTATTAAAAAGATCTTCATGACTAGCTTACTATTTCAAGAGCAAGGATTCTAATCTACAGCAAAGCTTAATAATGTTAGACAATTCATCAACCAATAATATTGACAAACTGATATCTAGATAAGCTTAGATGTATATATAGTAAAACTTTTAAATTGCATGAAAAGATATTTGGAAGATAATGGCTAATCATGGTTTTTTGAAAAATGCAATAAAATTCCTTTTTATTTTATTTTTTTTAAATTTTGGGTGTTAATTTTGCTGATAGCTTTTTCTGACTACATCTTTTTTATAGTTCTTTGTACTTCATTAATTTATATATTGTAAGGATTGAGCCTAGTTCAACCCTTACTATATGTAATTTAGAAATAATAATAAGGGGGGGGGGGGTAAAAAGATTTCATCTTTATCTTAAAACTAAATAAATACCTCTAATTTTCTTGAATATTTATAATAATTACTTTCTTACATAGTTATATAAATACATTTTTAAAATTATAAGTGAAGAGATATTTCTTATTTATAGTTGCATATATATATATATATTGAAAGAAATCTGCCACTGCAATTTTATTCGCATTTGAAATTATATATATATATGTTTTATATATTAATTAAATGGTTTTTATTTAATTTTTCATATTATTTATTTAAATTTATTTTTTGTTTACATTTTATATTTGGAATGCAATATGATATAGCAATAAAAGGATAACTAAATTCTAAATTGAATCGCTATTGTTAAGCACTTTAATTCTAGTTATGTTAATAAAAGATGTGTGTATGAATAGTTTATGAATAATATGGAGGAATATTTTATTTTCTTTGGATGAGTACGTAATATTTACTAAGGCTGTAACCTCAAGAATGAGCATGTAAAAATTCGATAGTAGGGACCTCTACAGGTCTTAATCACAAGCTTACGTTTTGGAAGAAAAGAAGGGATGTGTACACAAATTTTTATTTAAAAATTATTTAGTAGAAATTTAGTTATTTTTTTACAAATATTTAATGCAATATTTAGACACCAAAAGATTCTAAAACATTATAGTTGGTATGTGTGTAAATCTATTTGATAACAATAAAAAATTAGACATTATAGAGAATCTTGATGTTTTAAAAATATTATAGTGATAATGATGCAATAAGGATATTTGAAAAATATTTATTATTGTTAGTATTACTATTTGTTTTGCTTGCTTCCCCTTCTGTTTTGGTCAATGAAAACCAGTTCTATTTTGCTTGCTAATATTGCTAAATTTGAGATGAGAATTTTTATAATGCACAAGCAAACAATGAGTATGCATGCTAAAAAGCCCACATTGTTTGTAGTTTTTTCAGGTCTTCTTTGTCTGTTGGTCATCAATTTATCAGCTGGAGAGTCATTAAAATCAAGACATATATATAAGGAAGAGAAAATAACAAAACAATAACAACCTATCTAAACCTCTGGAGGAAAGCAGTGTCAATAACATGATTGATAAAGGCATTTACATGAACTATCAATTTGTGTCCTATATTTGATATGATTATTTCAAAAAAAAATAAGCATTTAAATAATAAAAGTAACTAAGATTATTTTGTTATCCAAGGCAGTACTTCTTTTGGCAAGGTTTCTATTATCTGTCTTCTCATTGAAATCACTGGGGGAAACAAGAATTGAAAATAGTATTAGACTTTAAAAAGAATGTATATATACTTCAACAAAAATCAATAAATTAAAAATTAACTGTGATATAACACAGTTGCTGAAGCTTTAAACATAAAATTAATTTTATGTTTAAAGCTTCAGCAACTGTGTTTTAACACAGTTAATTTTTAATTTATTAGACTTTAACTAGCATAGAACTTTAAAAGAACAAATAAATAAAGAGAAAGGTCAAAACAGCATTTTTTTTGTAGTTTTAATATCCCCCTCCTTAATGTTCTCCATAGAAAATGTAGAAAATGAAAAACAGGTAATTACACCTGGGTCTCTTTTTACGTGGACTTATTTAACATGATTTTGAAGTTACGCGATTCGTGTTTCACTGGAAGTCAAACTCCAATAATGCGCTATTACTTTAAATAATAAATTCCACGCACTTACGTTATATTGAAAGTAATAGCACATTATTGGAATTCGACTTTCATTTTAGTAATTTTAATATTTTCAGTGCTTTATAATAGTAAGATTTTATGCAATAATGAAATTAAAATCATGATTTCCACATTTTATGTATACATACATTAAATTTTACAAGATTATAATGTAAATTTGTTTAAACATGGTGCGTGTTAATTTTGTATTTTAAATCACATTCTGTTTTTGCTTTTTAAAAAAGAACGTAATCAATTATTAATCATTTAGTGTCCACAAGTTTATTTTTAAAAGGTCAGCAATAGCAGTGGACACAATTAAATTTAACAATTAAAAATTAAAATCTGATTTTTAATTGTATTTAACAATTTAAAAATTACTCACCTCTAGCCTTTAATATAGTTTAGAATTATAATAAGAGTAGCGGTCCTTATTATATGCCAATGGATATTAAGCAATATTGGAATTCTATGTCTATGCCCCCAACAAGAAAATAAAAGGCAGATAAAGGTATTCATTAGTAAAGGAAATTTTTACTCTAATTTTATACGAAAGAATGTGATATTTATTTTCACATTCGCAAATCCATTCATGAAGAGCAAGATACGTATTTTAGGGCATAACTTTAATCTTGATTGGAAAACTTATTTAATTAAATACAACTGAGAATTTGTTTGACTTTAATTGAAATCACTTCATCACGAATTATGAGCATCGGAACGGGCTTTACTGGAACAGAGAGGTAACGGTGCTGACAAATTATGAGCTATAAAATGAAATTGAAGATGATAGCTAGTCAATAATCGAAGTCCTATGGCAGCTTGCGTCTGACAAGTCTTATGCCCTTTGACTAATATGAACAGGAGAGGAAGTGCTTTCTTCCTCGATAATTTAAAATAACAGAAATATGATCACCGATCAGCCTAATGAGGCGGAAGATTGCCCTACGTCAGCAATGGTCGAAGATGATGACTTGATAGTCATCGTTTGAATACTAAAACCCATATAGAATGCTCTATGTGATGACTTGATCAATTAATTAAAGTCAAACGAGCTTTTAATGAAAACTATTTTAAAGTATTTGCAAATCATATTAATTATGCCCCAATCATCGTGCCCTTCCTGAATCTAAATAGCAATTAACTGAAATTTGAATTAGAGTATATTTAGTTGATTCCTTTATCGACCCTTTTGCAGAAAACATTTTAAGATTATATATAGGAATAAATACATATTGGTAAACATGAGAAAATAGCTGGGGCATAGATTGGAAATGGAGCTAATAATTTATTTTTAGCCAATTATAAAAATAGTAAACATGTAATAATTTCTTTCGACTCGATGATTGATAGAACTTATAAATTTAGTTCTAATGGGCAAGAACTACTATTAGAATTAATATTATATTATTTGCGTGAGGCAAATAGAACACAGGAGCTCATCAAGTCGAAAGATTATTGGCATATAATTAAAAATAAACGACATTAATAAAGCACACAAATATATATATATATATATAATATAATAAATGAACCGCCAAGTAAGAAAAGAGAAAGTTTAAAGACTAGAGGTTGAGAGAATTACGATATAAGTTTACAGTAGCATGAATAAAAGGTTTTATAAAGATTATTACATTAAAGAATAAAAGAGCTCTAAAAGAGAGTGTAAAGTAAAGTTTGAAACTGGCTAGAAAGATTAAGGTTCATTTGGAAACATATTACCCAATTCTTCCAGGGCTGGTTCTTAGTTTACATGTCCAGGTTGGTAAAAACATAGGCATGCATTTAGTCGATTACTTGAACGGCATTTTAGTGGCTTTTTATAATTTTAGCAGCATGATTGGTCCAGAAAAGATTCAGCAGCTTCATTGAAGATTTTTAGGGAACTTCAGGAACAAATAGCCAGATTCCTGACATTTTAGCCCTTCACCATGATTGAAACACTATTTAATTTTATAATTTAAAAATGCACAGAGTTGACTGCACTTCTCTACAACAAAGATGGCTTTTTCAAACTTTTCAGAGCTATATATCCTGTACTCTGATGCCTTCAGGCTAGCGCTTCTTTTTTATCAATGTTTTTAGATTTGCTGGTTGTTTTTAGATAAATTCCTTCGATAAGGCTTTCAAACTCATTACTTGAATTCATTTAGCACTAGACAAATTGCCAGGAAATGTAATTTTAGAATCAATCCCATGTTGTGAAAAGTATAACTCTGCAAAATGTTTAGAAAAATCATCTGCATTTAATGCAGAACTGTGTGTCTTTTGAATCTTTTTCTTACCCAAGCCTGAATTATTAACAAAATTCCAGAATTCTCTAGGATTAGAAGAAATATTAATTTCAATTTGTTTTATATACTCTTGTAAATCTCGTTTATAGATATATTTAGCCAATCTTCTAAAATTGATAAAATTATTATAATAAATTATATTCTGTATCTTAAAATAGAGTCTATGATGGTAAGATTTCTTTTTAATAATCTTAATAAGAGTATATGAAAACCACAGAGGATAACCTTTGTTAAACGATAATTTATTAGGAATATATACATCAATAAAACCATTAAAAATTTTCAAAAAATAATCCAAGCAAAAATTCACATCATTAATTGAGTACATATTATTCCAATCAACTTCAGAAAATTTTCTACAAATATCAACATAATTACCCCTCCCATAATCCCTTTTCACAACATTAGAACAAGTAATTTTAGAATAACACATCTTAATATAAAATTCGATAGGTGGATGATGAACATCAATTGGAAAAGAAACAGAGACAAAGTGAAAATTACTAACAACAGGGTTATATTGTTGAAGCCAAAAAAATTTGCAAAATCTAAGCATTCTTAAAGCTTTCTGAGATAATAAAGAATAATGCGTAATAATCTTACCCTTAAATAAATCAGGCATATTCAAATCACCAACAATGATAATATTATTATATCTAATCAAAAAATCTTCAAGTGCTGTCAAAAAGTAATCAAGCTCTAAAAGTGAGATCATCATCATCATCATAATCATCATCCATTATCAATCCACTGCAAGATGAAGGTCTCTCCAAGTTTAATCCATCTTCTCCGATCTTTAGCTTCTCTTCTCCACAACATTCCTGCACATTTTCTTATTTCATCCATCCATCTCACATGTGGTCTCTTTCTGGGTCTTTTACAATCTCTTGGAATCCAGTTTAAAATTTCAATTGTCCATCTATTATCATTTCTTCTAGAAATATGTCCAGCCCAACTCCATTTCAATCTTTTAATTTTTTCAATAAGGTCAGTAACACCTGTTTGTTGTCTTACCCATACATTGCGTTTTCGATCTCTTCTTGTTACTCCCAACATACATCTCTCCATACTCCTTTGAGTGGTCTGAAGTCTCTGTATTGCTCTTCTATTAAGTGTCCAAGTCTCAGATCCATAAGTAAGAACTGGTAAAACACATTTGTTAAAAACCATCCTTTTCAAACACATAGGCATATTTCCTTTTAGTATCAAGTTATTTCTACCAAAAGCACTCCAACCAAGTTTAATTCTATGATTAATTTCCTCCATTATGTTTCCATCTGTATTAATAATCTGACCTAGGTATTTGTAACTGTTAACTTCTTCTAATTCTTCATAATCAATCTTTATTTTTATATTTTGAGCAAATCGATTAAACATTACTTTAGTCTTTTTAACATTTATCTTTAGTCCTACTTTTCTACTTTCATCTGCTAACTCCTGCAACATTTCCTGCAGCTCTGAAGCATTATTTGCAAAAACAACTACATCATCTGCGAAATCTAAATGACTTAAATACTCTCCATTTACTTTCACTCCTTTAGTTTCCCATTTTAATCCACAAAATACATCTTGCAGCACTGCTGTAAAGAGTTTTGGAGATATGGAGTCACCTTGTCTTACACCTTTCTCAATGTTGATTTTTCCAGTATCATTATGTAATCTGATTGTTGCTGTTGCATTTTTATAAATATTCTTTAAAATATGACAATATCCTGGATCTATACCTTGATGATCCAATGCTTTAATCACTGAAGAAATGTGTATAGAATCGAATGCCTTTTCATAATCTACAAATCCAAAACATAATGACAACTCATATTCGTTTGTCCTTTCTATGACTTCTCTCAATACCTGGATATGATCTATTGTACTAAAACCACTTTTAAGACCAGCTTGTTCTCTTGGTTGGTGGAAATCCAAAGTTTTCTGTAGACGAGTTGTAATTATCTTGGTAAAAATTTTATATAAAACTGATAAAAGGCTGATAGGTCTGTAATTTCTAATATTTTCCTTATCACCTTTTTTAAATATTAATATTATTACTGCATTCTTCCAATCTTCCGGTACATCTTTATCATTTAGACATTTGGTATATAACTTTGCTAAAATTGTTTCTATTTCTTCACCTGCTTCTTTTAATATATCAATTATAATTCCATCATTTCCTGGAGCCTTTTCTTTCTTCATACACTTAATTGCATGTCTCACTTCTTCATTTAAAATTCTGGGCAATTCGGAAGATGTAATAGATATAGGAGGTACTTGTTCTTTATTACTATATAATTCTTGATAAAAATCTTCTACCAATTTCATGATGTCATCTCTCTTTTTAGTAATAATTCTATCTTTTTTTCTTATTGCAGATATAAATTTCCTACCAATACCAAAATGTTGTTTAACATTTTTGAGACTTTTATTTTCTTCTACAGCTTTCCTTGCTATTTCACAGTTATACTTTCTTATATCATTTTCAACTCTTTTCCGTACCATTTTACAAAATTCGAGATATTCAATTCTTTTTAATGCATCATTTTTGTATATCTTCATATTCCTTCTTTTCTTCATAAATTCTCTAGTCTCAGTAGAAATTTTATTAGTCAATTGCTGCTTTTTTCTACCAGCTATGTTTGTTGCAGTTTTTAAAGGTGTATCAGTTATTTTCATATTAATTTCATTCAAATCTGTATCATGTTCAAAATCTCCTAACACTTGAAACCTATTTGTAAGTTCTAATTTAAATTCATTAGAATGTTTCTGAAGATTAGGAATATCAACTGTAAATATTGTTTTTCTTAATAATTTTTGTCTTTCTAGTTTTACATTAACACGTAACTTACACCTTACTAATCGATGATCACTTCCTGTGTTAAATTTATTAAGAACATTACAATCTTAAAATATGTATTTTCTGTTAGTCAAAATATAATCCAATTCTGCTGTACCTTCATTTGGATGCTTCCATGTCCATTTCCTTTTAACATTTTTCTCAAAAAATATTTCCCAATATACATTTAAAATTATGATCCATGTAAACTTCACACCATGTAGATTCACATACAGAAGAAGTAAAACATAGATCTTTATATAAAACATTTTTGTTGATAGCAATAAGAGTACCAACTCCTCTAGCTGCATATTCTAAAGATCTATCCATACGTGAAATATTATACCTATTATCAAGGAAAGAACAATCAGAAAATTGTTGATTTAACCAAGTCTCTGTAAAAAATATCAAATCAAAATGCTCTGTTTCAAAGAATTGTTTAATTTCCACACACTTAGTTCTCATCCCTCTAACATTCATATAAAAACAAGACAGCCCTACCATATTAAATTAAAAATAAATCAAAACAAATAAATAAATGAAATCAAGTAAAGAAAAATGTAAGTAAGTATAGTGAATAAAGAAAATAAGAAATAAAAGAAAATAAAGAAAATAAGAAATCAAAGAAAACAAAGAAAATAAATAAATAAATACCACTAAAGTTTTAAAGAATTAGCCAAAGTTCCATAAAAAAAACGAATGGAAGCACCACGAGGCCATAAATTGGAAGAGATTAAATCATTATGTTTATGAGCAGGAGCAGATATATAAAAGCAAGAAGATTTCAAGTTATACATATTAATTTCATGACATATGATCCTAGTTCTTAAACGTTTTTCAAGAAAGACCTTAATATTATATGAATTAAGACTCACTGGCATATTAGAAACAAAATATTTATTACATTTTGTATTAATATTATTAATAATATTATTATGAATTTTAGAAATACCAAACCCCCTTTCCACAGGTAGTCTACCTTTTTTACCAGAAGTTGAAAAAGAGCATCTCAAACCATTTCCCACATTAACCTCATTATCAATATAATTGTTATATTTAGAGAAATGTGAATAATTTGCTCTATGAGTAAAAAAACATCTATCAGCATTCACTAGACAATTTTTTCTTCTGAAATTTGATTTAGAAAAGTCACCAGAAAAATTACTACTATACTTTTTTGGAACAGAATGTGAATATCCATCCTTCAATATATATTTTTTATCAGGAAAATTATCATAATATCCCAGCGATGAATTATTAACAGAAAAGCCAGAAAACTTGTTAAATTTTTCATCATCATTAAGTCTAGAAAATTGTTTTTGATATTTATCAGACTGCCTATAAATTTTAGTTTTATAAACTTTTCCTTTATTGTATCTTGTACTATTATCAATTCCACATCCAATATATTCATCACATGAATGAAAATCCTGATCTAATATCTTATTATTACCTTTATAATCAACATTATAAATGCTATTGTTTTTATTTTTATTTTTTTTCCCAAAACTGTTTTTACCTTTATCTCTAATAAAGAATGAGGACTTGGGCAACTTTTCTAAGGTATTATTACCCTTAAAAGATGAATTAACATCACCAGCATAATCAACCTCAGCAATATCTCCAAAAACTTGTGTTTCCAATAAATCACATTGTATACCTACATCACCAGAAATAATACCATCACCAATAGCTTTAGATTCCTTCACACCAAATTTTGCCATATTCATAATCATACTATAAACTTCCTGAAGAGACATAGATTTTAATAATTCAAAAGTAAAACCAGCCAAGTCTACTTTTCTACTTTCCTTATCTTGAAGCAAATTAACTATATCCACATTAGAACTAGAATTTAAACTCCTATCAATACCTAAATTATTATCACTTTTATCTTTAACACTATCTCTATTATAATTATCCCTTTCAGAAATATTTTCAATATGTATATCCGATTCCACATCTATAAGATTATTATTATTAACTATATCCACATTAGAACTAGAATTTAAACTCTATCAACACCTAAATTATTATTACTATTATCTTCAACACTATCTCCATTATATCTATCTCTTTCAGAAATATTTTCAATATGTATATCAGATTCCACATCTATAAGATCATTATTATCTGTTGACCTAACATTCCCAATATTCCTCATTTTATCCACAGACAATTGATTACATTCTATACAATGGAAAAAACCCAAACCAACAGGATCAAAAATTTTTGCATCAGACCTGGACAAATTCAAACAAGATATATGAAAATACCCTTGACAAAAACCAGAGCACTTAATTCCATTATTCACATCTGACAATTCTACATTACAATAAGTACATTTAACCCCAACTACATTTAAACCCAAACCATATGTAGAATAATCCATTACTAAAACACCAGGATCATTACCAATATTAATATCAGCAAATGTAGTAAGATTATCTGAATTATCTATTTTGTGCTCAGTATTATAATAATGATTACAAAATTCACATATGAATTCCGGATCATTATCATTAAAGATTTTAAAATCACTTAATTTATAACAATCCAAATGATACTTTAGCCCACAAACACCAGCGCACTTTAAATATTTTTGTCTGCCATAAATTACATAAGCAGAGAGAACATCTGACAGCAAAAGGTGCCATTAATTATAATACAAAAATAAAAAAATATAACTATAAAATATACAAATTTTCCATTAACATATATAAATCATATATACACAAAACTTTAAAAAAAAATTCACATACAACATATATAAATCTGTAGTATATTAAAGAGAGTAACTTCTTTTCTCTCCTTCACTATTCTCAGATTCTCCAATATATATAAACAATGTCCAAAATAAAAATTATTGAAAATATCAAAGTCACTATGTACTTAATTATTAATAAAATGAAATTTTATGTTTCTGTTATTTAAAAATAAAATAATAATAATAATAATAATAATAATAATAATAATAATAATAATAATAATAATAATAATAATAATAATAATAATAATAATAATAATAATAATAATAATAATAATAATAATAATAATAATAATAATAATAATAATAATAATAATAATAATAATAATAATAATAATAATAATAGTAAAACATATTTACATTAAATCTTAAAAAAAATTGTTAAATCAAACAAATAAAAGAAATATTGCAAATATATTTAATTTAAAAATTTTTGAAAATGACCAGTGTTTTTGTATTCTGTCCCAGCCAGCTGCAGAAACAGTCACAAATGCTGATTCATAATTCAAGGTTAAGGCATTTTGTGCTTTCACATTCAATCAATCCCCTAATAGAGTTCAGATGAATGACGTACTTAGCAATTAATAAATGTTAACTATTAATTCAGAGCATGCTCCAGTAAATATATATTTGAAGCTGTAAACCTATCAAATATAACATATATTTAAAAATGTAAATTTTAGTTTAGCTTTATTAAAATTCAGAAATTTATTTCTAGAATATTAAAATGTTTTGTTTAATTTACATTAAATCTTTTTTAAAAAAAGTACTTGTGTATAATTCAACCGATGACGTTTTTGACTTACTGATTTCCCTTCCAGTAGATATCGACGTTTTTTGCATGACAACATTGTCATGGGAACCAAGTGACTGGCATGATTAATCCATCAGAGAGTCAATTTTTTTTTTTCACCCGCGAGATTTAAAATTCGTAGAGAGGTTTGGGAAATTTTTTGATTTTTCTGTCTATTGCGATTTTGCTATCCACGGCATCACAGTTACTTTTTTGAGCTGTTAATTCGGGTAAAGTGTTTTATTTATCTGTTTATTTTAAATTTACAAAAAAATTTTGTTAATATTTCTACAATTCTCAAACTTACATTGAATTACGTTTAATGTGTAAATAATTTATTCTCCGGTAAAGTGGTTTTTATTTATCTGTTTATTTTAAATTTACAAAAAGTTTTTGTTAATATTTCTACAATTCTGAAACTTACATTGAATTACGTTTAATGTGTAAATAATTTATTCTCCGGTAAAGTGTTTTTTATTTATCTGTTTATTTTAAATTTACAAAAATTTTTGATAAAGTAACCAATTAATACAAAAAAGATGAACTGAAAGCTCAGAGCTTTTGTATTCCACCATAATCATGGTCTTTCAATTATCACATTTAGAATCTTTTGTTTAATTTACATTAAATGTTTAAAAAAATTTAGAACCAACCAATGAAAAATACCATGGGCCTGTACAAGGCTGGATGCAACTAGTTAATAATAAAATCTAATACTGGGTGAATTTCAAAAAATATAACATCTTGTTTAGATTCTTTAAAAGATTTTTGGTTTGGTAGAGATTGAAGTTAAACTTCTTCTGCTATAGCAAACACTTTTGTTACTTGAATAATACTTTCCCATAAGTTATCTAAATGCTATATCTCTTGCAGTAAGTCTCTTATAAGTATAGTCCTGGCATTAAAGGACACTCCTTTACTTTATATAACAGCATTATTGTTGCCAATTTGCTCATATTTTATGCCAAAACATCCAAAATATTTTTACAGGTCTTTAGTTGCATTTAATGTTGAAGAAATTTTAATCCTGTATCTATCTTTTCAAAAATAATTATCAACACTGCAACTACATGGAGATATTTAACAATTGGGTACACAGTTTGAATTCTTTCACTCCTCCTTATTTCTGAAAGACTTTGAAGAGGCAATAGTGCATATCTTCTTAATACTTTCCATAATACAGGATTATAAATGAACAAAGCACATTTGTTTTTTTTTGAAGGTGCAGAACTTAACACCATTTATTTCACCACTCATATTTGCACTATTGTTGGAATCTTGTTAGTAGTAACCTTAAAGAAAATTCTGTTTTATTCTTAAATTATCTTTTTTTCAGTTTTTTCAGTAAAAATTTGAAACATTCATTCACTTTAAATTTATTTGAGTCTTAGTTTTGAAATATATATCTGATAATTAGGTTATTTTGATCATTGTGAAAAAGATTTGGTGGAAAATGGGCCTCTTCTTTGGTCAAAAATGACTTGATTAATTTTATCTGCTCAAAGAACAATAAATTCATTTTAAAAATACCATGATAAATAATGTTAATGTATTTTTTCATATTTTTAACTCTCATCCAATTTTGTTAAACTTTGAGAAAAGTTGTCATGTCGTCATAGTTTCCAGTCAATTCTAAAATTCACAAGAAATTTCCATTATAAATATTTCCAATCTTTGGGTTCTCTCCTTAAAAAGCTAAATCCATACATAATAAAAACAATGTTTCATCTGCAATCCATTGCAGAAGTGCACTTCATTTAATTATCTCACATTGGATTAGCTGTTGTACATTTTTATTGATTCTGTAACCTTTTAATAAGAGCAAAAGGGATTTCTAAGTCAAGTATTATTTTATGTATAGCAAGATTTCTGTGGAAGGCAAAATGTCATACATTTTCCAAAGTTTATTTGTAGCTAAAATTATTTAAGTTTTTGTTCTTTGGGTCTGAAAAAAATATAACATGATAGAAAGTAAAGAGTTTGTTTTTATGTAGTCCATGTTAACTATTCTTATGGAAAATGTTCATTTATCTTTAATTCTCATATAAAACAAAGTCTTTTGAAATTTTCTATCATCAAAATCTTTTGATAATCCTTATAAATTTTTTGGGTGTCCTTAAAAACTGATGGTTTGTAATATTTTTTACTCAGGGACAAGTATGGGGGATCAGAATTTTTGGTAGGATCTTCATAAGAACCATTATCCATATCATGGTCTTTTACTGGAATTCCTTTCTTAGATTCTTAATTTCGTCAGTGGTTACTAGTTTCACATATAACATTGCTTTTCTCTTAATTTTGGGCTTCCATCCCAGAGCCTTGTCAGTTCCCTTCTTGTGGGAAACATGTCTTGCCATATTATTTTTAAGTAGTAAAGCTATTTTTTCAACTTCAGTTCAGCTATTGTATATCTATTAATTAATCTATCTAATGCAAGATAGCAGAATGGAATTAGGACAAATAGATTTGATAATTAAAAACAATAATATCTAGCCTCAAACAAAATTATAAAAAATGAATATCTTAATCTGGAGATGATATGAAAATCTAGATAAAATGAAAGTGTGTGCCTTAACCACAAGAGAAAAAAACACCATTGTAATATGGTAATATAGTGCAATTTGTTGGTGAGGGTGTGGGAATGTGCTAAGTAAATTTTTAAACTACTTTTTCGGAACTTATAAAATTTTGACATTCTTCTCTATCATTTGTAAAGTCTATATCTTATTAGATTATAAAAATAAAAAATATGATTAATTCAATTTCTTACTTTTTAGCTAATTGTATATAAATATTTTTTGAATTACTTACTAGCTGAGTTTCTGTGAATTGGCTATTTAAATGAAAATCTTAAGATTATTTGTTACCTAAAACATTTTATAACCAGATTGGATTTGAATCTCAGGTCATGCGCATGACAAATGATGTGCTAATTTTTATATTCTGAGATCCTTAGTTAAATATGCATAATTATATTTACAATTTGAAAACAAGAAATGCTTAGATAATGGCAACAATTTTTGATTATTGCTAGTGATAGTTGGCATTTTTTTTAACAAAAAAAAAAGGAAAAAACTGCACATTATAAAAGTTAATGAGCTATAAGTTTTTGAGATGACTAATAATGATAAAGTATCTTCTACAGTTACAATGTTTAAATAACCTTGGACAATTTAGATGAAATAAGATTTCATATTCCAAATCATTGGAACATCACACGATCATCTCTCTTTATACTTATACAAGCTGTTAAAACAGTAGCATTTTCTTCCACAGTAGTACCCCCTTAGTACAAGCTCTAATAATTAAGAGACACTAGAAGGTTGTGCACCATAATCCCTATTTAGTGCTTTCCCATTCAGGTACACTGCTCTTAGATCCAAGAACTCCTCATTGATGATACCTATATGCTAGAAACTAATAAGAGGACATTGGATGGGATAGGAATTATGATGCATAACTTTCTGGCATTTATTTATTACTAGAGCTTGCACTAGTGGCACTGCTAAGGGAAAACATTAGCAGAAAATAATCATGGCAATCAATAGAAGCCACTGTAAATGCATTTGACCATTAATTCTACAAAGAAAACGTTGGAAGACATAGAAAAAAGAGGAAAAAATTAAAGTCTACTTTAATTATATGTATGGTTGCACAAACAATCCTATTGCCACCATTAGTACAGAGAAATGACTAAAACAATAAAGTAAAAAAGGAATAAGAAAAATAATGATGGTTAATTTAGTGTTAAATATTAGTAACAACCACTGGTGACTCAATTATAAAATCTATTTCAAAACTAAATATTCTCCCACCTCAATAAAATATAAATCTACATTTACTAGAAGTAAGATGCTGGATAACACAGCTTTAATAATTCAAAAACTTCAGTAATCTTATATGTTATATAATGGTAATCAGTTCCATTATCATACAAATAAACGTTAATATATTGTGATAGTAAACTATGAAATTCAATATTTTCTTTACAATCTTTATGCTCAACTAATGACAGCTATATATCCATTTATTAACCAAAATTGGATAACAAGCTGGATTGGCTACAAGTTGACCAGCTGTCTAAAAAAAATGTGCTTGATTTAGTTTAAGTCTTAGCTCCCTGAAAAAACTCCAGACTTCATTTTAAATTTTACTTCATAGCTGTAAATATATCCCATGTCATGTAATTACAGATTACTACCCCCCTTCCAAATAGTAATTTAAAGGAGGGGGGATCCATATTTTTTAGATGACCGTTTTAGTATTGATATTTTTTAAATATATTTTAAGATATAATTGCTGTAATGTTACATATTTATTTACAAAAGTATGGAAGAAAAAAAGTATATATAATAGCTTCCTTATATCTTTTGTATTTAGTTACAAACCTTCTTGTGGATATCTAAAATTAAGAATAAAATTAAATACTATACAAAATAAATGTTCGATATCAGATGAAAATGGAAAAGTAGGAATAAAGATAAATGCTAAAAAGCTTAAAATAATGTTCAATGGATTTTCTCAGAAGAAAATAAAAATTGATATTGATAAATTAGAAAAGGATAACTATAAATATTTTGTTCAGATTGTTAGTTCAGTTGGAAACAAATGGATGAAATATCATAGAATTAAACTTTGATGGGGTGCTTTTTAATAAAAATAATTTAAAAATTAAAAATATATATACCCATTTGTTTGAAAAGAAAGGTATTTAATAAATGTATTTTACTAGGGTTTACTTATGGATCTGAGATTTGTATATTTAACAAAAAAGCAATACCGAGATTTCAGATCATTTAATGAATTCATCATCATCAACCATTATCAATCCACTGCAGGATGAAGGTCTCTCCAAGTTCAATCCATCTTCTCTGATCTTTAGCTTCTTTTCTCCATGTCACCCCTATACACGTTCTTATTTCACCCATCCATCTCACATGTGGTCTCTTTTTGGATCTTTTACAATTTCTTGGAATCCAGTTCAAGATTTCAATTGTCCATCTATTATGATCTCTTCTAGCAATATGTCCAACCCAACTCCACTTCAATCTTTTAATTTTTTCAATGAGGTTAGTAACACCTGTTTGTTCTCTTACCCATATATTGCATTTTCGATCTCTTCTTGTTAATGAATTGTGGAGAGATTTATTTTAGTAAAAAGGAATCAAAAATAAAGTACAGTCGAATCACAAACTATGCTATATTTTGTTTTAAACTCCCTGCATTCAAACATATATAGCATTTAACAGCTCATGTTTTATTGGTGAACAGTGATTAAAATAAAATAAGTATTGTTTATTGAACTGCAAGTGTATAATATTTTTCAATAAATAGTTATTAATAATAGATTGAGCTGCCACATTTACATATATTTTACTAAGTACATGTTTTTTCGTGCATTCATTGAAGTAATGGGGGGGGGGATAACTCATATTTTTTTTTTTCATATGTCATAGCATCTGCCGGGACGCGAACCCACACCCGTTTGCAACCAACTACTTGCTTGCAAGGCGGGTGCGATGACCTCTCGGCTAACAACGCTTGACAACTCATATTTACTTTTAAAATAAAATAAATAGTGAAAGATCAGACTTTCTTTACTATTAATTATGCTCTGGGCAACTATCTCTTAACTTTTTTCTTTTATAGTAATATAATAGTAGTATCTTATTATCAAGAAATTGGGATCCCTTTAATTATTTTGATATTTTTAAATCAGCATTGTTTTTAAATTTTATAAAAACTTTAGCATTAAACTTAGAAAATATTTTATTTCATAAAATACTATACATCAAATTCAGAAAGAATAATAAAGGAAAAATAAAATATATTTGTTTTCAATATAAACTGAAGAAATTATATATATATAACCACAAACATTACAAGCATAAAGTTAATCTAGTCAATAAATAATTAAAGTTATCCCAAACCCATAACTCAACCACACCAGCCAAGAAAAAATAATTATGACTAAAGGTTTCACTGCTACAAGCAGACTTCTCAAGTGTAAAGAACTACAAAAACTATGCCATATATATTTGATAACAGATGGCGTTCTACCAAAAACACCATCAAGCGTAGTTTTCTGTTTACATAAATGTCAGAGTGAGTATTCACTATCTCTAACTTTAATTCCACTTTCAGATCATAATTTCAAGCTATTTGCTATCGTCAGTGAAAGACAGGAATAAGAAACTAGATCTAAACACAAACTCTGAGCATTTATGAAACAGTTTCTATTCAGCTTGCAAGTGTGAATCTCTTAGACACATTAATGTCTTCAAACTCAGCATAGCAAGCCAGATAGCTACATGGGTCTGATCTCAGTTCAGCATCACCACATAGTAGAAGCCTCTGCAATATACATCATTGCAAGAAAGACCTCAAAGGTACATTTATGAAAAACAAAAAAACACAAGTTAAAAAACTTGCTAACGCTTGTATTTATGATAACAGATGGCGTTCTACCAAAAACACCGTCAAGCGTAGTTTTCTGTTTCATAAATGCTCAGAGTTTGTGTTTAGATCTAGTTTCTTATTCCTGTCTTTCACTGACGATAGCAAATAGCTTGAAATCATGATCTGAAAGTGGAATTAAAGTTAGAGATAGTGAATACTCGCTCTGACGTTTATGTAAACAGAAAACTACGCTTGATGGTGTTTTTGGTAGAACGCCATCTGTTATCATAAATACAAGCGTTAGCAAGTTTTTTAACTTGTGTTTTTTTTGTTTTTCATATATATATAATATTAGACATTACCCTCAAATCCATTTACTTCTCATCCACCCTTAATATTAAAAGAACTCTTAAATAAGTTAATTGCTTCAGAATAATAAATTTTCAATAATAAAGATTCTTTAATTCTTCTTTTGATTTCATTTCTTTCAAAGAAAACAACCTTAGCTTCATCAAAATTAATTGTGTGGCCTGTATCTTTTTCAAGGAGATACAAAACAGAATTAAGATATTTATTTCTAACCCTACTTTTATGAACCTTTATTTTTTCATTTAAACTCAAACTACTCTGATTTATGTAAATCTTCTTTCAAAAACAAGGGATAAAATACACTACACCAGGAATAGTTCTCCTATCAAAAATTTCCTTTGTATTATTTAATAAATTATTCAAAGTAATACCCTTTTTGTTCTCTTATTTCCAAACAAATTGCTATTCTTACATACAATTTTATAAGAAGACAATTTAAATAGCAAAGAAATAAAATCATATATTTCTTTATTCTTTATATCCTTACAAATATTACTATTAAATAAAATACTTTTAACAAATTTATCAGAGTAGCCAACACTCAAATACTCTCTATAGAATTGACCCTTCTGAAACAAAGCTATCCCACTGGAATTATTTAATTTTTTATTCCTCTAACAATAATTTCTTAAAGCAGCTTTATGACATACAGACTGATAGCTATCAGGTTTAATTATGGACCTTAATTCTTTACTTTTAACAAAATCACTACATACTAAACAATTAATCTTTACATTTCTAATTACCAAAAGATTTAAAAATTTTAACTTAACAAAATCTAACCCCAATCCTTCTAACACATATCTTATGGAAGGATCAAAACAATTAAACTCATTTACAAATTCCTTCAATTTATCATTCTCAACTACAAATAAACAATCATCCACATATCTAACAAATAACTTTAAATATAAGCAATTCTTTTTAATAATAATTTTCTCTTCCAAATAATTAATATAAACTGAACACCCTAAAAGAGAAATAATATAACCTATTATCCACTCTTCCTTAATTTTATAAAAATCACCTTTATAAGTAAAATACATAGAATCCTCTAATAATAAAAGCAAATCTTTAATTACTTTAATTTTATTTTTTGATAAAAAAACCTACTTTAACCAACACAGACATAAGAACATCAATATTGCTTAACCTATTAATGGACTATATTAATTATTTGGAGGAGGAAATTATTATTAAAAGAATTTTTTATATTTAAAGTTATTTATTAGATATGTGGATGATTGTTTGTTTGTAGTTGAGAATGGTAAATTGAAGGAATTTGTAAATGAGTTTAATTGTTTTGATCCTTCTATAAGATATGTGTTAGAAGGAGGTGGGTTAGATTTTGTTAAGTTAAAATTTTTAGATCTTTTGGTGACTAGAAATGTAAAGACTAATTAGTTAGTAGGCAGTCATTTTGTTAAAAGTAAAAAATTAAGGTCTATAATTAAACCTGATAGATATCAGTCTGTATCTCATAAAGTAGCTGCTTTAAGAAATTATTGGTATAGGAATAAAAAATTAAATAATTATAAAAAATAATTATAACATACACCAAATCTTTTAAAAACTTGTTTTTTATTTTTTTGCCACCAAAATGAAACATATATTAAAATAGATTTCCAACGTTTCGCCATTTCTTTATTTTTTTCTATAGTCTTTTTCAAGGAACTAAAAATATATAAAAAGGAGAAAAAAAAAAATTCATAACAATTTTTAAAACAAACAAAAATAAAAATCCTGTCACATACACATACTATTTTGGAAAATATATTCTTTACTTACTATGATTTCTTTTCCCAACAGCTTCCAACTTTACATTTTGCCTAAATGAACATTTTATTGTTACAAAATATAATTTTTTATTATTATCTTATTTTCAACCGATTTTATAAAAACTTTTCCTCAGACATGGAACCTCTCTTACAGTTATTAAGGAAGGACAAAAGGTGGATGTGGGAGGAGCTACAAGAGCGTAGCTTTGAAAAGGTAAAAAGGGGGTTTCTAAAAGAGGTCATGCTGTCATACCCAGATTTTGACAAACCATTTGTAGTGCAAACTGACAGTAGTGGAATGGGCCTGGGAGCCACATTATCTCAGGTGCAGGACGACGGGAAATATGGGGTGTTATTCTTTATAAGTCGCTTATTAAGTAAGCCTGAAAAAAATTATACAGTAACTGAGAGGGAGGCTTTAGCAATTGTCTGGGCCTTTAAGAAGTTTAGACAGTATTTAATCGGGTCGCAGGTGATAGTGATTACAGACCATAGGAGCCTTGAGTTCCTTAATCATAGCTTCCTCACGAATAGTAGGCTGATCCGATGGAGTTTGATCTTACAAGAATTTAACTATCGCGTGCAGTATTGCCCAGGCAGAGACAATATTGCGGCAGATGCTTTAAGTCGCTATCCGATAGAACCACTGCAGCAACATTTAACTTGTAACGATGCGTACATATCAGTGGCAGAAGTAGATAAAGGCGAGGATATAGAGTGCAGTTTGAAAAGATTAGTGAAAGCGCAGGAAGAAGATACCGAATGTAAACAAATAATAGACCGCTTGCGCCATCAGCCTACAGGAAGACCTGTAAACAATACGGTCTGGAAAGAAAAAAAATATTGTTTGAAAAATGGACTTTTACAGCGTAAAATGAGGGATGAGGAGCATACACGAGTCGTTCTTCCAGTGAATATGCGGAAACAAATAATCATGTTCATACATGAAATTATGGACACTATGGGGCAAGCAAGACGGAAGGGTTGATAGGCAATTGGTTTTATTGGCCAAGAATGTATAAGAGTGTTTTAGACGTCATTGAGAGATGTACTGTATGTGCGAAAACAAAGCCCCAAAACTCATCAAATGTGGGCCCGTTGAGACCTATATATGCATACCAGCCTAACAGCCTCTTGGCAATAGATTTCTACAGACCCCTACCCCAGTTTAATAGAAGGAAGTATCTTGTTGTAACGTATGATGTTTTTTCCAAATTCGTAGCGATATATCCGGTGACGCAAGCTAATGCCAAACAAACTATACAGGTACTTGAGCATCAACATTTTCGAGACGTGGGAATCCCAAAGCAGATAATATCAGACCATGGAACTCCTTTTATGTCGGAGGAATGGAAAAGGTGGATGAAGCGCCACCAGATCAGACATATTCTCACTTCAATTCGTAATCCGCAGTCTAATCCCTGCGAATGAGTCATGAGGGAATTAGGGCGCTTATTTCGTGTGTATCTCCAGAACAATCATCGTGGATGGGTAAAAGAGGCCTCGAGAGTGGCGAACATGATAAATTGGTCCAAAAACGAATCCACCAGGTTCGAACCCATCAGGCTTCATCATGGGAGAAATACCCCTTACCCATTCAAAACCCCTTTACCGATTAGAACACCACCTATTGATAAGAAGAAAGACGCGGATGAAGCACGCTGTAAACTCAGAAAGATGGGAAATATAAGACAAAGGAGACAAGGGAAGAGCAAGGCTATGTTCAAGCTGGGAGATGAGGTCATGGTAAGGGTAAACCCCGTAAGCCATCCGGAAAAGGGGATATATAAGAAATTTCAACCCATATATGACGGGCCATACAAAATCATAAAGGAGTACGGAAATAACACCTTCAAAGTCGCCCAAGGGTCAGACTGTAGGGAAACGTTCAATGCGCGATCCTTACAATTACTAAAGAAGAAAGCTTAACGAGTAACACGGACACACGAGAATAAGAGAGGATGAACTTCCATCAAAATAAATCAAGGGGAATGTATAGTAAGAATAAAGTTAAATGTTGAAACTAAAACCTTCAGATTGATATTTTAGTTTCAAAAAGGGGGGACGGAGAAATGTACCAAGATACATCAGGAAGGAGTGTGCTTTCTACGGAGTTACACATAATTTTGAAAAAAAATATAAATTGATAAACAATTTGTGTAAATATTAATAAAAAATAAAAGGTCTTGTAGGGTAAAATAAGAATAAAAAGATTTTTTTTCTCATAGACAGGTTTATCGTTAAAAGCATAAATTAGACAGTTTTATAAAATATAATTTTGAATCGTATTTAAATAAAACCTAAAGAACTAAAATTTGATTTAAGATTGCTTTAAGAAAAAAAAAACAAACAAGGTGGAATTCGTTTTGTCTTATAATTATAATAAAAAAAAAAGGAAAAATATATGTAATCAAAGGAATGTAGTGAACAATGGGAGCTAATGACGAACATAAGAAATTTCCATTAAACGGCTAGTTAGTGAAATAACTCTAACAAAGAAATTGAAATCACTTTAACAAAGAAATTGGAAATAATTTTAACAAAGAAATTGAAATAACTCTAACAAAGAAATTGAGATAAAGAAATTGAAATAACTCTAGTAGAGAGTACAAAGAAATTAAAATGATCAATGCAAACACCAGAAAGTCAGCACGGACCGTAACTGAAACACCAGAGGATTAGTTACGTATTGTAGATTGAATCCGCAAGATAAGGACCGTAAAATATAAAAGGGCGAATTTTCTATTGTATTATTAGATTATTAAAAATATTTTTATAGATCGAGAGCATTGAATATTAATATACGTCTCAAGCTAAACATAATGCTGCACTGTTAAACCCATCGTGTGAACAGCCGGCCGAATCCTTCCCGCAATACCAACAGCCAACAGTTCAAATGTCGATTATGGTAGTGTAAAGCAAGAAGGCGACGGAGTGTCCATGTGGAGCCCACAGAATCCCAACGACATCGGGAAAAGGAGTGCAAAGAGTTAGCGCTAACTGACCGAATGAAATACTATCAGAAGCAACGCTCGGAACCGTGCATAAGGGAGAAAGCTAGGTAATGTTTATTTCAATTTCTAATTCACTAATTAAAAACCGTAATAATAAATGGAATAATAAACTCTGAATTTTATGGTACGAACAATCACTATTAGTTGTCTTTAGCTCCATTACCCAGAGATTTTATTATGACTGTGTGTATAATTTTTTATGTATTTATAATATGAAATTTTGATTGTATTAAATATTATTTGAACTTGAACGAAAGTATAATTAATTATATTATAAGACCAAACGAAGCGTAATAGCGTGAATGGAGATTTCATGGGTTAGTGATTACTTAAAGTAGATTTAAATTAAATAATTAAATAAAAGAAAAGGAGAAAGCGAGAAATTTAGCGCTGAGTGAGATTCATAAATTGATTTTTTAGGTAGGCGGATTATATTTAATTGATTGTTGTAGCTGAGCTAGCGGGAGCGGGTACTAGATCGTATTGGTCAAGCAGACTTGTCAACAAAGGTCGGCTGGCGCCCATTGGATTTTTTCCTTTAAATAAATAAAAGGTTTGATTGGCTAATATGTAATCTAGTAAACGAGTGTTAATGTTATTGGCAAATGTTTGCAAATGATATTGATTACTCTACCCGAGGTACCGACAGCCCCGTGATAGGATTTTGTGTAAGAGGGAGGTACAAAGTTCTGATCGAGTCATCATTATAAACATTAAACATTTTATTGATTTTATATAAATAATGTTTTTATAAAATTTACGAGACAACGTGTAAAGGGCTAGGTATGTGTATGTGACAGGATTTTTATTTTTGTTTGTTTTAAAAATTGTTATGAATTTTTTTTTTCTCCTTTTTATATATTTTTAGTTCCTTGAAAAAGACTATAGAAAAAAATAAAGAAATGGTCGGAACGTTGGAAATCTATTTTAATATATGTTTCATTTTGGTGGCAAAAAAATAAAAAACAAGTTTTTAAAAGATTTGGTGTATGTTATAATTATTTTTTAAAAGTATTTTGACCACTTTTAATAAAGAATCTAAGGTGAAAGAGTTTATTTGTATTTATTTTAAATAATTATAGTGGGGTAGCTTTGTTTCAGAAAGGTCAATTCTATAAAGAGTATTTGAATGTTGGCTACTCTGATAAATTTGTTAAAAGTATTTTATTTAATAGTAATATTTGTAAGAATATAAAGGATAAAAAAATATTTCATTTCTTTGCCATTTAAATTGTCTTCTTATAAAATTGTATGTAAGAATAGCACTTTGTTTGGAAATAAGAGAATTGCTTGGAAAAGGGGTATTATTTTGAATAATTTATTAAATAATACAAAGGAAGTTTTTGATAGGAGGACTATTCCTGGTGTAGTGTATTTTATCCCTTGTTTTTGTAAAAATATTTACATAGGTCAGAGTAGTTTGAATTTAAATGAAAGAATAAAGATTCATAAAAGTAGAGTCAGAAATAAATATCTTAGTTCTGCTTTGTATGTCCATGAAAAAGATACAGGCCACACTCAATTTTGATCAAGCCAAGATTGTCTTCTTTGAGACAAATGAAATCAAAAGAAGAATTAAAGGATTCTTATTATTGAAAATTTATTATTCTGAAGCAATTAACTTATTTAAAAGTTATTTTAATATTAAGAATGGATGGGAAGTAAATGGATTTGTGGGTAATGTCTAATATTATATATATGGTGTAGTTTTTGTAGTTCTTTACACTTGAGAAGTCTACTTGTAGCAGTGAAACCTTTGGTTGTGTTTTAATTATTTTTTTCTTGGCTGGATTTGTTGAGTTTTGAATTTGGGGTAATTTTAATTATATATAACCATGTATGGTTCTCAGATAAAAAAAATCACTGCTGAATATCATAAAATTTGTGAATTTTAATGATTTTTTGTTTGTTTATTTACATTTTAGTTTGCTTCTTTTTTTTCAGGGAAATAGTGCATAATTAAAGTAGTGTAGTATTTTAATATAACACAGTTTGCTGTTCCACTGTGGAGATGAGAGTACAAATAGGTATTACTGAGATCATTGAAGAATTAAGAGATTGAAATGAGCTGATCTGGACAAATTTCTAGAAGAGGTGATGATAAATGGTTACTTAAAATCTTAAAACTAAATCTCAAGAGATTGTAAAAGACTGGAACGAGACCATATGTAATATGGATGGACCAAATAAGGAAGTTTGCTGTTGTGATGTGGAAAAGAGAGGCTAGAAATTGGAGAAACTAGATTAAACTTGGAGTGATCTTCATTCTGCAATGAATCAATAATAGTTAAAAACAATGATGATGATGATGATACAATTTAATTGTTAAAATATACACAGTAAGACACCAACAAAAATAGCTTAAAAACAGAATGATTCATAGAAATGAATTGTGAGGGAGAGAGCAACTACATGACTAAGTAAATGATTTATAATTGCCATCATAAAGGCAGGCATACATACACATGAAATTAATGAAGCCAAACAAGGCCATCAGAAGATGTTGGAGCAAGATAATCAAGGTACGAGGATGCTAATACAAGAGGAGCATGGAAACAATGCAGAATTAATAATGTATTTATTTTTGTTCTGCTACTAATATTAATTATTGTGCTTTGATTTACTATTTCTACAAAATAAAAAATATATAAACATATTAAAATAAATAATTACTTCTTGAAATACAATTTGTCAATTATAATTTTCTACAGTTTGTTTTTCTCTTATGAAATTCTCAATTATGTGTTCTTACACTGGGTTTACACAATCCATACTTCAAATCATGTTGCTATGTGATGCGAAAATGGAACAGTTATTTTTATGATTAATATCCATATCTTTTATATATATTGTGATTATTATTTGGTATTTGTAAAATAATAATAATAAACATAACTTGAAAAGTTTTTATTGGCTTACTATAAAAATAATATCTTAAATTTACTATATCAAATAAAATTTGTAAAAAAATCCAAATGTCTACCCATATTTTTATAGCATTTAAAATTCTTGCAGCAATTTTGCTTTAGTTTTAAAAACACATATATGTAAAAAAAAAAAAAAAAGAACAATACCCCAATAAAATGTGTGATATTGTATATATGTGGATCAATTAGTTAAAATATAATCAATTAAAGTAATATTTATAGTAATGTACATATAACAGTAAAGCTAAATAGTGATAAACTTTTAATGCAATAATTATGTTTCTCTGATATATTTAAATATAAAAAAAAATATCATTTTAAAATATTTAAGTAAAGTTATTTTAAATCTGGAATACAGTTTTAAAATTAATTAAATTACTCTAACAAATTTCATTTCTTAAAAAATTACTAATTATCCCCTTCACATAAAAAAAAATGTGATTTTTTTAAAGTTTATCAAGTTAATGGATTGATTCAAAAGATTAAATTTCATCATCATTTATTATTCTACCAATAATTAATCTTCTCATTTCTCTGTTATTTTACAATTAAAGTGCCTAATGTTTTTAATTACTTTAAAAAAAACATTCTAAAAGATTTCACTAGGATAAAAATAATTGAAAATCTTAGACTATATGGTTTAGATTATAAAGGATATACAGGTAATATAATTTAAATTACATATATTATTATCATTTATATACACCTGGGTCTCATTTTATGTGGATTATTTTAATGTGATTTTGAAGTTATGTGATTCATGTTTCTTCTTAATATCTTTCATATTTCACTATATTTATTAGATATCAAGAAATTGAAATTATTAATAACTTATTTTGACTTGAAATCCTTTTTTCTTTCAAAAATATAATGTTATATTAGCAGCTAATGTGAATATGGCCTGAAGCTGCATTTAGAATCTTAGCTTCTATGTAAATAACCTACTTATACTAATGAGTAAATGATAATAATAGATTTATATGTATGTATAAAAATATTGCAATAAATATTCAAAAATTTTAAACTTTTAAAATGTATTTTGTTGATATTTTTTTAGATTTTTAAAATAAATAATGAAGATTTTATTGATTTTATAAACTGAAAATAATCTTTCTAATGATAATGTATAATTTTTTTGTTTTGATTGCGATCTCATTTTTTTTAATATAGAAACAAAAAACCATTAACACAGCACAAGACTGAAAGTGGTGCTAGTTGTACATCATATCATAAATTTGATTTTTTACCAGCTCCCAAATGAACACATATTGTCAAATAGCAGTAATGATTAAAATATGTATGAAAAAATGTAAAATTAAATACTGTAGTTAATAAAAAAAAGTTTGTCTTGTATTAATTTTTTTCAAATATTTGAAATTTTTTATTAGTCATATTTTATTTCCTTATTTTTTTTAATGTGAATTTTAAAGTAATGTTTCCTTGTTGCTTTGCTTTTATGCCAATTTCTGAAAATTACAGAACCTATCCCCCATTTTTCAAGGTAAGTTAAGTCTATTTTTGTGCACATTTTCTGAGGAACTTATCTACTGCATAAAATGAGACCCAGGTGTAATTTGTTTTGGAGAGAGATTGTTAATTAATGTTAATTTAGGTACATTAAAGACTGTATGATGAATATTTATGAAATTAATTATTTTTGTCAATTATAAATAAATTCTGTGAAGCTGATTTTAAAATTAAAAAGAATATTTCATTCTACAAATTTATTTAAGTAATAATAATAAAGACATAAATGGAGAGAAATTGTATGAAAATCTTGTCTGTTTAAAAACTTATTTTCAAATGAATTATCTCAATTCAAAAATCCACTGGATGTTCTAAATTATATTCATAAAAATGATTTGTCCATATCATTAATAACATTTTTAACTCTTTCTACAAGTGTAGCTAGTGGTGAAAGATTATTTTCAAAATTAAAAAAAAATCATAAAAAATTATTTACGTTTGACAATGAAAGAAGATCAGTTGGTAAATTTGTCAATGATAGCTATGGATAATGACATATGCAATACTCTGAATGCTGATGATATTGTATCTAAATTCAGTTCTGTAAAAGCTCGGAAAGTAAATTTATAATTATGTAATAAGTAGAGGGAATTTAAACACAGACTTTTAAGCTCTCTTCATTTATCCATCTTATATAACTGACATATATGACAACATACATGTGAAAAAGATAAATGATCTCCAATATATGCATTTCATGCTGAACCAGCATTCATCAGTTGGCCCAGATCATCATCTCTTACACATATACACAATCAGTGTTCAGTTTATATTAAGATAGCAAATTTTCAAACTTTAATGGACAGGTTTCGATCCACTACAACCTCCAATACTTTAGCCATCCATATTATTGAAAATCTAATGATATAATGGTCAAAGGCTTTGTTGATGCCAATATTGTTATCATGTCCTTGTTGATTTTAAGTCACTCTAACCCCTCATATATAGGATCTTAATATGTTCATTTAAATACACAGAAAAGAAATGGGCAAAATTCATGCTGAATCTGTAACATTTTAAATACAAATGTGTTATATATACTGAATTTTAGATGTAATCAGGAGGAATTTGAACACAGACTTTCAAGATCCTTTCAGACAATCAGTCTATCTTGTATAACTAATACACATGACCACATACATGTGAAAAAGATAAATGATCTCGAATATATCTATTTCATGCTGAACTAGAACTCATCTATTGATCTAGATTATTACCCTCCACACATACATGCAGGCAGTACTCAGTTTATGTTAACATAGCAAATCTTCAAACTTTAATGGACAGGCTTCATTTTTTTTCCACCCTTCAATTCTTTCATCAGTTATATAAGATGGAGTGGATAGCTGAAGGGACTTGGAAGTCTAAGTTCAAATCTTTTCTAATTGCATCTAAAGTTCAGTATATAATATATATTAGATAAAGTGCTGGGCTTGTCCTAGTATTTTTAATCTAATGCTTATATCCTGGCACTTCACTGATGATGCCAGAAGCAGAAACCGGTATGGGGTTGAGGATATTCTCAAAGCTTGTTAAGAGCTTATTTTGCTAGCTCTATATATAACATAATATACTTGTATGTAAAATATTACAGATTCAAACTGAATTCTTCAATTTCTTTTCTATGTATTTAAATAGACATATTGTGATCCTGTATATGAAGCGGCAGAGTAATTTAAAGTCAACATCGGTATGACAACAATATTGGCATTAACAAGGGCTTTGAGCTTTCCATCACATGAATAGCGGAAGTGTTGGAGAGTGGAAAAGTTTGAAGCCTGACCATTAAAGTTTGAAGATTTGCTATCTTAATATAAAACTGAGTACGGATTGTATAAATGTGTGGGAGATGATGACCCGGATTAACTAATGAGTGCTGGTTTAGTACAAAATATATATACTGAAGATCATTTGTCTTTTTATATGTATGTGGGCATGTTTATCGGTTATATAAAATGGAGTGGATTTTGAATGGAGCTTGAAAAGCTTTGTTCAAATTCCCTCTAATGTTCAGTATATATAATATACTTTTTTATGCAATTGTAAGTTTTCCCGTTATTATTTTTAATAAAACATTAAAGCTTTTTTAGGAGGAGGGAGGGCTCCAATTACTGTTACACATAAGGGAGCTGACGACCCTTCCTCCGACTCTAAAGTCAAATATATGCATTTCTTTTTATTATTACGATTTTTAGTGTTTCTGCAGTATCTCTTATACGTTTGTAATAATTTATGCAAATAATCTTTTCCCAGCCAAACCACAAATTTTAAACAATTAATTTGTAAAATGTTATCGGCAGTCATAAAACCAAATTAATTTATTTTTCATCCATTTCCACTCCAAATCTAAATGCTATCGTCTACACCACAAAACTATGACCCCTATACCAGATTTAAGCCATGAACAAACATAATTGACTTATTAGATACTAAATGACCTTTCAAGTAGTCAATAAGATAAGTCAATAAACTTTGCAATTTATAATTAATAATACAATCTAACTCTATTGTAACAATGATTATTATAACGCTATTATATATAGCAGTGATTTCTAAAAACAATTGTTAACTTGAATATGAAAGGTTTACAATATCCATATTGAAATCTTATATTAATCTCTTTTAAACAATAATTTAAAAGAGAGATATATAATTCAATTATAATGAGTCTAGTTTTTGCGTCCTTTTTTATTTATTTGAAAAGTTTGTACTTTGAAGTATCGCACTCCATTTTATCAGACGCTTTGTTTTATTCTTTAAATACATTATGAATGATTCATTATAATTACTTCAGAAATAGTAATTATTTTTATTTCCACAATCTTATTAATTTTTAACCTGAAAAGTTTGTTATTTTAGTAAAATATCAAAAGATTCAAAAAAATGTATTATAATGCGAGTCAACATTGATTTGCATTAGAATAACATCTAAAGAAAATTAACTGCTAATTCACTTCATCCGAGATTATTGTATTTAAAGAAATTAATTGAATTATTTTTTAATAATATCAATTTTTATCTCATTTGCAATTAGAACATTTTCTTTTAGCGACTCAATTATTATTACAGCTGAACATTATTATCAAAAGTATTAAAAATTAATTCTTGCTGTCGTTTTTAGACACTGTAGATATATCACAAAGTACGACAACTTTTAATACTATCTCGCTATATATAATTAGTCGTATACATATAATTGATTATGTGCAGAACATATTTACGATTTTATGCTATCTGCCTATAAATTAGTTACACTCTGGACAATATGATAACAAGACAACTCTAACAGGAGCTTGTCATTTTCTTTTAAGATCTTAATTTCAAATTTAGAGTTTAATCATTAGTGAAGTCTAATATAAGAATTACAACATAATATATTGCTGACCCACCTGATCACACACATGTTGAAAAGATAAATAATCACTAATATACTCGTATTTCATGCTAAACCAGCAATCATCAGTTGGTTTAGATTACTATCTCCACACATATATACAATCAGTGCTCAGCTTTATATTAAGATAGCCAATCTTCATACTTTAATGGACAGGCTTCAAACTATTCCAACACACAACTCTTCAGCCTTTCATTTCATTGAAAATCTGATAATGGAACGTTCAAAGCCCATGATAGTGCCAAGGTTGTCATCCTACCCATGTTGACGTATTAGTCATTCTGACCTCATGTACAGGAGAATAATCCATTTATACATACATATGCGAGGAATGGGCAGACCTTTTTCACACTATTCATATAACTTAATACATTGCACAGGCTTAAACCTGTATTTATATATGTAATATATATGGGATTCGAACTCACAATTTCACATGACCCACTACTCTCAGTGCCATCTCATATTGCTGACCCACCTGATCACACACATGTTGAAAAGATAAATAATCACCAATATCCATATTTCATGCTAAACCAACAAGATCAGTCTGTCTGTCCATTAAAGTATGAAGATTGGCTATCTTAATATAAAGCTGAGCACTGATTGTCTATATGTGTGGAGATAGTAATCTAGACCAACTGATGATTACTAGTTTAGCATGAAATACGTATATTGGTGACTATATATCTTTTTAACATGTGTGTGATCAGGTGGGTCAGCAATATGAGATGGCACTGAGAGTAGTGGGTCGTGTAAAAGTCTGAGTTCGAATCCCGCATATATTACATATATAAGTGCAGGTTTAAGCCTGTACAATATATTAATTATAACATAATGAAACTTCTAACATCATTAAGTGATGAGAACACAGTACATCTTTTCATATTTTTCACTAATTTTCATAAGTAAAATAATTTTTTTAAGTCATTGGCTGTAGAACAAAACTATTTCAAACATGCTTTCAAGGCAATAGCAAAGGAGAAAGCATTATTCATCATGCTTATCAGTCGCTAGGCAGTGACGGTTAAACTGGTTTTCCACCTTCATTTTTATTCTGTAGTTAGAAATTGCTAAACATCCATTCACTGACTAATATTGGATAGTTAGTTAGATGATCCAAAATCATAATCATGATTGACATCCACATTTTAAATAAAAAATTTACCTGTTTGAATTCAAATCAGTTTATGGTAATGGCAGATTAATGAACTATTATTACATTATGACATTCTTCACCTATTAATTTCATATGTGTGTTAGTCAATTCTCATAATAACTAATCAATATTAAAGTTGCTTGTCATTGCTAGCTATTACCTTATAATAGGTGCAACCAAATTACAATTGCCTGGCATGCATGATCTAGATCCAAGAAAAGTAAAATTTGATTTTTTTTTTTCAGTTTCTAATAATATATATATATTTGGAAAGTTATTCAATTTTTTTTCCAGATAGCCAGGCATTAGTCACCAATTAATGATCCAACATTGGTAGCTAAATGGGGACTAATTATTTTTTAGTTCCTTCACTGTTTTCTATGGATGTCTTCTGGATAGAGCTTTGTTAAACATAGGTTATTTAAAGCAGATTTATCGTTATCTTTTATACATGAGATTCGTTAAGTTCAAAAAGAATTAACATGCTTAATTACAATAAAAAAAGATATAGAAATGTAGTGCTTTAGAAGTTAATAAAATATACAAATTATAAAATAGTTTTAACATATTGAACATATGATTAAGATATTAAAATAATAATAAATTTGAATTTTAGTTCTAAATTCAAATAACTCCGGATATTCCTTGATTTGGTTTAGAACATGAGTTTTGAATGATAAGAATGCATTTTATTATACTGCATAAAAATTGTATTTATCTACATTAAGCATTGATACTAATTGTCTATTATATTAAATCTTGTAATGTAATGGGATATTATTATGTTAAGAATATGGCAACTTTTAGCAAAATAACAGGATTAATGATCAAAGTGGAGTCCTTGTATTTTAATGTGTAGGTAATTTACCTGCTTTTGAGCAAAGGTTTAAATATATATTAGCTTTAGAGACTGTTTCTTTAATCATTACAATACAGTGCTGGATTATTTTCTGTTGTTTTAGTATCAGAAAAGAATTGTGGCAGAATATTAAGTCTGGAAGTATAAATCAGTTACTGGAAGCAATACTTAATGATCATTAATAAAACCATTTACAAAACTATGCAAATAAGAATTTGAAGAATAATACATAAAACTTCTACTGTCACAGAAACAGCTGTTCTACTTTAAAATATTCTTGATATTATGAAAGATAATTATAAATACACATTTATAGGCATTAATATAAATATAATTGCATAAAATCATTTTCCAAGTAATTAATCATTGTCTAATCTTTGTTAAGTGCAATATACTCAGTATAATGGACAAGTTCATCTAAAAACTTATATACTCATAATATGTGAAACTTTATTTTTTAAATAGCTATTTACAGCAACATATATAAACATATGAAAGTGATCTAAATCTGCATGTGTAAAAGATTTTAGATTTAGAAATTTGTTTTTAAATTCTCTTCAGAAAGATGGATAAAATATAAACCCAAAGTCTGGATTAAAACATATTGTATTATATAAAATTATTTTATGAAATTTCTGATAACATAGTAAATAATGTATTTACTTACCATGCTCATGATCTCAGGTTCAAATCTGGGCCAATAAAAATCCTACTTTACTTAGAAAAGTTTCCAAATAGACTCAGGGTTTTTCTCTCAGGTATTCATCAAATTTTTAATAATATAGTGAATAATGTATTTATTTCCCATGTCAATGATCTCAGATTCAAATCTGGGCCAATAAAAATTCTGTTGCTTAGAAACTTGAAAAAATTTCAAAATAGGCTCATAGTTTTTCTTTCATGTATTCATCTCCAACTATCACTTAATTTGCTATCAATTATTTACCAAGACTATTGAGTAAATTTACTGTCACTTACCCTTTGGTGAGAAAATTGGAGAAGCCATTGTTCTACTATAAGTTATTATAGAGTTGTTAATTTTTACTTACCTACAAGCATTTCATAGAAATCGTTTAAGGTTTTAATAATACAAATCTTTTTGAGATCTGAAGAAGACTGCTAGGCAACCAAAACTGTCTAAATTAAATAAAGCATTCTGAAAAGTGCATTAAAGAGGTGAAAGTTTCAATAAAGCTCCATCATCAAGAATTATTTTGTATAGTGTGTATTATATCCATAATCCAAAGGTCCATGAATCAAAAACATGCTCTTCTACTACTATTTTGTGGTTTAGCACAGTAATAAAAAAAAACCTAAAATATCTGAATGAAGTATAAAAAAGAGTTTGGTCAATTGAATGGAACTGTTTAGTTCAATATAGGGTTTAGATGCCTGAATGCCATATGACTTGTGCAATTAACCATGTGATTGTTTTTATTATTATTATTAGAAGGGATTTGAACTCAATCTCCCTACAGCTATCCACTCCATCTGATATAACTGATGCACATGACCACACATATGTGGGAAAAATAAATAATCTCCAATATATATATTTTGTGCTAAAGAACCAACTGATGATTGCTGATTTGGCATGAAATACATATATTGGAAATCATTTCTCTTTTTCACATGTATGTGGTCATAGTTATAGGAACTTGAAAATCTGACTTCAAATCCCTTTTAATTACATTAAGTTCAGTGTAGATAATAGACTTGTATTTAAATATTATTGTTGTTATTATTAGTAACTACATTTTGTAATGTACTGTATTAAAAAAATGAGAATCTAAACTTCCAATTGATGAGAATTAATATTTGTCTAAAATTAATTCTGGAAATTATTATATTATTTTTCAGAAAAGCATAAAAGTGAAAAACGTAATGACGTTTAATTGAGATTATAAGTACATATATGGTTGCAAAAGTAAAAAATAATAGTAGTTTACAAAATGCACACAGCTATATTTGAATAGTTAAATAATGAAAGATAAAATTATATAAATTTAATACAATCATGATAATTTAATTATGTAGCTAGTTTGCACAAACTATATATAATAATTTGTCTAAATAAATAGTTATATAAAACGCATTAGTAGCTAGACAAAAAAAAAAAAAAAGAGTAAAAAATTGGCTAATAACGGATCTTAAAATAATTTAAATAAAACTATTCATTTAAATAAATTATTGCGTAAATAGTATATGCAAACTATTCATTTCCATAGGTACATAATTAACAGATTACTCATATATCAAATGTATGTACTTTTAGCATTATTCAACTATCTAACTATAGTTACATGCACTTTATGACCTAATACTACTTTTTTACTTTTGCAATTGGCTGTTTATATTTTTTAACAGCTTTCTTATTTTTTTGAATATTTTGTCCATTTTTCTATAACAAAATTTTTGCTTGTCCATTTATATCACGTTGTCCATTAATGACATTTATAGCCTACTTCTATATTTGTAATAACTACAATTTTCTATCATTAAATTTATTTCTCATATCTATTTTTGATGATGTTGTAGGCTATTTAATTTCTAAATGCCTGTCTATTTATCTATATTACTCATTTATTTTAAATATATAGTATTTCTTTCTACTTATATACATTTGTTGAAATATGTTGAAGTACTACTTGCATAAGTATTCCATTTCACGTGTTGTTGTTTTTTATAATTCAGTTTTTATGGAAGTTAGAAAATTATAAACTTTTATTACTATCACATATTAAAGTGGGTCATATTTTAGTTATAATTTTTTTGAGTGATCCTGGGTTGAAAATATTTTTATAAAGCATATATAATTTAAAACATCTATTGATTGTAAAATAATCGTTTTCTTTTACAGTTGGTGCATTAACATTTATATGACTAGAACTACTTATATTATGATAGTTACCTTCTAGTAAAAAAAAAAAAAAGTATCCATTTATTGACCAATGCTGGATTGCTTTGCGTTGATTATATGTCTACTGTCTAAAAATAAGAGTTTTATTTGGAAATTACTTAAGATAAAAAATTTCAACCTCAATAAATATTTGAATACATGTCACTTGATTAAACTTTTCTTGTTGTAATAAATAATATTATATAACATGTGAGGAGAATCTAATTTGCAACAGCTTTTATTTTATGAGTTTCATTAATCTGAAAAAATCATAAAAAACACAATTCACTTTAATAATGCTTTAAATATTTATAAAGGAAAAGATTAAGAAATCAATGGACACACAGTTGGAACTAATGCACTTATTTATGTAACGGCCAATTTAAAAACAAAGCAACTTGTACATTTTGAATTCGGCTAACTTGACCACTATCAGAAAAAAATTTACTTCAGAAAAATTTATAAAAGGCTGTTGGGTAAATTGGTCTTGCCAATATCTCAAGATATTGTTTCACTACTATGATTAGATTCTAATCAAGATGGTTTTTGTGGATATTGAACCAAACATTTCCGTATGAAGAATTATGATATTAAAAATGGAAATCTTAAGAGGTTTCAAATAATGTTTTTTCTCCAGATTATATACAGAAGCCAGTTGGATTTGATCTTTCTAGACAACTCGTGATTATTGTGTTAATCTGCTTAAAGTCGAATTTAATAGCCACTGATTGCTGTAGATGTGGGCAAATACAAACCAAGAAATGTATAATTAACGCTTTTTGAATCTATTACTACAGTGGCAGAATCGAAGGATTTAATAAAGTCACTCCATTTCCTGATTGGAATTTTTGCAGGTTCTTTCATGATATTTTTATTACTAATTATCTTTTTATTAATATAAGATAAATTTTAATTTAAAAACGATAGAAATCAATTTTAAAAACCATTCCAATGTAAACGATTAAAAAAAAGCAAACTTTCTAATGACAAGAACTCCAAAAAGTAGTACAATACTTCCATTATTTATTAAAAGCAGGAACAAAAGATTAAATTTATCAGTTTCCTGCAAGTTATAATCACACATTTATCTCAGTCCTTTGCTAGAAATTAGATAAGATTCATAAAACGTAGCAAAGTTTAAGAACAAATTTGACTTCCTTTTTTGTTTTTAAATAACTAATACAAAGAAAGACATCATCCAGCCAAGAACAAAAAAATAACAGAATAAAGTGCAAAAATATTTTCCACAAATCAGATGCAATACTTTGGTTTATTTACTACTAATTAGTATCAATACTATACTAAAAATTCATTTTGTAAAACTGCAATAAATGAATTTTTATCATATTTTAGCATCGTCCATTTATCGATCAAATCGATGTTCATGCTCAAATAGATAAATTATTTCTAGAAATCATTTATATAAGCATTTACACACAACTTTAAAGCTTCGCTTCGAAAATCCTACAAATTCAACTTACTAGAAAAAAGTGAATTACCATTTTATTAGAAATGTTCACACACACACATGTACGTGTTCAGATCACGATCATCATTTTTTATGCTTGCTCATAATTTGTTATTAAACAGGCAAAACTCTCCATACAGTAGTGCCACTCAGGGCATGCCAGAAGGCTTGTGCATAAAATATCTATATAGTGCCTACTCATCCAATATCCCCAGACTAGTTTCTAGCTTGTGACCTTCGTCAGTGAGGAGTCTTGGATCTGAGAGCATTGCACCCATCCAAGACTCCTCATTGATGAAGGCCACAAGCCAGAAACTAATCTGGGGATATTGGTTGAATAGGCACTAGATAGGGATTTTATGCACAAATCTTCTGGCATCCACTGATTATTCTGACTTGCACTGAGTGGCACTACTGTATGGAGAGTTTTGCCTGTTTAATATGTGTTCAGATGTGAGTGTATTTGTATATAGCATATGAGTGAAATAAAGTGATGATCAAAAGGTTTTCTAAAAAGAATAAAATTAAGATTGATAATATATTCTTTTCAAAGAAAAAAAATTATAAATGTCTTGGATATATTTTAATATTGATAGAAACTTTTTGGATTAAATTAATCTTAAAATTAATTTTTTTGAAATACCTCATTGAACTTGAAGGGAATTTAAGTGTCTGAAAAGTAGATGTTTTTTAAATAAATATGTATTGCCAATATTAACCTTATGTGAAATATGGATATATATATATAATCAAATAGCCCTCTAATTTTTAATCAGACATTTATTTCTAATATTGGCAGTTATAATGAATTGATCTCAAAACATTACACAAATAATTAGCACTGCAAATTATTTATATATATTAAAGTCACTATTGGTCTGAAGAAAAATGCATGAATGAGAGATGAAATAGGTGTTGTTGATATTATTGGGAGAATTAAAATGAAAAAGATGGCTGCACATGATAAAATTTATCAATTGAAATCCTAAACTTTTTGAGAAATATTAAGAGATATATAAAGAAAAACGGATAGTCTAGAAACACCGAAAGAAGTTATGGTTGAACCATATGTAAATTGAGAAATCAGTGTGTTTATTTTGCATCAAATAGTAATTAATGATTAGTTTTAAATCTTTTGCTAAAATTTGCTCCTCATTACATAGATGCTATGTAATATCCAATTCTATTTACTTAGTGCAAAGATAATATGAAATCCACTTTTAATATATGCACTATACCGATTTTATAATAGCTCAACTATGACATTGAGTACTGAGAATACTCTCAACCTCAAGATAGAGACTATATTAAATGTGGAAATTATTTTTAATTACATATGATCTCTGTGCTTAGTAAAATAGTAATGAATATTATATAATTTTTAATAATTCATAATAATAACATTTAGTAAATTAAAAAATTTCATGAACATTAATATGTGAAAGAAAATAATGTAAATAAACATCTTCACCCTCTCAAACTAAGACATTTCAGATCAGCCTACATAATTAGAGTCTAGGTTTAAAGATAAGATGGCCACTCTTACCTTTTTAAAAGTCTCTATCTTATGTTTGAGAGTATTCACAGTACTCAACATGACAGCATTGAGCTATTATAAGATCTGTACGGCACATATATTAAAGGTGGAAATACTTTCACTTTAATTACATATAGACACTATCTATTTTGCAGAATGTTTTATATATTAAAAATATTGTTAAGGATATTGCAATTCATTTTCATAAAAAAAAAAAGTTTACCATCACATTCTAATAAAATGGATGAGTGTAAATCCTAAGCAGATGGATTAGAACAGGGGTTGGCAACCTTTTGGAGAGGGTCAGACTGCTATGCAGTATCTTGAAGGAGGGCCACAATATCAAATTACTACAAATAAATTGCCTCAATCTTAGACCACTCTGTCTAGAAAGCTGTTTTGGTCTGGATATTTAAAGAAAACAAGGAAATCAATGTAATTTTATTTAAACAAGATTATTTATTTTAGTGTAGGAGTAACAATAAAACAACTACTTACTGCAAACACAACAAAAAATTGCACATTCTTTATTACAAACAAAATCCAATTAAAAATGGCAAATTAATTAATGTAACACTTGCTTCTGCTTATTCTTTGCTAACTTCTCCAGATCAGAAGAAATAATTGTTGATGCCAGGAGGAAAACATCATTCAGGTGATCATCATGCAACCTTGTTTAAAACTTTTAGAACATTTCATTTTTGAAAAAAGTTGTTCACAAGCATATGTCCTTGCAAATAATGATCCCATCATCTTTGCATTATTCAAGATATTTTTATATTTTCCACTTGGCAATACATATTTCTTGTAGAAGTTAGCAGTGGATTCAAAGTGAAATTTTGATTTCAAAAATTTGTCATATTGTAAGTCGATTAATTCCTACTGATATTTTTTTTTTGCCACTTGTTCCATATCATATTGGGAGGAAAACTTGCTTCTCAAATCCTGAACTGATATTATATCTTTCTTGTGATTTTGGAGATTTAGAAAATGAAGTAGTTGTCTGTCTGAAGTTGTGATTCCTACAGTCAAAGTTTTCTTCCAAAAGCAGTAATTTGACCAAACATTTCAAATATAAGCTTATTCCTTCCTTGAAGCTCAAGATTCAAATTGTTCATGTAGGTCATGATGACTACCATAAATACTACCTTGACAATCCACTGTGGATCCTGAAAACCAAGAATTATCCTTGTCTTTGCTATCTAAAAAACATAGCAATCTCTTCTCTCAATGCATCTTTCCTTATCTAAACTATCAAACATTTCAAAAATATATAAGATCACCATACGCTGCTTCAATTTGTCTTAAAAATTCTTGAAATTGAATGGTGATTTAGCATCTTGAAACTATAAATCACTGCTTTTATGATCAATGCCATGATATCCTTAAAAATTCAATGACTGCACATAATGCATCCTGATGACTAATACATTGAAGTTTATGATTTCAATAAAACAAACCCCCTTTTCTCTCCAACTGTTGCTAGTGCTCCATCTGCAGTTGGTCCAATAAGCTTTGAGAAATCAACATTTCAGAAAGATTTTATGCTTTCCAAAATATCTTCTCCAGTGCTAGTGCTTCATAGCAATCAATTGTACACATATCAAATGTTGGTTACATCCTTCACAAATACTGCAAGTTGCCAACAATGTGGTTTCATTAATAGCAATGTAATAATACTCCAGATTTGTTAAAAGTCTCTTTAAGCCATTTTTGACATTTCTTGCCAGTTTTTCAATTTGTCTTGTTACAATTCTTGCAGATAAGCTTATTGCAAAAAATAATTCATTTTTTCCTGAATAAACAACATTCACTACCTTCATCATACATTCTTTAAAGAATTCTCCATCAAGAAAAAGTATCACATTTTCTGCAATTAATTTTGACATCTTGTAGCTAGAGTGAATATTTCAGTCAATTTCTTCGACTTTTCTTGTGAAAAAAGGATGACTGCTTTCTTAGCCATGCAACTTCATCTTGTTTTTCCAGTGAAATTATTGTAATGATTATAATGAATTTTATAGTGCCATTCAATATTTGAAATTTTCTTCACAGCAATGGTATCTTGACAAATCAAACAAATACAGTTCCCAAAGTGCTTAGTGAAAAAATAAAGTTTTCAACCATTCATTACAATTTCAGCACTCAATATCTACCTTTCTTTCCTTAATATCCATGATTTTGTTTTTGTTCAGAAAAAAAAACTTCTGAAAAGAAAAAAATCACTATGGAGAAATAAGAAACACTGAAAACAAATATATCTGCAGATATAATAAGATGGTGAGAGTTAATATTGTGAATAAATTATTAAATATTTGGCAGAACACTGATATCTAACCATTGGCTACTAGTTATCTAACTTCTAGATAAGTGTCCAGTTAAACTGGAGGGTTATATGTGGCCTGCAGGGTTGGGGGTTGCTGACCCCTGAATTAGAAGATATAAAGCATTATAATGTTCCCAAAGAGCAACTATTCCTTTAGTGTTAAAAGAGTATAAAGATGAAAAATATATTCACTTGAAGAAATAATCACCTTAATAGAAAAGATTGTGAAGAATTTACAAAAGTCTGAAAACTGATACATTTTAATATTTTGTAAACAATTGCTGACTTCATATTCATCCTTAAGATATAATACTTATAAAAACACATAGCTAATTGTATCATATATAAATCATATGACTCCAGCCAATGCTTAAAATAAACCAATAGAGTATCATCAATCTATTGTCAAGGCAACATTCTGATAATAAATGATTTCATTTATTATCTGGGTGTTGCCTTGACAACAGATTGATAATATTGTAATGATTTATTTTAAGAATTGTTTGGTATAATCTGACTTAAATAAATATGAGATCTGGATTTTAATTAATTAATTAGGGTCATACTGAATTGAGAATAATTAAATTACAAAAATCCTGATAAATCTTATGGTATAATAATTAACTAAATGTCATACCTATTGACTGAAATTCAAATTCAGGGCTGAAAGAAACTTAAAAAATTGTTCAGGTGACAAGTAGGTCTGTCTATCCAGTTATTCATCAGATAATGGTATCAAGTTATTATTAGCTCTAGGATAAATATCCAAGATGAACAAATATAAATGCATTATTGTAAAAAAAAAAAAAGTAATATAGTCTTTACTACTGATGAGGAAGATGACAACATTCCTTAAATACTAAATATAAATCCATGATGCTTTAAGCACAAGTTTGAATAATCACAATTTAATACTTAATGTTATATTCCGAAAAGATCTAAAAATAGACTTTACATAACATAGTCAATAATAATGTACTAAAAAAGTTTTAAGTTACATTGCTATCAAAACTATGCGATGTGCAAAATCATGTGAATAAAATGAACTATATTAGAATTGATGGTATGGTTTTAACAATTATCATAAATAATAATTACAGATAACAGTATTTTAGTAGTAACAGTATGTATTTTGCTCTCTATTAATAAGCCTTACACTGTATTTTAATAAAGTTATGATTTAAAAAAAAAAAAAAATTAAAATGTAACTTTACTAATTATGCAATTAAACTTTTTGGTGGCATTTACCATTCAACCTATGAAAATATCTTTAAAAATAAGAATAACAGAGCATATTATTTTTCTCTATACATAATTCTAAGGTTACCAAGATACTACTTAGAAGAAATACTGATTAGTTTTAAAATAGTAGATAGTAAGATGTAAAAGTTTTGCGATATGTATAGATGATGATGTGAAAGTTTTCCCCCTCAAATGGTAAAAAAAATGTAAAATAGCTGACTGCTTTTAAATACAAAAAACAAATGGGAGCAGGTCAAGAATTCGGAATTATCTTCTGGGTCAGATGGTTTTATCTTAAATGATGAACAAAACATAACTTGCTTATCTTCAAATGATGGTATTGAAATAAAAAATTAAGACGAAACAGAAAAAGAGGAATTGGAAGACTGATAAAAATAACAATATGAAGATGGATATTCAAGATGAAATGCCAACTGAATACCACAATAAGTCAAATTGCCAGGCTCAGAAGAAAATGAATAAAACGGAGCTAAAGTGGAGTAGCAGATCCAGTTCTGGAGATGATGAGTTGCCAGAGCGAAAGAATAATCATAATAATGGATTGCCTCTGAGGATGCAACCAAACAGGAAAAAAAAGGTCAGATAATAGTTAAGAAGAGACAGAGGACTAATGCTGATTCTTACACTGACAATATGCAGGAAGATGCAGCAAGTGGCACAATGGAAAAAGTAGCTCACGAGGCCATATTTTGTCTGGAGCTGTGTTGGGGTTCGGTACATGAAACTGCTCTGTGTTGACATTCTACCTAGTAATTCAGGTGACCTGATAACTATACCTTCTGGACCTGGTCCTTTGGGTCTTCTTTAAAGACATTAACTTGTGGGTATGTCATACAATAATGGATTCGACATCGAGCCATGAGGTCTTAATTAACCCTTCTGGCCCTTCTAGAGGCCTGGGCCACAATAATCAACAAGTTCTGTCAGAGTTTTCTGAATTCACTCTTCCCTTTATTAATCTTGGGATCAATGTCAGGGGCTTAAATTCCCAGGCAAGACTTTACGCCATTAAAAATTGGTTTAATCTTAATCTGCCACAGGTCATCTGCATGGCAGAGACAAAAATTAATCAAATGTCTAGTTACAGAATCGAGTCATTTTTTTAAAACTCTCATTATGGCCGGAGGTGTTGCAATATTAATAAATAGATGCAGAGCCCCCATTAGAGTTCAGACATTTGTTGTATCATTAGTATGTGTTATGGCAAACTTCATTTTAATCTGGACTATCTATATTTACAAAGCAATGAGCCATTAATCAGGAAAACCATAGACATTATTAACATATTCAAGGCTTCAAATTCCTTTTCCCTGTTGATTTTAACATGAGTTGTGAACAATTTATCATCAATATGTCCATTTGTTAAATAAAGGAGTCATTTGTGGCAGGGGGTTCTTTCCTCCAGAGGCATTCTCCTATTATACCTGTAGATGGAGAACCCTCATAGACCTCCTTTACTTCACGCCAGACTTACACTTTCAGTTAAATGTGGTTCTAAGGTTGGTCAGTTTTTTTGACCACTTGGTACTGCATGTTGACATTGAGGAGAATGGTGGGCCTCCGACTATGTATAGGTTGAGGAGTACTATGAGGCTGGTTATAAACATAACATTCCAGCAGATATCATTTCTGAAATTTATATATATATGTTTAAAATCAACATTTTGAATTTAGGCCACTTTCAAGTCTGAATTGCCTTCTTTGAAGTGGTGCAGGCTATTATAAAAAAATTCACTTGGAACTCTCCCGGCCCAGCAAAACTATTACTTGAGCTAAATGATATTGCAAATAAACTGGACTTGCTTTCTGGCAGCAGTCACAGTATTGACGAAATTCTATGACTGAAGGAACATTACAAAGCAATTTGGCAGAACATATTGCCATCAAGCATGCTCATAGGTTCATTGGAAAACGGCATTGTTGGACCAAAAGTTATTTGAGATGGGAACTGGAAGAAACAGCTTATCCCCTCATAAATTGTCCTTGCTGTGCAGTCATATGATCCTGGTAATTGGCAATTACTTCATCTCAAAGTTGCAGAGTCAAGGGATGGCTATTGGCAGAGCTGAGTGCTGGATGGATTGCTCATTGGATCATGGAATCACTAATCAAGATATCCTTAAAAAGCTTAAATCATTCCCAGAGGACACCCTGGTCCACATGCGAGTCCAAATTTCCTCCTACTACACCAGTCATTTCATTGTGCCAATCATCTTGGCAGTCATTAATGAGCTGGCCACAGGGTCAGTTGAGGGTCTGTACCCAGTCTTGCTAGTACCCTTTCCAATTAGACATATTAGGGTGGTGTTTGACTTGGTGATGATTGATCTGCTCATTGAATTACTTAGGTGTTATATGGTCTCCGAGGCCCATCTTTCCATAAGTGGAAAAATCTTAGTAACCAAGATTCTTGTCACTTTGGATAGAAGGGTGGTACCTGCATTTCATCTGAATTTCTATCCTTTGGAGCTTCCTACTATTGTTTACAGCATTCATCAACCTGCTACTGGTTAAACTTGAGAGACCTGCCAGGTATTCATATTCCAAAGCTGGGAAGAGTGGTCAAGTGTCTCGCATATGCTGACAACCTTGTGGGTGCTTCTTCAATCGGAAAAATATATTCCTGGTCTCAAGAAAATCATGGACTGGTATTCTGAGAACTATGGCCACAGCTTTAATCAGCTGCAGCATGGTAGTTATTGACTGGGAAGACTTCATCTAATTTTCTGGCCATGCCACAGAAGTTACTTGTTTTTCCTCTTATGCTGTCCATAAGATATGAGAATTCAGGTTCAAATAAAATTACTTAAGGTCAAAAGCACACTTAATTCAATTTCAGGGATTTACCTGTCATTGGTGGGAAAAGTGGTATTACTTGATATGTTAGCTATGCCGGTAATAGTACCAACTAAAGGTTTCCAGGCGAAGATTAACTCTCTGCTCTGGAAAAAAAAGATGTCACATTAAGTCAATGGATGTGCCAACCCAGAAAAGTTGATGGGCTTGCTTTTCACTATATTCAAACCTTTCTGTATCAGAGCCCATAATCTGTTGGTTGGGCTGAGTGGTTTACATCAGCTGTTTTTCATTCTTTTATCCCTCCCACTGACTCTCTGCCAACTATGAATAGACCCCCACCTGTAAAACCCTGGCTTGGCTGGAGAGATTTGTTGTATTGGTTAAGGGGTCTGGAATTGGAAGCAAATTGTTATCTAAATTGAAATATTGGGATATACACCAATTGCTTTACCCTACCACAGCTGCTCCTCAGGGCTTTCAAATGTTAATTAGGAAATTTAAATTCTGGATGTTGGAGGAAAGATATCTAGATTTTATCATAAAAGCAAATTTGACTGTACTCCCCACCAGTGAATTTTTAGTCATGAGGAGAGGTTTTGCCAAACTAAATTTCATTTGCCTGATGTGCAATCAAGAAAATGAATCAATGCAGCATCTATTCTGTGGTTGTGTAATATTAAATAAATGCAGAGCAATAATCAATCATTGGATATCCTATAAACAAATGATTTTAACCTGAATGAATGCCTAAAAACTGGAGTCTTGGGAAGAATTAGACTGTCAATCATGATGACTTATAGTCTGGAAAATTGAGATGCCATCTCTTATTTGGGAAGGGTAATTTACACAACAAACTTTTGTGCAAGATCAAAGCTATCAGGAAGAGGGATAAGATCAGGGCTATCAGGAAGAGGGATCACTTAATCTTGCTCGAAAGAATCTATATCTGGAAGCTTGTGGTGTTGCCAGAAATTTTTGCTTCAGCACTGAGGGGCTTTCTTCACGATTTGACCAAAAGCCACTATACATAAGCCACTAAGACAGCTCTGGCCATGGTTGGGTGTGCCTGTTTCAGGCAATTGAGTCAAAGGATTAGTCCTCTCATAGTGATCGGAAGGCTGGAGAATATGTAGTTTCCCTGCTCATGTTTTGTCAACTAAAGATGCCAAACTCTCAATTTTAGAAAAAGGACACTGTTTAAAAGAGTGTGGTTCCACAGAACTGTCCGAATGCTTATCAGGATTCAAGACAATGTTTAATTTTTTACATTGTATTTGCTCTACTATTTATTCCTTGTATTCATAGGCAATAGTTACTTTTGAAAATAATATTCACATAAACAGTAAAGTACAGGGAATTTGAACTCAGACTTTCAACAATCCACACTATCTCATATCACTGATACACATGACTACATACATGTAGAAAAAAATCAATAGTCACCAATATACATATTTCATGCTGAACCAGCACTCATCAGTTGGTCCAGACTATCACCTCTCACACATATATATAACAAATACTCAGTTTATATTAAAATAGAAAATCTTCATACTTTAATGGACACACCACAATCTACTCCAACTCTTCAGCCATTCATACCATTGAAAATCTGATGATAGAAAGCCCAAATCCCATGCTGATGCCAATAGTTGTCATGCCCATGTTGACCTCGTCACTCTGACCCCTACTTAAGGTTAACATGGGCATGACAACAATATTGGCATCAGCATGGAATTTAGGCTTTCCATCATCAGATTTTCAATGGTATTGATTGCTGAAGAGTTGGAGTGATTGAGGCTTGTCCATTAAAGTATGAAGATTTGCTATCTTAATATAAACTGATCTCTGATAGTCTGGACCAACTAATGAGTGCTGATTCAGCACAAAATATGGATATTGGTGATTATTGATCTTTTTTACATGTCTATCAGTGATATGAGATAGTTGAAAGGTGTTTGAAAGTCTGAGTTCAAATCTCATATATTTACAATAAGGCTCCAGATATATGAAGAGTACCTGTATTTCAAATACTAAACATAAAAAAAAATTAATTCTGTTTCTGCCACAAACAGCGGAAACTCAATGATGACAGAAATTGTCTTATTTTAAAAATGTTATGAGAATTTACAGGTTATAAAAAAATGTTGATGCTTATCAAGAACGAGGATAAAAGAAAACAATGTGTTTGTTATCTGGATGCAAAAAATAAGATCTTAAGTTAAATATTCATTTCCATTCTTGTATGAATAGTATTTTTGTTTTTACCTTATTGATACAGTATTTAATTTACACTTTTATTTGAAAAAAAAAAAAAAAAAGACTATTAAGAAAACAATTCAAACCTTCGAAATCTATTTTTCCACCCTAAATTATATCAGAAATGACTATATGGGGGGGGGGGGATAAATTTAGCATGTTTAAGATTTTATTATTCCAAAAAGTCATTAGTTTAAATTATCTGCATCTACTATCAATATAGATTCTTTATGCAGAGATTTCCAGTACGTGTTCATTTATAATTAGAATATTATTCTAAACAGTTGTCAAAGAATACAATTAATATTAATAATTTGAAACTGTAAGGAAGAAAATAAAATAAATTATATGTTAAACTGCATTGTAGAGTGTAATTTAAGGAGTATATGGTGTATTAAACAATTATATTTTGCGAGTTCTGCAGATAGATGTAGATATTACATGAACAAAAGAATTTCAATAAAAGAACTATAGATTAAACCTAATAATCAAATTATATACTGTACAGTAAATATATTTTACAGAATAATACACGATATATGTTTGCCCTAAGACTTACAAATACTAATGAAAATTGGAATGACCACTGCCACTCCCTTCTGTATATATCTATTAATAATTTTTATTAGTCTAGATTATTCAATAATGATTATTTTTAGTGTAATTTTCATTTCACCACTCCCACACTAGTAGGGACTGGTTTCTGCCTGCTTTTCATACCTTAAACCAATAAACATCACATGATCACTATCTCATACTAGCACATAATTGTTATTAAACAAGGCAAAACTCTCTCTATACAGTAGTGTCACCCTGTGCCAATCAGAGTAATCAATGGATGCCAGAAGGTTTTTGCATAAAATCCCTATCTAGTGCCTACTCATCCAATAGGTTGTTTTACAATAGCATATTGAAACCACTGGAGGGCGGGCTCGGTTGTAAACAAAGATAAATATGTTGCCAGAGCTGAGTTTCCTTTTGGTTGGCTTTGGTTTTTGATTTCTTTTTTTGTTTATCACATTTATAAAAGTAATATCAAATCAAATTTTTTGTTTAAACATGACCAAAACAAAAATAAACAAATGCATAAACAAAAAAATTACAAATAAATAAATTTACAAAAAAAAAGTACTTCATTTTTTTGGCTTTTGATTCTTTTTTTATTATTATTTATATTTTCAAAGGGGACAGGTTTTTTTTTTTACCGTCTACGTATTTTTTTGTTTTTTTTTTGGTTGTTGTTGTTTATCACATTTAAAATAAAAGTACGGCGGCTATCAAATCTATTTTGGCTACCCCAAACAACAACAAAAAAAAAACCAAAACCAAAAAAAAACGGATAGATTAAAACCAATGATTTTTAAAAAGTAGTTAACCGATTTTTTGTTTGTTTTGATTTAATTCTCATTAGACCCTTTTCTATTTTCGGTTCGGTATTGTACGACAAACAAAAAATCAGCCGATTCAACTTCTTCTTCTTCTTTCTTTTTTTCGGTTTGTTTTGTTTTTATTTTGATAAATAAATCTATTGTCCATTTAATGGTAACATTTACAAGCCAAAGTCCAACTTTGGGAGAGGGGGGAAAAGGGAAGGGTGTTTGAAATTGCTAACAGAACGGAACATCAACAACGTGAAGATTGACCAAGTTTTGACGGTAATTCCCCCTCAAAAAACATCAATCTATACGGCAATTAAAAGAAACTTTTTGGCTCTTCAGGCAAAAAAAACAAAAAAACACAGCAGGCATGCAGTTTCAAGGTGTTTTGTTTGATAAACCACCACCGGTTCCAGCAGTCAGAGAAGAATCCTTGTTCTTTCTTTGACATTCGGCAAAACAAGTTGTCCTATTTTTTGCAGCTATTCGATTAATCAGCTCGCAGTTGTTGTCGCACGAAACGTGACTTGATGGGAAGCGCGCTTTGAACTACACTTGGCCCATTTTTTCAGCAGGAAATGGGGGCTAGGGAAGCATGAGACTCTGCTAATTGTTAGTAGACCTTCCTAAAAGATGCAAGATAGAGGGGAAGGTGGTCTTAATGAATATTAAAATAGTTTCAACAATCATAATTCCAGCCACCCTCAGACAATACTGTAAACAAAAGTGAAATATGATCGCTAGTCCGAAATACTTAGCCCGAATCTGAGCCGTAAGCTGACACGATAGCTTCTGCAGCAAGATTGGCTAAATGTTCACATTTCTGTGCATTGGCATAGAAATAAACACAGTCAGCAGGTGCCCTCCCCCGTATCAATGGACTATTTCTAGGCTTACGCGTTAGAAATAGAACGTTCGATAGGGCGGAGGCGGCCACCTAAACAGCATATTTCTGTGTGCTAGCATAGAAATAACGCCCTCCGGTGATTTCAACACACTATTGTAAAACAACCATCCAATATTCCCAAGGCTCCTCACTGATGATGGCCACAAGCCAGAAATTAGGGATATTGGATGAGTAGGCACTAGATAGGGATTTTATGCACAAGCCTTCTGGCATCCATTGATTACACTGATTGGCACAGGGTGGAACTACTATATGGAGAGTTTTGCCTTGTTCTCATACCTTGTGGGGAGATGTAGTTATAATATATAACTAAAGACATGTGAAAAATATGTTTTGATCCCAAGTTGCACATTTCATGTTAAACCAGCACTCATCAGTTTAGTCAGATTATCTAACTTACGTGAGAGTGATTTAGTAAAAATTACCTTACAGAAATGTTATTTATTATTGTTTAGTCTCTAATCTAATGAATGACTAATAACAAATTATTAATATATTTCCATTAAATGATTTGTGTCAAAGTTGTAAGTGCAGCAAGTTTGACGCATCAATTAAACAATAGCAATTTGTTATCTATATATATACACTGAACAATGATAAAGATATATGTTAAGAGATTGTGCTCTGGGCCAACTGAGAACTGTTGGTTTAGCACAAAATTTGTCTTGGGGATCATATTTTTTTTCATATGTTTATAATTACATCCCTCAAGTGGATAGAAACTGGTCTGTATCTTGCGTGAGAATGCTGTGGTGAAAATTACATTACAGAAATATTATTCATTACTCCCTATTGTATCTGTAAAGGTAGATAGCACTAAGGTGCAACCTTTTTACAGTGTTGTGTTAACTGATCTCATCTTCTAGTTTTCACAAAAATGCTCCAGCAATTGATCAAGCAATTACTGCGGCTTTGTCTGAGTTAATATTTATATGCTTGCTGCTCATCGTTCTCTAGAGCACTGTTATAGAATGTATAAGAAATTTCAGTATTTATTTTTTACTGTCGTATTAATTTATTTAGTGATTGTATATCTGATATAACCTTAACACCTTTTTGTACTAAGGAAATTATGGGTATTTTAACAGATTAGATGGTAAATAATTATAAATATTACTTACCATTATTACTGGAATGAATATTTCTAAATGTCCTTTAGTTATATATGTAATGTATATTGACATATAATAATATAAAAATTATATAATTTAAAGACTTTTAGTATCAGTATCCTTTAATATGTAGCACCAGGGCTAAATGAATCCCCGGTTAACACAATACTGGTGGAGACATCTCTTTATGAAATGAATAATAATCATCATCGAATGGTTTGCTGCTCGGGAGCAAACTGGAAGACTAATATAACGCACTAAGTCATATTTTTACTTACAGATATAAAAAGAAATATTTTTAAAAAAAGATTAGTTGTATTAATACTAAAAGTTATATATAACATAGCTTGAGGTAAGGTTTGCAAAGACATTTACAAATAAATACTACTTATTGTGCTTCTCCTTGAAAGAAATTGGTTAAATTTTCTCAACTGATAAACTCTTTAAAATGTCAAACAATAAATCAATAACATTAAAGCAGTCAATTTCAAATTTTTTATAGAAATCTAAAGTAAAAAAAAAAAAAAAGCATTTCTATAATAATAAAATAATAATGAAAAGATGATTTAGGTCAAAAAAAAAAATATTTAAGAAACAAAGATAACGTTTTAGAAGAAACTTTATAAAACAACATGAAAAAACATTTTGCTAGCAGAATTCAAAAGGAATTTAATTACTTTAAGGAAGAAAAATATTAGAGGTTTTCTGAGCTTCAGAAAAAAACTGTCTAGTAATAAAATTAATAAATGTAAAAAAAAAAAAAAATTATTAAGATTTGATTTTATCATTCTGCATTATTTATGAAACTATACAAAGAAAAATACTTTTGTTGTCATTATTAAAGACATACATATATCTAAGTCCTATTTGCTATGTCCATATCAGAATTCGAATCTGATGCAAGTGAAACTGAAGTTTTAATCAGTGGTAATTTTTTTTTTCAAATAACTAATGATCCAATATTTACTAATAAGTGAGTGTCTAACCATATTTAAAGAATGAAATATGGATGAAGAATCACTCATATCCACTCTATCCAGCAACTAGCCAGCCCGATGAATAATGCTTTGTCTTGCAATGAATTATTTACCCCCACCCCCATTATCTATTATTAGATAGGAGTAAAGATTTCAGATTAATCAAATGAATATCAATCCGCAGATAATAAAACAAAATGCAATAATATATGATGTGATCTTTATCTCAGGTGAGGAGAGTATTACATTTCGGTATTACTATTATCTTTTAGGAATTAAAATTTCCAATTAATTTTCTTAACAATCATTTCTATTGTCTTTAAATATATTGACTATAAGTCGCTGTTTAACTTTAGTAAGAAAAACATTGAAGGGAATATTCTAAAAATTTGTCAGCCGGTTATTAAAATAAATAGTATACATTTGCTTATATGATGTTTTCCATACAAATATTATAAAAGAAATTGGATAATTCTATACGTTAATTACAGTAGTAGTATCTCCAAAATTGAACCTTTTTGGATAGTGTGGTCAATTTCTCAGAAGGCCACATGAATGTTTAACAGCAAAGTGAAAACAACTATCCCATTTTAATTTACCATACTATTATAAATGAGGATTTGAACTCAGCTTTAAAGCTCCCTTTAGTCATCCACTCCATTTTATACAACTGACACATGACCACATACATGTGAAAAAGACTTCCAATATCTATATTTTGTGCTGAAACAGCACTCACCAGTTGGTCTGGTTCAGCATGAAATTGTATATTGGAGATCATTTATCTTTTTTGCATACATGTGATCATGTATATCGGTTGTACAAGATGCAGTGGATGATTAAAGAAAAATTGAAAGTCTGGATTCAAATCCCCTATAATTACACCTAGCTTAAAATATAAATACTATATGTGTATTTAAAATATTACTTACTAATTATTGTTTTCTGTGAGAATCAATCCAGAAATCTTTAACACTTGGAATCAGTCATACCAGAAATCTTTAACATCTGGAAACAGTGGTACCAAATATGGTTTAAGACAATAAAGCCAGACTTTAATAGGTTTATAAATGTAGATAATAATAATCAACCCTTAAGCTATCAACAATTTCAACATGTAGTCATGGCAACAAACCTTTAACAATAAAAATGATAATACCTTTATCTATGGTCTGATATGTTTATATAGACGCTAAGGATTGTAACTTGATGAAGGAGTGGGAGATTAATTATGTAAAAAAGTTTAAACAAACCTTGTTAATTAGGCAAATATAACCTGCTCTGAAAGCAGACTAACAAATGGTCAATTATAACTTCCAGATTCTAAAAGCAGACTAATAAGTAATCATTTATAACTTCCAAATTCCATATAAAGTACATATTTACTAAGACAATAAAGCCAAATTATTCAAGGCTTTAATAGATATATAAATGTAGATAATAACAATCAATCCTTAAGTTATCAAAAATCCCAACCTATAATCAAGGCAACCTCTTTTAATAATAATGGTGGTACCACATTCAGCTATGGTCTGATATGTTTCTGTTGACATTAAAAATTGCAACTTAACTAAGGAGTGTGAGATTAATAATACAAAGAAGCTTAAATGAGTATTTATTAGTCTATTTTCAGAATCTGAAAGTTATAATTGACTATTTGGTAGTCTGCTTTCAGAACGAGATATATTTTGCTGATTAGTGAGGCTTGTTTAAACTTCTTTGCATTATTAATTTCACACTTCTTGGTCAAGTTGCAAATTTTGGTGTCTATATAAGCATATTAGACTAAAGATAAAGGTAGTACCACCTTTACTGTTAAAGGAGATTGCCTTGACTATGTGTTAAGATTGTTGATAGCTTAAGGGTTGATTATTATTAAAATAAGGTTTTATTAGAAAATCGTTATATATAGAGAATTGCATCATAGTTATTTTTTATACAATATCATATTACTATGGTTTCAATGATTTCTTGGGAGATCTTGTATCCTCATTGATGGTTCTTCACTTAAGAAAGAATTGGCTACATCCAAAATCTCATAATTAAATAATTCATAATCTAAAATCCATAGCATCCGATATATGATTAACTATATTAATTGGAGATGAATCTAGTAATCAAATCATAGCACACAATTTCTTTACATGAATATTAAGTATTTAAATTCTTAATAGAATTTATTAGAATGTTATACATGTTATTCTAATAATCACATACAATGTCCAGATTGCTATAATGTAAAAATGTACTTTATTTCAAATGGTTATTATGTAATGTAACTGTCACATTGTCCTAACTATTAAATTGATAAAAATAATATGCATTTTTATGGGTCATAGCAATGTAATCTGTTTGATTGTTTTTGCTGAAATAACAATTTTTTTTCCTTAAACATTTTGACAAGCTAATTTTTTTTCATACACACATACACATATAAAAATATATATGTAAACGTACATTTTGATTTTGATTTATAATTACATGCTTGTTTTTTTTTTTTTGTCTTTATGTTAATTTATGACATATAATTTACAGATATCTATTTGCAAATTAAAATAAAAATGCAAATATATAAAAATATTTTAAAATATTGTTTATGCATTGTAGAATATTATTATGGCTCGACTGATAATACCATTATGTACTATGCTCAAAATTTGGAATTAAAGAATCAGTCCATAGCCAACCCAATTAGTTGTTTTGGCATTAATCAATAAATAACCATCTATGTAACATTAATTTTATAAAGAGTAATGGTCAAAGATTAATCTGATTTGGCCAAATAAGCATTGATAAGCTGACTGAAAAAAGATTATCATGTGAAATCACCGGCAGTATCATATTACTATAAACACAGCTCTGCCTTATCTCTACAAATATTTGTAAGAAATAACATATATAACACATTAAATACACATATAAATTTATATTTTGGAGATTTTGGAAAATTACATTGTATATGCCTCATTGGTTCTCCCTTCCCATTCTAGATTCAATTCTATATAATTATTATTAATTTGGAAACATATAAGAATATGTGGATTAATTTGGCATTAAATTTGATAAGTCCTATATGATGAATTGGATTACTTTATCAACTTAAATTACAGTGATGAGTGTACAAATTTCTATATTTGTTTTTCAATAATGAATGCAAAAAAAAATCTGCACTATTTTTCAGCTATTAGCCTTGAGTACCCTCCTAATTTTGCATTGCACCTTTCTGCCTACATTACCATTGAATATTCTGCAACAAATAATTTTTTTTGGTATATATATTTTTTAGAAAATGCAGAGTTCAACTTGAATGCATATTTTTCAATAATCTGTTCTGCTATTAGATATTTTAAAAACATGTACTTCACATGATTTAATGGCATTTTTTTTGAAAAATTAACCATCTTGATAACTGATGAAAACATAAAATAAAAATATTTGGGTTATATTTTGTTTATCAAGTATTATATATTTCAACCTCCTTAATAGATTCAACACTTATTGATTAATAAAATGCACCATTGAAGAGCTAAATGTAAAATCTATCAAGAAAAACAATACCAAACTTGATATCCACAACTTTGAAAAATATTGCTAAGAATTTAAGCTAAAATTACAAATAATTAAAAAATGCACAGACTTTCAAAATGCTACAGAAATGAATAAAATCAATAAAAAGATAAGTGATACAACACTAACATTTTTTACACAGATTGTTGAAATAAATACTGTAATTTAATAGTAATCAACGAACACAAGCCAATGTGCGAAGAAAAAAATAGGAAAATATTTTAAAATTATTCATTATAATATCTGGAATTATATAAACTGATATAATGAGTTAATAATAACATAAAAGTGACAAGAAAAGTTATAAAAAAAATGAACAAAAACATCAAAAATATAAACATTGGAATATTATTTCATCCAAAAAAATATTATAAATCATGAAGTAAATAGAGATCTTAAAAAAAAACTAAAGTAATGAAAAATAAGTAAAGAAAGTAGCCTTATATTTACAATTTTTTTTTTTAATGCAGAGTATCATTAAATATAAAAAAGTAGGATATGCAATTAAATCTATGAATAATGGAAAAGTTTGAGAAAATAATAAAATCATTCTAAACATTTTGAAAAAAGCCAGCAACTGTCTATAAATGTAAAATCATTTGTCATAAATGTTCAATTTATCTCATCTTTAATATTCTCTTAAGTCTAGAAATCAACAAAAGAGAAACTTTTCAAGAAATTCTAGGTTCTATTTATGGCTTAGCAAACTCAAAAACCATTTCTGATTTTATAAAATTATTAGTGTATAAAAAATTCTTATCTTATTCAAATTAAATTTAAAATTTCTATGTAAAAGTAAAATGACATTTTTATTTTAAAATAGCACAAATAAAATTAATATTATTTTAGAAAAATGTGTGTAAGCTTATTTAAATAAACATAAAACAATAGTTTTTGTTTGTTTATTAACAAAATCAATGTATTACAGATATGTATGAGATTCAAAGCGTACCAAGCAACGGTTAAAAAAAAAGAATTTTTTTCAAGTTTTTATTATATGATCCCTGATACTGCCCACGCCCTCCCTTTCATTTAGAAAACCATAAAAAAGATTTTGGATTTAAATTGGTCAATAATTAAAAAAATTCTATATTAGTCGTTGGTGCTTTACAATTTTTTAAAAAAGTTTGATTGTGCCCTCAATTTTATCAAAACATCACTTTAAAAAAAAAAAATCTTATAAAAATTATAGTTGCTAAGTAGCAAAAAAATAAAATAAAAATTATTCTAAGATGAAAATCTCATGACTTAAATTTTAAAAAATCAACGAAAGTTCCTTGATTAAACAATAATCAAACAAGATGTACTGTTCAAGTTTTTTTTTAAATCCTTCCCGAAACTGGAGTGTATAATTTTGGTCGATGAATTCCACACAAAAAAAAAGAGAAACAAAACAAACAGGAATAGCTAGAGATGTTGATATAAAAGTCTTTGTCTAAACATGTTCAGAAACAATCCGAAGTTCTATAATTTCATTTTATCTCAAATATCTGATTTAATCTAAAAATAAAAATATTACTGCGTTAAAATGTAATTAAAAAAAAAAACAGGAAGAAAAGGAAGGAAAATTAATAAAAAGTTTGCAAATTACAAAAAAACATCTCATAAGTTTATATTTTTCTTCTCCTTCCTATGACAAAACAGAACTTGCACAATAACCCAGACAAACACAGCGATGCCACATTAAACCCACGGTAAGCAGCTGACAAATAGAAAATGCCATATTTTGGAGGAGACATTTTCTTAATATTCCCAAAGAGTGGCACTGTTGGCATCTCCAGTAGCCCGAAAAAGTCCATTTTGTTCCCCAACAATATAACATCCATTTGACGCTCTTAAACAAAGTCTGGACTGTTCACGGAGTTCTGCTGTAAAAGCTTCTGGTTTATCAGAATCAGCAACAACACTTTTATCTTCAGCAACACGCCAATATTTGTTATTACCACCTACAAAAAAAAAATATATTTTAACATAAAATTATCACATTTAGAAACACAAAACAGTAAGATATAGATATTTTTTTTAGAAACTAGAAATTACTACTAGCCTTTCTTTGATCTAATAATATCATAGAAAAAGTGAATTCCAAGTTTGTTAAATTTCACTCTTTACATTCTTAAAATTTTGACAATATTGAAATTAACAATTCTAAAAATATATATTTAAGAAATTATAGCAATTATATAGTAACTTGCCAGCCCATAAGTTCCTGTTTTAAGAAGTGAGATAAATTATTGCAATATAATAATTAATTGATTATATTTATTTTTTCTCTATTCTAACAACATCTATTGTAAGCTTGAGTAATCAAAGTGCTTATCAGATGGTAGCATAATTTATTAATCCCCATATCACTAGATTGGTATCTGACTTTTGTCTTTATCAATGAGTGCTAGGGATTCAGAGCTGAAACCAATGCAGTTTTACATTTAGAAGCCATCTTTAATATCTCAATAACAAAAATAAAATTCAGAAAACAGTTTGCATTACTATCTGATTACCCAAGCTTAAAATACATGGGATTAGATCAGAGAAAGAACAAATGTTCTAGTGTACTGTAGTAAGCGGAAAAAATCAAATGATATTGATTATTATCAAGATTTGTCCCAAAAATAAAACAATTAGTAATGAACTGAATCCATCTATAAATTATTGTGTTGATAAGACTTCTATAAACTGAAATTTTATCATGGAAAATGAAAAATCAGCGATGATAAATCAGTCTACTAGAGACTTAGCATCAAAAATTTAATAAATTAATTAAAATAATAAACCTATATTTAAGTTCTTTGTAAGGTTTTCCACTGCTTATCATGCCTTAATAAGATCTATTCTAATATCTTAATATTTAGAACCACATCTTAAACCTTAATAAACTATTTACATCAATTCAATGTATTACACAAAGTCATAAAGGATCTTATTCTGATTAATCAATATTTTTAAATATTTAATGTATCTCTTAATTAAAAACAAAATCAAGATTATAATATCATGATTGATATTTTATATTTTATTACTTATTAAACTAGCATTATCTCTCCCAGGGTCTTTGCCTCACATCATGCTATCTCCATCACTTTGAGAAAATTATATTTCTATCTATCATGAAATTATATGATACCAGATAGAAATCATTTCTAGTATCTGATTAAAAAATAATAAAATAGAACTTTGTTTAGATCATGCAATTTTCTTTTGCAATGTACTTACTGCAAAAAAACAACAATCATATTTACAAAAAAAGTTATAAAAAATAAATAAATAACTTATATGAACATAAGTCTAAATTGAACTAGTGTATAAATACAAACACACAATTTTGAAATAACTAAGATTGAAATACTGTACATCATTTCAATATAGCATCCAATTAGTGTCACCAGAAGTTTTCAGCATCTATTTTACATTTTAACTAATATTTGGCATATTTCCATCAATATATAAATATATATGTTATGGACGCTATTGAAAATAATCAGGATTTAACTTTCATGAAACAAACAACATTATAATATAAGGGCACTTAAACCCAAATGATGTATTGCAGGATATCCATAATAAGAACAACTTCTATAACATGCATACAGTAAAATACATCAAGTATAAATGTTTATAGCAAATAATATAATAATAAGTATAAATTCTTAAAGCAAATAAAACATCATGACATTTCAGCTTATTTTCCACATCTTCATTAACAGACTTTGAAAACATAAATAATTAAAGAATGTAGGTGATAATGTATACTCTAATCTCCAGCCATGTGTCTGATTATTGATTTTCATCAATGGGAAAGATATTGAATTTGTACCTACATATCCAGCAGATATATCTACTTTTTATACTATCTAACCAATATCCTGAGATTTTTATCCTAGGATGTTGAACACATTTTACAGTTAGCTCTAATACTAGATCAGCAGTTATATATTTTATGATTTTAATTATATGCCAATTATAGATCCTTTTAATCCCTTGACTAAAATAAAATATACTAAAGCATCATGTGACCGTCTTTGTTTACTTTTGCCATTTGCAATAGAAACAATAACTAATTCTATTTGCTGTGATCAGTGAACATTAGAAGATAATTCAGATTTAACAATCCTCATTGAGGTCAATATCCAGAAACTATGAAAATTTGGATATGACACTACCATCTACTATCTACTGATTACTTATTAAGATGCATTACTGTGTCTAACATAGATACTGAGTAAGTCATATGATCTTATATAACCCTCCCAAAGAATCAAAGGAGCCTACAAGTTTACATAAATTAAGTTATTAAAATATAATTGTCATACAATTTAACTATACAGATAAATTAGCTAGGATTCGAAATCATAGACTTTTAAATAAATCATTAGTTTTGATAGTATAAAGCAGATATAGAAATGAAAATTCAGAGATAAAGGCTAACATGACTATTTAGTGTCCATTTATGAATCAAATTTTTATTAGATATATATGGAATAGAATATAAAAATGAATTATTTCTTTTGCGAATATAAATGTTCACAAAAATTTATGGATAAAGTTTCTTGAACACACGCTATTCTATTGAGGTAAAGTACCTTATTAACCATATAAAGATGGCGAATATTACTATCAGAAGATTAACACATGCATTGCTTCTAAGTACTTATTTGAAATATCTGGAATTTTAAGAATATCATTAAAATGTTAACAGACAGATTTAAAATGTCATAAAAAATAAATTTTGCCTTAATAAATTATAATTCTTTTTTTAAAAAAACCTTTTTGTGAAAACATAAAGTTGCAATTACTTTAACAATTTTATCCACATAAATAATTTCTTTTTAATTTGTTTCTAATTTTGAATTAATTTGTCACCACAAATTAAAACTCTGAAAGAGAAGGTAAATCTAAAAAGACAAATTGTTTAAATTTATGTAAGATTTTTTATATATATATATATAATTTTACAAAAGATAGAACATATTTCCTTTAAAAGGAAACAGTTTTTCCACACAATCATTTCGTGCCTTCAGATGGGAGTTCACTTTTTAAAAGAAAATTAATGAATTTAAAATCATATGACATTTAATCAAATCATGCAATAAGGTCATCATATGGCTAAATTAGTGCACTGGGTAAATCACATCACATTTGCTGATCTTTCAATCAGATCCATCCCCCGATATTAAAAATTAGATCAAGATCTTTATTTTTAGAATAGGGATTAATTCTCAAATAATTTTTTAACTTAAATATATATATTCAAATATTTTATAAAAATAATAATAAAAAAAGATTTCAATCCGGGACGTTTGAAATAGCAAATTTTTAAGTAGAAAATATGCAAGTTATATATTTATTCAAAATTAATCATTTTCAATCTATATGCAACAATTTCATGTTTAAATATTAAACATACATATGGGTTTAGAAAATAGACAGGCATAATCTTTGCGTCCTTATAGTGATATCTCTGCTTACATTTCTGTCCTTTAATGATCTGAACGGTCGTTTATTTTTATTATTTAATTATTTATTTCTGCTTTACTTTGTTCTACTGCTTAATAACTTACTACTAATATTGGCAGATATCCCCATTGCAGGATAAAATTCAATGACAGTTGATACTAATCATGGTAGCAGTCAATAGTCATAACTTTTTCCAAAATAAATGGAACATGGCAATCATAAGCTACTCCATATTAAAAAAAATTTCCATTAGTATTATCACCAGAAGTCAACAACAACATTTATTTAATCACAATAAATCAGGGGCAAATATTATCAAAAAAAAATTTGCATATTGCTAATCAGAACCTCCTTCCTCTCCAAAGATCTAGATTTTAAATCTTGCTCTCAACAGCAATCAGAATATCATTATAATAACTTCATATTTTAAATAAATTCTTATATTTTAAATATTTAAATCATATTACAAAAATACATGTCTAGCCATTGACCAAGAGTCTACCATAGGATAGAGCCCATTCCAATATTTTTATACAAAAATCTGTTACAAGCTTACATTTATAGTTATCTAGAAAAGTTTTTTCACTTCATCTTGTTTAAAGTTAGCTTTTTTCTTTTTTTTTGAGAATTTGTCTTATCTCTGTATTTTAGTCACAGAAAATTTTTTCAAATACCAGATCTCTTGAGATATTGTTAATCATAAATTAGACTACATCACTTCAAAAAAAGTACATAAATAACATAATTAGTATAAAGAACTTGAATTAATGTTATTTTTAAAGAAAATTCATATATGTAAGTTTTATATAACAAATCACTATGCTCATATAATTATAAGTTTTCAAGGGTGGTATATAGAAAGTCAAAGAACTACAAGCTGCCCACGTGTCCTCTATACACACATGCATGCACATATATAACAATCTTATTTCATTTGTAGTTTCAAATTTAGGTACTTAAATGTTATTAATGTATAACATATATTATAATGTAAATTTATATATAAATATACAAGGATTAACTGTGATATCTTTTCATTAATATAGAATATTCCCACTTCTGTTAAGAACTACTGATATTTTTAAAAAGATGGAAGTATATAAGGTTTTTATTAAACTGAGTAGACAGAAAAGAAACATCCATGCCTAAATATAGACTATATAGTTTTTTATATGATCAGTGGTAAATTTGAAATTGGATATAAATCTATAAGAATATTGTTAAAAATATTTTATTATAATGTCGTAATTTTATATTTTTTACTTATTAATTCATTATCATGTACACCGCGCGCACACTTATACATTACTATCTTAAAAAAAGTGAATTCGTTGAAAGACTTACACCGAGCACACACTTACTATCTTAACAAAAGTGAATTCGTTGTGTAAGGCTTTTGTGTCAAGAGACTGCGGATTACATAATAAATTAAATGTGCTGCCACTGAAATTTTAATGTAGATATTTTTGATGCTATTAAAATAGACCAAGAATTTTAAAAAAGATAACTATCCTTTTAAAAAAAAGGTGGAGAAACAAAATATCTTTAAATTTTTTTTAATAAAAGAAATGTATACTTTGATATCTCATACTTTAATATATATATGCAGTGAACCTGTTTATAGTAATTAAGCACACTGTTGTATGAAAACAATAGCGCGCTGTTCCTCAGTGTAAGTAAGAAGGATTTATGGTTTGGGTGATTTGGTCTGTACTTGGAAATTTAAATAACTTGGTTCGCAATAAAAAGTCCCTAATCTGGAGTTCATCTTAAATCAATAATCTTGGAAAAAATCTCAAATTTTATTAGTCTCAATTGAAAATATCAACCTCTCACTTGTATATACAAAATAGCTAATGATGATCAATACTATTTAAGCTATACATATAAAATACTATTCTTACATTTCTCGAAACAATATCTGATTGTGTATGCTGTGCTGCATCAGTTGAAGTGCTATTGGATTGGAAATAATGTTTCACTTAATAATGTTTGATTTACATTTACAATGTATCATGAAGAACTGTTAATATCAATGATAATAAACATCCATTGAAGCCCATTCCAACTCAAAAAAAAGAAAAAACTACTCTAGAAATAGTTTTATGATGATTATATAAACCAATCTGTGAAACATAAATACATCCACATATAAACTATAGTTGCCCATTTTTTTTGTTTGCATGATATTTTATGATGTTGTCTTTTAATTTTCTCATCAGAAAACCTTTCTGAAATACTTCATCATAGATCTTCAATGTATTTTATTCTCTGCCAAATCTTCCCATTGGAAACAATTAACATAGCACTTCTCTAGAATGTCTTTGAGATAATACTTATAACATAGAAAGAGGCTATCTATCCCATAAAACCCATGTTCAAGTTTATTATAAAACATCCATTTCCATTTTTCACTCATTTTATATGTTCAATCCAATGAAAGTGTGACTTTACAATAGTGGATTCAATAGTATCATATCCAACAAGGTGAAACACCTATTGATTGATTTTATGATCTTGACATTGTGATAATGGCACATCCTTAAATGAAATTTCTCTAATGCCTTTATATTGTACCAATAAGGTATCCAAATTTCACTTCCAGCTCTATATACTACTAACTTAATGTCAGCAATTATTTCCATGTGATGAAATATTACATCTATTAACTTGTTAAAAATAACAGCAGAACAGTGGAATCTGTGTTGAACCTTAATATCTAAATCTATTTTTCTACTTTTAAAACTACCAAGGTATTTAAACTGATTTACAGTCTCAAAATTGATAACTATTCAAGCTAAAAAGATAAGAATTTTTCTTCCATGAGTTGCTAATAAAGAACTTGAATATTATTTAATAAACTAAGATATTTATATATTGCAATTGGAACATAACATTAAGAACATTCTTTAAATTGTCTTTTGAGTTGGCAAAAATGGTACCAGCATCAGAATAATATAGTTCTTATTTTTACTTATAATAGATTCAAATTAAAAATTCCGCCATCAAATCTGTATTGTGTCTTAATGTCTATTTTATTAAACTTTATATAAATAATTCCAAAAACTATTGTAATAAACATAGAAGACAACATTAGAACAAACATGCATCCTTGTTTGCCACCAGTTTTCATTTCAAATGCCTCAGATTTTCCACCTACAATAATAAAACTTCCTCTCATTCTCTCATATAGAGGATGGACAGTCAATAAATTTCAAAAAATATACACAGACCTATTAACTGAATCAAATGTTTTGACCAATTCAATAAAAGCAATTTATAATCACTTCTTTATTCCTGACACTTTTCTTTGCATCTACCTGGCAACAAACCCTATATGTATATATATTAAAAATCAGTCATATATCACATGACCTACATAGCTTGTATTACAAATATGTAATATATAAAGAGCCTGCTACTAGCTCTAAACAAGCTTTTTTTTTTATGATAAATGCTACAAGAGAAAATACATGAAGCTTTTATCTATGATGGTCCCCATCCCCAGACCGGTTTCGAGCTATGGCTCTCATCAGTGAGGAGCTAGGACATAAGATTCAAAATATTAACTCAAGCCAAGCATTTATCCAATTCTTAAATATTAAGAAAAAGATCCAAATCTTCAGACACCTATATGTCTTCAAACTCAGCTCTTTAACCAAAGAAACTATATGAGCCTGAACTAAATTCAGAGATCCCATATATTAGTAGGCTTAGCAATTTAATATAGCCAAAGCCCTTATAGCAAAATTATAATTGTAAAAATCAGTCATATATCACATGACCTATATAGCTTGTATTACAAATATGTAATATATAAAGAGCCTGCTACTAGCTCTAAACAAGCTTTTTTTTTTTATGATAAATGCTACAAGAGAAAATACATGAAGCTTTTATCTATGATGGTCCCCAGACCGGTTTCAAGCTATGGCTCTCATCAGTGAGGAGCTAGGTCATAAGATTCAAAATATTAGCTCTTTAACCAAAGAAACTATATGAAACCGGTCTGGGGATGGGGACCATCATAGATAAAAGCTTCATGTATTTTCTCTTGTAGCATTTATCATAAAAATAAAAAAAAGCTTGTTTAGAGCTAGTAGCAGGCTCTTTATATATTACATATTTGTAATACAAGCTATATAGGTCATGTGATATATGACTGATTTTTACTATTATAATTTTGCTATTAGGGCTTTGGCTATATTAAATTGCTAAGCCTACTAATATATGGGATCTCTGAATTTAGTTCAGGCTCATATTGTTTCTTTGGTTAAAGAGCTGAGTTTGAAGACATGTAGGTGTCTGAAGATTTGGATCTTTTTCTTAATATTTAAGAATTAGATAAATGCTTGGCTTGAGTTAATATTTTGAATCTTATGTCCTAGCTCCTCACTGATGAGAGCCATAGCTCGAAACCGGTCTGGGGACCATCATAGATAAAAGCTTCATGTATTTTCTCTTGTAGCATTTATCATAAAAAAAAAGCTTGTTTAGAGCTAGTAGCAGGCTCTTTATATATTACATATTTGTAATACAAGCTATATAGGTCATGTGATATATAACTGATTTTTACAATTATAATTTTGCTATAAGGGCTTTGGCTATATTAAATTGCTAAGCCTACTAATATATGGGATCTCTGAATTTAGTTCAGGCTCATATAGTTTCTTTGGTTAAAGAGCTGAGTTTGAAGACATGTAGGTGTCTGAAGATTTGGATCTTTTTCTTAATATTTAAGAATTAGATAAATGCTTGGCTTGAGTTAATATTTTGAATCTTATGTCCTAGCTCTTCACTGATGAGAGCCATAACTCGAAACCGGTCTGGGGATGGGGACCATCATAGATAAAAGCTTCATATATTTTCTCTTGTAGCATTTATCATAAAAAAAAGCTTGTTTAGAGCTAGTAGAAGGCTCTTTATATGTATATAATGCTTCTTGATTCTCTAAAACTATACTGAGTCTCTAATACCATTTGTCTATAGCTAGAAGTAATCTATTCAACAAAATTCTTGAAAGTACCTTTGTGTAGTGAATAATAGTGATGTTTCACAACAATAACTGCAATCTTATCTACTCCTTTTGTTTTTTAAAAAGTTGAACAATAAAAGCATTTTAAGATAAGATGGCTCAACTTCATGGGTCCAGATATTTCTAAAAAATTCCAAAAATTTTGAAACTAACATATCACTAATATATTTTTAAAACTTCTCCAGATCTGGATTTGCAGTCTTCCTATTTTAAAGATTACAAAAAGTTGTTTTGACTGCCTTAAGTTGGATATCTTTGTCCATGTCCAAATCTAAAAGAGAAAATAAAATAGTATATCATCAAAAGTCGTCATCTTAATTCTTCCATCATTGTCATCCTATAAGAGAGTGCCACTGCTGAATTTAACAGGATTATGATATTGCTTTTCATGCCAAATCTCATTTTCCCCAAATGGGAAAAGATAGGCTTTTTAGATTACTTCTGGATAAAAGTGTAGGCAATAGAATAGTTCATTTGATCATTTATATAAAATTTCCAATTATCTACATTCTGGTTTACATGCTTATATTACAAACACTTTTGCCTCACAACACTCATATCAGAAAACGAGTTGGAAATAGCAAATTAGTCATTAGATACAAAGTTTAGAAATGGAATATTTGTTTAGATGCATAATGATCTCTGCAGTGATTAATAATAGTAATAATCAAATGGTTTATTGCTTCTGGACCTTATACTCTAGAGTCATTCTATTGCTGCAAGAAACAGTGATATTATTGATCAGCTTTAATTTAGTTCTCAAGTCCATAACTGCATTAAACTATGTTTTCACCATTCAAATATCAATATCAAAATTAATGCACACCAGTAATGGTAAACTTTTTATCATACAATGTACACACCAAAAAATTCCATAAAAAAAAATTAAATTTATTATTTATTTTTAAAATAAAATAGTACTTAGTTAAAAATATTATTTGAAGATAAGATACTCCTCTTTTCTATAAAAGACATTTCTATTACACTAAACTGCTAATCAAATTGTTCTTAATATTTTTTGCAATAGTACTGTTTATGTAATTTACATAGTAATCATTAAAAACCAATCAACACTTAGACAGTCCAATATCTATAACAATCAACAATTCCAAACTGTTGTTAAAGCAACCTTGCCTTGACAATAGTTTGAAATTGTTGATTGTTATAGATATTGGAATTGTCTAAGTGTTGGCTGGTTTTTAATGATTACTTACAAACCCATTTAGCCTTGAACACTATTACACTTACAATTTACATGGTATATAAATGGGATAAAAAAAAATTATATACATAAAACTGAAAAAAACAACAACTTACAGATGAATAATGAGCCATCAATATCTTTTACATGTGACTCATGTATTTGTTTAAATATATAATAACATGAAATACGTATATTGGTGATTATTTATCTTTTCAGCATATATGTGCTTGAGTGTATCAGTGTTATTAGATAGAGTGGAGAGTGGTGGGTCATGTGAAAGTCTGTGCTTATATACCGTATATATTACATATATAGACACTGGTATATAATAAGCCTGTGTTTCAGTTATTATATATTTAAACAAATACATGATTCACATAATGCAGATTTTAAGAAATTAAAAAAAGTAATTCCAATAAATCATAAATAAAAATTCATTCGATTTTTTTTTTGACATTGATTTTCAGTGAATATAATATAATAAAATTACAATTCATATCTACATAAACTCACTTCTAAAGGCTCAAAATTTAAGAAATAAATGTATAAAAAGTATAACTGAATACAAAATAAAGGTTACATAATTCATTTTATATTAAATTAGTACTATCAAATTTAAAACGAAAGGCTTGTTTAAAGTTGTTAAAATTGAAGGTATAACATATTATACTCATATTTTAATTTTATGATTACTTGACTGACCAGTCCATATTTTAACTTAGGGCCATTATTTTCCAAACAGAATTAACTAGCTAAAACCCAACTACCAACCAACAATTGGATAACAAGTTGGAGTGACTGTAGCCCACCTACCAAAAAAACATTTTATAACTGCTTAAATTTGTTCTAAATCTTTATAATCCATATCATTAATCATGTAAAATCCCTAGACAACGGATGTATATACAAATCTGAATTAAAATACAACACATCCCAAATTTAACACGTTTTTTTTATCAATGTTTCTCCAACATTTAGTGTCCATACATTACTTTAAAATTTTTGTGATAATTTTTTTAAAATTTATAAATAAAGATATCTATGTTTGCACACATAAATATGTACAACTACACATTCTGATGCATATGTATAGCAATCTTCACATTTTATCTTTGCAAAAATGTAAATTTAAAATTGATACAAAAAAAGATGTATTCATACATATGCATAATATTCGTTTATTAATAAATCATTGATTCAAAAAATAAATATATATATTTAAAACAATTCATCATAAAATTGTATTATTATTTACAGCCTTAAACATTAGAGAAGATAATATAAAAAAAAGCATTGATTTATAAAAAAAAAAGTTAAATTGATTACATCTTGCATTTTTAAAAATCTGATCAAGACATTCCATGTTAAATAGGAAGAGAAATCTACACAATTCAATAATTTCATTTGTGAGAGCAAAAATAATAAAACAGAAACAGAAAAAAAAAAGATAATTCATTTTTAAAATATATACATTTATTAAATGATCACGCTTAATTAAGATATAACATATTATATAATAGCTAAATTCTAATCTATGACATGCAACATAAAAAATTCACTATAAGAAATCACAAATAATAATAAGTTTGAATCATATTTATAAACTCTGTAAGGTAATAATTATTGATCAAAATTATTAAATTAAAACAAATTTTAATTTGATAAATTAAGGCATATTAAATGTAAAAAAATAAACCTTCTCAAACACCAAATAAAGCAAAAATATTAATTATATTTGATATCTATAAAATGATAAGTGAAAAGAAAGTAATACTAAATGTAGTTTGTTAAAAATCCTGGATATAAATTGTAAATAAGCAACTAAAATGACTACTCTTGTAAAAAAGAACAAATTGTTAAAAATCTGGCAGAAAAGAGCACCTGTAATAAAAAAATATAGCATTCTGAAAAAATAGTAGTAATTATTTATTTAACAATAAACTTCATTTGCTATAATTAAATATGTGTTAAAGAAAAAAAGTTGCATTTTATGAGATAGTTATGGATTTATTTAATATGGGAAAAATAGAATGTCAATTTCTCATCACAAACAAACCATACTTTTTTTTGGCAACTCTTTTATAAGATTCTAATATATATGATTTCAGAATTAAGTGGGGTATAATAAAACTTTTAAAACGGAACATCTGTAGTAAAACCTATTAATAATTATTTATTTAATAGTAAATTTGTTCTGACCAAATTGATAAAAAAGTAAAATGTAGTAGGTACATATTAAATATATGTTGAACAATAATAATAACAATAATAAATCATTGGTTTTTTATTTTGTCTGGAAAAAAGAATAGCAGAATTTAATCAGCAATGTGATGCAATGCACTATGACTTCTCCTTTCTCAAGAATTAGAAATCTCTCAACCACTATACCCAGAGAAACATATTAGCTACCTCACCTTTCCATTCCATTCCTCACCCTAAGTTTTTCCCATATTCTTTACTATCATTCTCTATCCCATTTCCACAACATTATCTTGATCCACTCTATGGTCTTTATATCTAAATCCTCCTTATCTTTTTCCAAACCCAGCATAAAAACGAAGAACCCATTTTCTGTATAATCACTTTGTTTATATTTATTCTCCCTCAACTTCATCATTTGCATCCTTTCTGCTTGTAAGCATTTACATTCAATTAATAGAGGCCTAATACTTTCAGACTTCCTTACATAACTTGCAGACTAAATCATTCAGATTTCTCCATTTATGTGTATATTCCCTTGTTGCTAACTATCCTGTTTGAGTCTTAAATAATAAACTACTTTCCTTGCTATTATCATAAATTAACTAGCACCCAATATTTTGTTTACTTCTATATATATTTAAACTCTTTTTACTCTCCATACTAGTTCTCCATTTCTCCAATTCCGTATTTTTTATTAATGCATCTATTCTTCTATCCTATTCTTTGCCATTATAATGACACTCAACAATTCTCCTAACACAATCACCTTACTTTTTGTATAAGTATACTGACATAAAGTCTTTATCCAAAGCTTCACCATACCATCCTACCTTTCTCACCCATCTTGTTACCTGTCCTTAGCTCATACCCAAAATAAATACTATTTTGGTTATTCTCTTATTATCCATAAATTGCAATCTACCGAACACTTTCATTTTACATTTCTCATATAAAAACTTGACCATCCTATTTCTCTTTGAATTGACTCCTTTACCAACCACACATCTGCATCTAATACACATCTTTGTACTTCTCTTTGTACTTTTCCCAAGTAATCTAACACTCCTTTACTAACACATAACACACCACTACCATAAGTTAACCCTACTACTGCTACTCCCTTCCATACAATTCTAGCTATATCATATTTATTATATGAAAACACTGTTAATTTTTTTATCAGTCCCTTTCTTTTCTTCACTTCATTTATCAATTTTTTCCTCACATTCATCCAAGCAATTTTTCTGATTACTTAAGAAAATTCCCAAATAATTATACCTATTTACCACATTTAACTTCAAATCCCCCAATAAAAATTCTTTCTCTTCTCTTTCCCCTGCATTTATCATTAATTTTGATTTTACTTCACTAAATTTAATCCCCAACTCTTTACCCACCCTTGTGCACATCTTCAGTATAACTGGCATATCTTTCCTACTTTCTATGCACAAGAATCATCAGAAAATAAAAGATCTGATAGTATATATACTCCCTTTGCCAACTTATTAATGGTATCTCTACCCCTCTTCCTAGTCTTTCTATTGCTCTCTCCATTTCTCTCAAATATAACAAAAATAAAATAGGTGACAAAGGGCATCCTTGCCTTAATCCCGCCCCACTTTTAACTCTGGTTCTATATTTCCTAATTGATACATATAATAATTATTTTCATACAATTTCTTAATAAGATCCACTAGCTCTATTCATTCCCAAATTTACTAAACTTATCTATAATTTATTTATATTTACTCTATCATATGCACTGTCTACCTGTATTCCTACTCATATCTATAAGTTGTGTGATTACACATAAATTATCTCCTATATGCCTATCTGATCGAAAATCTCCTTGCATTTCTCCCACTATATTATTTCTTCTTCCATCCCTTTCCCCACCCTTCCAGCCATCATATATGCAAAAAAAAACACTGACGTTACTGCTATTGGTCTATAATTGTTTAACTTTCTATGATCCTTACCCTTTCCTTTAAATAGTAGCCTTACTCTTGTATTATTCCAGTTATCTGGAAATTCTCTCTTCTGTGCCATCTTATTAAAACCTGGTAATAATTTAATTTTGTCCTATTTCCTAAATTCATCACCATCTCTGCTGCCTATCCATCTAAACCTCTTGCCTTTCCACTTTTCAATTTCTTCCTTGCTTCATTCAATTCATTTTCTGTAAACCTAATATTTCCATTACTATATGCTTTATGTTTGTTATCACTTGTACTTCACATCTAACATCTTTTCTATATCCATTATATATTTATTTAAGATTGTCTCTAATTCTTCTCTAGAGCTACATCCCTTTTCCTCATCATTTAGTAATACTATTTCTCTCTCCCCTACATTCCTTTTAATATATTTTCAAAATTTTTTATTCCCATCTCTTTCACTTTTATTAATATTCTTCTATAATTTACTATTTAAGTTCATTCTCTCTCTATAATTATCTATTTTAGCCAACTACTTTTTTAAAAAATATTTTTCCCATTTAATATTAATATCTTTTTTCACTTTCTTTGTTTTTAATAGCACATATATATTCTCTGCATGCTTTTTTCCATCTCTTTTACATTTTTACTTTTATTCTTCTGAATATTCTCACCTAAAACTCTATTTGCCACTTTTTCTATTTCACCACACCAGTCCTTATATTCACCCAAACAAACTCTTCCATGATTTCTTCCACTTTTAATTCATATTCTTTTAAATTATTCTTATCATTTATTTTCCACTATCCTTCCTACTTTTATTACTATTTTCCACCACAGCACCAAAGGCATAGGGTATGGAGCTCCTGGTTTATTATAAAAATAGAAATAAAATTCATAGAAGATTTACACAAGCAATGTAATTTTGTATAAGGCTGTGTATCTTTCAAAGTCAGAATTTTACATAATTATGATTGCTCTTAAATGTAGTCTCATCATGGTTTACAAAAAAAAAAATGGAATTAAATAAAAAGTAAAAAATTATAAAAATTCATTAAACAAAAATGCAGGAACTTTTCATATTCATCAATCTGTACAATTGATGAGAGAACCATTTAGTGTGCATAATTATAAAACTAAATTATTCAGTAATATTTAAATGATTTTAAATCATTAACAATCTAATATTTAAATTTTATCATACCTTTAAAATGCATAACTCCAGTATCGTCGTGTTCCACATTGATAATGTCATGCAGAGTTCTGTTGCACTCTATTTTGGGTACCGCAGCACTCTTATATCCTACAAATCCATGATTACCCTTCAATACTAGAATTGGCCGATTGATAAGAATCAATCTAAACTTTTCAGTAGTATCTATAACATCACTTGTTGCATATAACTGACCATTCTTTTTGGCAGTGACATATTTATTGTTACTAGCTTTAAGAACTACGCTACCATCTTCTTGAAAATCCAAGTTAAATAATGTGGCATTGTTACTAAAATAAAAACAAAATAAAATCCAATTAATGAAATCATTATTATATATGAGACTTTAAAAAAATTATATGTAAAATATACATTAAGTTAGACAACTAAAAATTACTTAGAATGCAAGTCCCTGTGTCTTCTTTATCAAATCTAAAGGTATCTGATCACTTACATCAGCATTTAGTAAATTCATTTTTTTTTAAAAAATACTTAAAATTTTCAATCCACCAAACATTCTTGAAACATACTAATAAAGAGATCTGAAAAAGCCAGAATATGTGATGGAATGGAGGAATTACATTTATCTTAAAAAGATAGTGCATATAGAAAGAGAGATGGAGTTTAGTTATTTCATGTGATTACTGATATATAATTTAAAAAACTCAGATATATTAGCCTTTAATATTTGACTTACATATAATCTCTAGTATAAAATGATTATAATAAACACTAAGTTATTTCAAAGATGTGAGCACAGAAAGTTTGACACCTAATAAATTCATCCTGTAAAACATATGTCCATGCACATATTAAAAGAACTAATGGCTACTGCTTTTAATTATAACTCAATATACATTAGCATAAAATAATAATCACAAGCTTCAGATTTAATATTAAATCAAAGCATATCTCAAATATGCCATCCCCACCCCCATTCTTGGACTATGCAATATATCTAATTAATATAACATAATATATCTGCATACCTATATGTTGAGAAAAACAACATTAAAAAATATTATTATATAGTTATTACCAAATTCAAAATCGAAATAAAGTTTAAAATTAAAATATTAAACATATCTTTTAAATATTAGTCAGATATTATTAAATATTAATACTTTTTTATTTACAAAGTAATTTATGTTTTGGACAATTATTAAAATATATTACTATTTCTTCCTTTTTACTTATTAAATGAGTACAAACACTGAGAAACCACTGGAGATGAGGATTAAATTGCATTGAATACTTAAGTTTACAATAGATGGAACTAGAGTAAAAAATGAAGAAATGGCTTGATTACTGAAATAAACTAAAAGAATCAAGAGATATATTGATATTAAATGAATGAAAGACTAAATAAATATACAAATTTTATTACTGCATGCATTACAGCTGATATTCTAGTGATATTACTAATCAACTAAACTAATTTTTAGGGCAAATGTTCTTTCCTATATACAATTAAAATCAATCATGAATTATTTATTAATGTAATATAAAGGCATTTGTTTTATAATATTCTAAGGAAATTTTTAATTGCAGCAATATAATACTGATAGATATGTTTTTCAGCTTAATGCAATCTTGATAGTGAATTTGTTATTATAAGAGCACATTTTCATTAAATTATGAGTGTAAAACTAATAACAAACGCCATACTTTCTATTAAAAAAAAGTATTTGAAGTTTAATATAATCAAATGTAAGAGAAATATTCCATTTATAAAAAAATTATAAATATATTCTTAAAAAAATACCATATTTAATGTTATCACTGAAAAGAAATGGCAGAAGACAAAATACAATGAAGAGCTATAATTAAAGAAAAATAGCAATTGAATAAGAAATTAAAAATCAATATCACAATATGTCAAAAGAAAAAAAGAAGAAAAGAATGACATATGATATGGGTGTTTGTATTTGTACTTCAAGATTTATTTGCATCAACTTTCCCAACATTCTCTTTTAACTACTGGTATTTCTGCTTCTTTTTTTTCTTCTGGAATGATGATGGTCATATTGCTTATGAGTGATTGCTACTGAAGATGAGTGCATTCTGGCGTACAATACATACATGTGTATGTATGTGTATATGTTATTTTAATAAGATAAGTTTAGAAAAATCAACAGTAGCAAAGAATTGATGGAAATAATATCAAGTATGGTATGAAAACAAAAACCAATGTGAAAATAAATGACTTGAGGAAAACTTTACTCAAAAGATTCCTAATGATAAACATAGCTGTTAATAATGCCTCCAAGAATGCATAAATATCAAAAAAGTATTTGTTAAGATTATGTAATAATACTTTTAAAATTATAATCTGCCAATGAAAATAATTTTATTATTTTTCTTTGTGATATTTCAATTTTTAAATTACATTTGTTTACATCTTCTAAAATATAATCTAAAACAACAACAAATTATCTGAAAATGCTATATAAAACTCAGTTTGCATTGTAATTGGATAGTTAAAATATATTCAAAAAACATTTTGTCAAAAAATCTAAGTAAAATACATTTATTAATATATTTTTTCAAAATGCTAACATTATTGTTGAAATCATTTCTATAAATATATAAACATATATATGGAAATCAATTATGAATAATAAATAAATAGTGACTAATCAAGAATGCCTCTGCTGTGTTATAGAATATGGAATTGGTTCATCAAAGTTTAGATCTTGTTTCTAATACAAACAGTCTTTTCTGATTACTTCTTCCTTCTTCAGTCACTTAAGTTAGTATAGGGCCAATTGCCATGGCCTCTCAAGCCATCAATCATCTCCTTACATTAATTGTGGAATGGGATAGTGGATTCATGTGGCCAACATTTCTATCCTTTAATTCCATGCACAGAATTCCTAATTCCAATTCCCCTTTTCATCATTTTAGCTCAAACATTTGAGAATTAAGCAAGCAAAGATTGGGACAGGATTAGTAGGCTGATAGTCTTTAGCTGTGATCTCTGCACAAGGCAGTACAAATGAAACTAAATTTGAGTCAGGAATTCCAAATAACAAAGATTATATGCTTAGGCAGCCCTATTTAGAGATCTCCTACTTAACAAGGAAATGGGATTTTAAAAAAAAAAAGATTTAGAAATGGCCCTCACAAATTCTAAATAGTTTAACATACCTGTGGATTACTTATTACAGTAAAAGAAATAATAATAATATCAATAGTAGTGATCGAGAAAGAGTCAGTGGTAGTACATGTGCAGTAGTATAAAAAATATATATTTTAATTCTAAGTTTTTCATAAATATAACTAGATGAAATGTGCAAACTTTATTTGTCACAAACTTTTCAAGATGTGATGGTTTTGAATAAGAATACAAGAATTGAGATGGCAACTTTTAATGATACATCAATTTTATCTATTCATTTATCTTTGACCAAAGACACCCAGCTTAATGAAATCAAATCATCTTAAACTAAAATACCTGGTGAACTTTTCAAATACGATAGTATTGGAATTTTTTAGAAATATATAGAATTCATGAAGGTGTTCCAGCTGATCTTAAGAATGTTCCAATTTTTAAAACTAAAGGTAATAGAGAAGACTTTAGTAATGATCAGGGAATATTATTATTACCCATTACAACAAAGTTACTTTCAAGGATTTTGTAGAATATATTGTTTTCAATCATAAGTGAATAATTATTAGTGACTAAATGTGATTTTAGACAGTAAAAAAAATGTTGGGAACAAAAGAATAATTTATATATTGCTTTTATTGTGATGTCTAAAGGTTTGTGACAATGGCAATTTAGTAATAATTATATGTTGCACTATTTCCATCACCTAATATTAAATATTGAATGTCTTTAGAAAAAATTAAAACTTTATTTAAACTTTTCAAATACATTCAACTATTAGGAATAGGAAACATGTTAGTATTGTTGGTCTGACCACTGATAGTGCTAGCATGGAAATCAAACCTGAATCTTCAGATTCATAAATATTGAATTTGGGAAAATGCTCTAACTAATACTCAAAATATTGCATTATACACTAGGCTATGTACTAATACTAACAGTTATATGTATTTGGAATGTTTAAATAAAGTTTGCATTTTTTTTCAAAAACATTCAATATTTAATATTAGATGATGGAAGTAGTCCAATTTATTATTATTATTGATTTTATTGAGTTGGTTAAGGCAGTTGATTCAATATATTTGACAAGTTTGAAATTAGTTCATTGTTCATCAAAATTTATTCATATTATACATCTTTTATATGATGAAATAAGAGGAAGGGTTATTACTGTAGAAAATCTGAGGCATTCAAAATGAAAACAAATACCATATTACTTCAAATGTAAGCCATCCCTAAATTTAAGCAAAAATCTGGAAAAGAAGTTTACCCCTGAATTTAAGATGCAGTAGGATTTCAAGTCAGAAAATAAATTTACAAAATTTGTTCAATTAAAATGTGAATCATTCTTGTAAAATAATATATATTTTTTATAAATATTTTCTGAAAAAAAAAATTTCTAAAATCAGCAAAATAACTTAAAAGATTCTAAAACATTTATTTCATTTTAAAATCAAAACAAAAATCCCAGAACTGTCAAAATTTTGACAGGTGGTCCCTTGTGTACAGAATAAGAAATAACCAACCAGCACCCTGGAAGGCAGGCTCTTATCTCATTATGTATATTAGTTGAAAAAAAAATTCTAAAGGTTACTTGATACAAAATAACAGTAAAAAATCAACAAAATAACATTAAAAGACTCTGAAATATTAATTTTCACTTTAAAATCAAAATATCAGTAAAATAATGGTAAAATCAGCAAAATAATTTATTAAAAGATTCTAAAACATTTGTTTCACTTTAAAAATCAAAATGAAAATCCCAGAACTGTCAAAATTTTGATAGGTGCTCCCTTGTTACAGAAAAAGAAACAACCAATCAGCACCTTGGAAGGCAGGCTCTAATCTCATTGTGCATATTGATTTGTTAGATGTAAAAAAAATTCTAAAGGATCTAAAACATTCATTTTCACTTCAAAAATCAAAATGAAAATATCAGAATTGTCAACATCAATAAAATAATGTTAAAAGATTCTAAAACATTTGTTTTCACATTAAAAATCAAAATGAAAATATCGGAATTGTCAACATTGGCAAAATAAAGTTAAAAGTAGCAGTTTGAGAGAGAGAGTTAAAGCCATTTATGAAATTAATCTAAAAAATATTGATTAAAAAAGATTCAACATATTATTCTACACAAGTAATTATCGTAATACTAAGTGCATGTATAGCGTAAAATATGGTGTAATGCAAAGATCCACAGAAATAAAAAATTTTATTTCAAATTTAAGATGCACTCCCTTTTAGGAGTCCAAAATTAGAAGGATGTGACTTGTTCTAACATTTTTTTCAATTTTATGGCTGTTTTTGCAACTGTTTACAGATGACTTAATGCAGGGGTCCCCAACCTTTTTGCACTTAAGAGCACATTCTATAATACCGGCCAGATGGTGGGTACCATTTATTTTTTCAATGTAAATTTATAGTTGGATATTGTTAATAATACACATAATATACAAAAAAATTTCAAAAATAAAATTTGAACATAATTAACATTTATATTTTACGATGTAAAAGTATAGTATGCCTTACAATTTGATTACAATATAATACAATAATTTATAAGAAATTTTAAAAATTAAATTTATTTGTATCAGATAAATAATTTTTTATTGTGTTCAGATAATGGCGGGCACACATAAAATGGTCTGCGGGCACCATGGTACCCGCGAGCATAGGGTTGGGGACCCCTGACTTAATGGAACAATGATCAAGATGCAATACAGATTTGATTATTGAATTTTTAATTTGAATCAAAAAAATTAGAACAACTTCTTGGGTTCTGGAATTACAGTAAGTTGATGATTAAGTATTTTTTTCCAGTTCAAAAGACAATTTACTGAATGCATTTAATGCTTTGAATGCAACATTTAAAGATTTTGTTTTAATAATTAATATTAAAAAAACTCAAATTCTTTATCAATCAATCATGGAAGAAAAATTCTTGGGAGCCTTTAGCCTGGAGAGTTATCAGTTTGAGAATGTAAACCAATTTAAATACCTTCAAAGTTTTGTAAGTAGAAATGTAAACTTAGATGTTGCATGTTGAGACATAATACAGACTTCAAAGTATTGCTGGTGCTTTTAACGAGTTAAAAAATAATATTTCATCAAAGAAAAATAACTATAGCAACTGAGTTAACAATATATAAGCTGTTGTTTTATTCAATTTATTAAAAGAAGTGAGACATCCACTTTATTGACACAATATAAATGCATTATACAATTTTCATTTAAGGTTGCTCTGTGGCAAGATCATAAAACCAGTGGTACTATATAATCCACTATTGTAAAATCATGCCTTCATTGGATTAGACACATATAACAAATGAATAATGCAAATGAAAAGGTGTTTTATGATAAACTTGATTAAGGCTTTCATGAAAAAAATAAATCCTTCTACATCTCAATAACATTCTAAAGAAGTGTAATATCAATTCTATCCATTGGAAAGATATTGATAGAGAGTAAAATATACTGAAGTGCTACAATTAGACACATGTTGAAATATTGCAGAAAGACAAGTTTACTGCTGAAGAAATTAAAAGACTGAACTGAACATATATATAAAGAACTAGCATGTTCTATATGTGGATGTATTTGTGATTCATAGATTGGTTTGGAAAATCATTGCAAGACTCATTTCTAGAGCAGCTCCTCTCCCCTTTTTTTCTTTTTCTTTTCTTTGCTTGGAGTTGGAATGGCCATACTTGTTTAAAAAAATATATATATAATTTATTTTATTTTATAAAATTACAAACAATTTATTCTGGCATATGAAATTTTATTTCTAAATTTTAAATATTAAAATTTTAATGAAAACCATCTTTTGGATAAGGTTAAAAAAAAAAAAAAAACTATACCATTTTTGGCTACCTAGTTTATAACACCCTCTCACAAAAAGTGGGGGGCAGGAAGTAACAATTTTAACAACTTTTTAGATTATCTTCCATAAGGCATTTCATCTAGCCAAAATGGATGAACATTTGAAAGCAATGCCTTCCATATACTTTTTTTGTCATCTTGTTCATATTTTTTTCTAAATAAATTCAATAAACTTTCATATGTATAATAATTTAAATATAATATACTATAGATTTCTATAACAGCAGATTTAAAAACTGATCTCATAATGCAATTTGTAATAAATTGGAGATAAAAAAGTACATTTACAAAAAAAAAAAAAAATAAGAAAAGAGAAAGAAAAGTGAAAAGCTAAATGTGTTAATGATCAGACTGGAGAAATGGGTTAAAATTTAGTGTTCTCATTATGTGCCAGATCACTTTCATGCCCTCTGACTTCGATTCATATCTATAACATATAGAATTTCTCTTTCAGGTAGACAGATCACAGACAAATTAGTTAACTATTCAGTATTGATCAGATATATGGTATCTAGCTATTCTTTGCCAATTAGAGAATAAAACAAGCATAGAAAATTATTAAAACTCTCATCATAAGCAACTGGAAAAGCCTAATAAGAATGTCTTCTCTTCGACAGCTTCTTTGTGAAAGCTATTTGACCATTTAAAGGCTGTTTAATCTACTGTTAAAATTTGCATAATCTAGATTGTAATCACTCTTAAGTTACTCAAAACATTTTTTAATTTTTCAAAACGTAATAAGTTAAACATACTTAAAACTAAAAATATTCCTACTGTAGCAAATAAAGTAAAACATGAAAGGGAAACAGATTTTCAATGTATAAATAAATATATTTATAAAAAACAAAAAATGCTAAATTATCGAGGTTTTGCAATACAGATCATTTAAAATTATTTTTTATGCATAATAACACCAACTTTCAAATATATATGTAAATCTAAACAATGGTGAGTTCCATTATCATACACAGATTTAAACATGAGCACTAAACAGCAATGTTGCTAGTCTACTACAAATCACATTGTTAATTAGTTTTCAATCAGACAAGAGGAACAGTTGAAATATATCTATTCCAGCAGTTGTTGATAATATGAATGAGTATTGTGACTATTAAGTAAATGCAGTGCAACAGTTTCAGTCATCCAAATAAAAATCAATTAAAGAAACCTCAATTGCGTCATTCGTCATCTGCCTGATTACTGACTCACTGTCCGTGTATCCATTTTGCTATGAATGAAGATAGGAGCTATCATAGTCGCAAACAGAAAAGCAACTTGAAGAAGTCATGTAATATCTGTACTGAATGAAAATATAAATTTCAAATAATAATTTTTTAATATTGTTCATAAAAAATATAGAATCTACTTTTTCCCTAAGAAACTATCATTTGTTAAATTTGTTACATAGAATCTGCATAAATAACTATATCCTAGAAAGTTTTTTACCATCCCTTGTATATACATTAAATGGTTTATGTCCTGTACATGAGGAGTCAGATTGACTTTAGGTCAACATGGGTGTTATGAGAATCTCAGCCTCAGGGAGGCCTTTGAGTGTTCCATCATCAGATTTTCAATTGGATGGACGGTTGAAGAGTTGGAGTGTGGAGTGGATTGAAGCCTGTCCATTAAAATATGAAGAATGGCTATCTTAATATATTTCTGAGTATTTCTTGCATATATGTGTAAAGATGATAATCTGGACCAACTGATGATTGCTCGTTTAGCATGAAATACATATATTGGTGATTATTTATCTTTTAGACATATATGCTCATATACCCATATATATATTGATACAGGTATATAATAAGCCTCTATTTCAATTATTATTATTATTAAAGCTTTGTGATGCAAAACAAATTATAGTGTAATAATGAAAGAAATGTAATTTCCCAATTAAATAAAAAATATGTCTAAATGTGCTGGAATGCAGTTAATGGGGAAGTTAAAGGACGTCTTGTAATATTAAGTGGCTGAGAGCTTTTGAGAAGTTTTATCTTCCCATAATCATAATGAAATGATTATTCCAAAAAAAAAAAAAAATGGAGTTTCTAGTCCATTATTCACATATATTTAAAGATTTGAAGTCTATATATTTCACCTTTTTCAGATGACCTTTGCACTACGATTGTGAGAAAACTTCTTGAAAGCACTTAGCCACTTAAAAATATAAATTGTACCTTAGCTTCACCATTAACCGTGCTCCAGTACACTTAGACACATAAAACAAATTATAGGAATATCACATTGCTCTATAATTTTTGAGCAATTTTACAAAAATTTATTTTTCTTAAGAATGGTTAAGTGTGTAATAATTAATAAAATTAATCAACAAAAACGTTTTCAATGACTTTAGTAACTTTAATATAAATTCTTTTTATGTACAATGTAAATAAAATCCGCGATTAGTTTATTTCTGAAAGAATCAAAACAAACTGAATTCAGTAATAGTAAATGCTAAAAATCATGCATATATTCATCATACTACTTTTCTACGAATACAAGATGAAACAAAATTTTGTAGTAATCCAATACCCACATACATATATGTACTTGTACACAGTAACAAACTTCAAACATGATAATAACAGTATATATCTTCATCAAATAATATGGTATTTTCATGCATTATTAATTCAGTACCTTTCAAAACTGTTTTTCAATATTCTTTATCCTCAAACTGTATTCACATATAAAAAATGTAAAAAAAAAAATGTAATAAAACTGTATTCACATAATATAAATTTGCTAATGTAAAAGCCTGTTTTATATTCATAAAAATTATTTAAGCACATATTAGAAGATATACACAACCATATGCTGTATATCACGTATTGGACTATTTCTATCAGCTAATTGAAACTGATAAATGTGTTTTTAAAAAATTAACATTTAACAATTTTAATTAGTCTTCCATTGGTGGCCGAGAGGTCAGCGCAACGGCCTTGCACTTGCAGGCAGTTGCCCGGGTTGCGGGTTTGTGTCCCGGCCGATGCTATGACACTTAAAAGAACCATTTTAATTAGATGAAGAAATACAAATACAACTACAAGTAAAACGCCATTCATTATAAACCTTCAGACCACTGTATATGCAGCATTTTCTTTATATCACTTCCTTATCTTTCTAATATTATTATTCCATCATTGTCTTCAGTTTTACGTATCTAAAAGTGCATACATTAGCTAATTAAGATTACTGTTCATAATTTTTTGTACATCTTTTCCAATTCTCAATCCTACATCCTTTCTAAACACACAAATCAATAGAACAATGGTTTAATCTTTTTATACACAAATCACACACATGTTTTTGTCACATCACATATATTTTCCCTGTAATATCTCACAAGAATTTAAATTGCTTCAGTTTCTCTTAACCTCATATATTTGTTATTATCAGAACCCATTACTATTATTGATTAATTTTAAGTATGTCAATCTCTTATAAAGTAATTCATAGCACTAGTATTTAATGTTATTTTGCATAAATTCTTACAGTGCCTTTAAAAACACCAAAAGACTTTTTGTCAACAGTGTTATTTGTTAATAGACTGTAAACAGAGTACTTTACTCCATTCATTATATATTGTAACTTACCAAATGGTGACAGAACACCAACCAAACAAAGGTGTTTCCCAAAATCCACCAACTGTACTTTTCAATAAAAGATAGAGAATAGTGTGAAGCTGATTACAAACAAATTTATTAAATGCACTTATTTCAAAATCCAAATATCAGGTTTTTTTCATAGTATAAATCTTAAACAATCAAATATAATTACTGACAATAATAATAATCATTATCTTAATAAAATATGATCAACCAGTTACAATATTAAACTTCTCTCAGGGTTCATATTATAGCTTATATATCTTAAAAATGTAAATATTAGCATGTGAAACATTCTTTAAAGCACTTTGAATTTTCTTCCTTATTTATACAACACATAAGTATGTCCAAGACTATAATCTTATAGTAAATGAATTTATAACAATTGCATATTCATGAAGTAATGTAGCAGACAGAAAGGGCATATTTTATGCTACCACAGCATTACAAAAACACACTTAGATAAATAGTAATTAACAAAGCATATGACTTGCCACAATGCAGGTAAAATGAATAAGTAAATAATAATATGTGACCATTGAAATGTACTCTTTTTAAAACAACGAATAATAAAACTTTATTATTATAAGATTTTCTGGTTAATGAATGTAAAAGTAATGGCAACTAAAACAGAAACATATTTTAATAATAACAAAAATATTTATTTACAATATAAATAAATATTTGAAATTTGGGACAACAGATATTTTTTTTAAAAAAAATTCATTTAACAACTTAAAGTAATAAAATATTCATACAATTTTGCAATAAATATCCCTTTAAATATTAATGCAAAATTATAATAATAACCTTTGTGTTATTTATTAAGTTCTCATCCTTATTATCTAACACATTTTCCCAACTATTCTGTACTAAAAATAAAACAACAAGCATATATGCCCATATTAAGCCACTAGCAAGATATTAACTATCAAACATTATCAACTATATCTCAAAATCAGTGTGAGAAAGCATATGTTCTTACATTACAAAGCTAGCATATTGTATATATTATAAATATACCATTACAATACTATTGATATCTATGAGAGACAAGGAAATAGATATAATATGCATATTAAATATCCTTAAAATAAATATGCCTTTAAACATCCTTAAATTCTCATTAACACATTTAAACATTGTAATGTAGATAAGATGGATAATAAATAATATACGAATAGACATCTGATATTTATGTGCAGACAGTGCCAAAAGATTAATAAGCCATAATCTCTCTTTTATGCAGGACTGAATAGATGCAATAGCAAGAGAAAAATATCAACACCAACTGACGAATTAATAGCTAACTTCAAGCAGCGTGTCAACAATTAAATAAGCAAGGCATGAATATAATAATAGCAATAATAATACATAATCACTCACACACATTCTGGTTATGTATAATAAAACATCCAATTCATTAATGTACATGAACTCACAAAATATGACGGTATAACAAAACTATGTATTACAATTTTATATGCTATTTAAAATTTCATACACTGACTTTCAGCCACTCTAAATGTTTACACATACCAAATGTAGAGACTGCTCCACTCTAGTAGTATGACAATTCATTATATTATATCAAACATCAATTCAAAGAATTCTTAATAATTGTCAAAATGAAATATTTTTTCATTAAAAAAAACACTTATTTTTATTTCTTCTTTTTTAATATGTCAAAGCATTGACCAGGAAGCGAACCCGGGCCAGCTACTTGGAAGGCAGCTATGCTAACCGCTAGGCCACCAACGTTTGACAATTTTTATTTCTTATCAAATCCTTGAGCAGCAAATACTATTATAAATATTCTGTAATATTATGTGAAGTGTATTAATAATAGAGGCATAAAATATAATATTACAATTATATAATACAAAAATAAATTTTTGATATATGAAACATGTATATATGGTACAATCATTCTACCCATCAACTAAAAGAATTAAAGTTCTATTTTAAAGATAATTAATCTCTTTAGCAAAGAGTCCCTTTTGTTTTCTTCTTAGCTGAAAAATATTATACAAGTTTTTCATTCTATGGATTGAAAGAAAATACACATGCAAGAGTTCAATGTTAGGAATTCCTTAAAATATTGTCCTTTGTGAATTTGAAATCAATAAAGTAATGTCTTGGTAAAAACAGAAGCAGATTTAATAATTACTGAATAGCAAAACAGTTCCATCATAAGTTTGAGCATTGTTTAATTAATCTTTAAGTATAAAATGAATTTGAACTACTTCTTTAGTTGAGCGCAAAATAAAGCAGCAATCAATGAGTACACTAATTCTGGATACCTAATCAATAATAATAATGGTATTATTTTATTTGCATTGGTTGCAAGATAAAAAAATATCAATAAAGTATTTTATAAGGTTTTGAAAGAATAAATTTTAATGACTTTTTCCTGTTAAATTTATGTTTTAGAAGGAACTTTATACAAGAAAAAATATAACTACAGACATTTCAGTTTAAAGAGGAAAATAATCATATATACAGATATTTCAGTTTGAAAGAGAAAAAAAAAATACAAAACCAATCAAAGAATACCACAGTCAATATTTTCAATAGCATTCAGTGAATTAAACTATTATTAAAAACATTTACAATAAATTAGGAAACAGAAAATATATCTCACTAAAGGTTAGAGTACTGATGGACAAGTGATCTGTTAAATTTATAAAAAGTATTTTGATGGTATCACATTTTGTTTCATTAGTAAAGTTGGTTGAAACTTGAAAATAATTCACTCTTTTACTTTCTTTTCAGTTTAAAATAAAAGAAATATACAGCTTTAAATTGCAGCAGTCTTTTTAATCATATTCTATATAACTTACTTGTTTTAAAACTCAAATTGATGATGGCATAATAAATAAATTAATTGCTTGTTAAAATTATTGCCACTTCTAACAGATATATATATTTAAATGAGTAATAATCAAGAAGTTCAAATTAACTAACAATGTTCATGATAAAGTAAAAATGTATATTCATCTGTCTATATTTTATCAGTTTCTAGTAGTTTTTCATCCCAATGTCTTTATAATTTATTTTGAAATAGTACTAAGTGTGCATGCTTTGAAGATAGCATCCAAATTTAGCATTTTCTTTAATAATTATTATTTAATGCATAACTGGATATGCATTGCAGGATAGCAATAGCACAAGGATAACTCTTAGCTTTTCACCCCATCATTTAGATTACTTAACTTGTTGCACATGCGCTTTGCAGATTTTAACTATAAATGACTGAATACTAACACTTCAAGCACATGATAAAGTCTTTGGAAAAGACAGAGTGGCCAGGCCATCTATCTTTTCGAACCCAAACGCTTTTGTATGGGCAAATCTTAAGTGTTTGAAAGTGAAAGCGTGAAGATATTAAATAATCACTTTAAATTACTTTTACATGCTTGAATGAATGACGCTAGTTAAATTTATTAGAATTTACTATATGTCATTCTTATTTGAAATTAAATGTATGTAAATAAATCAATTATTTTATATAGCGCAATGTTTATAAACTGTAATATTTAAACAGCATTAAACTGTTGCACATGCGCTTTGCAGATTTTAACTATAAATGACTGAATACTAACACTTCAAACACATGATAAAGTCTTTGGAAAAGACAGAGTGGTGTTTGAAGTGTTAGTATTCAGTCATTTATAGTTAAAATCTGCAAAGCTTATGTGCAACAGTTTAATGTTGTTTAAATATTGCAGTTTATAAACATTGTGCTATATAAAATAATTGATTTATTACTTAACTTGTAAAATAATAAAGATAAAAATATAAATGAAAACTAATTAACTTCGTTATTAAAACTGTTTCATTCTTTTTTTTTTCTTTTTTGCTCCTTTTTTCTTCCTCCAATTTCAACACCCACCTTTTATTTTTAAAAATTATTTTTATATATATGTGCATGTATGTCTTTACTACATTCTTTATCACATAAAATGCTATTATCCAATTGAATTTGAAGCATTGGAGGCAAGGTATTTCAACACTAGCAATACTCTGACCTTTTAATTAATTCAACTTTGACCTTTCTAATTAAAGAAACTGCTTAAACACATGTTGTCAAAACAATTAAATAATCATCTTTAAAAAAAAAAAATTAGCTTAATAAAATATATTTTATTTTAAAATACACTTTTAATTTAAAATACCTCTTATTTAAAACACTCATTAACTTTATTTTATTTAAGATTCCCCTCTTATTATTATAACCATTATTATTCAATATTGTTATAAAGTATTTTTTTTTTTTTTTAATTAATGCTTTTATTGATTTCCAGTATTCCTTTCCATACATGCACCAAAAACATCATATACACATATGTATTTCAGGGAATAATAACCTACTTTTAAATATAATAATAATTTAAACTACTTAATACTATTTTATGAAATCAGAAACTCCAATTCTAAGTTTAATATACCAAACTCTAAATTCACTCAAAGACTATCTAAATCTGACATGTCAAACTAGTGGCCCTCGATGTGATTTTTCATTGCCTGCAGCTATGATGCTATGCAGTAAAATGAAAACAAAACAATATGTCGCAAATAATAAATTAATTTTAAAAAACTTTAAAAAACAAACTTTTATATTTAATTACATGAATTAAAATATATACAATAATTGTTGGCTACATACATAGCTAATTTAATTCTTGGTTACACACATAGTTAAATATTTTTTATGGCAAGCTTTTATGATGATGAAGCATTTGAGATATGATGAACACCAAAGCTGGCAACATTAATAATGTGCTGCCATACTTCCGAGAACATAAATACATTCCAGCAAAAATTTAGTCAGCTACTCGTGCCACTAATGTAGCAATCCTAGCTGTTGATGTTGGGTTTTTCTTAGAAGAAACAAAAGGCAGTTGTGCTAGTATCTTTGTCCCGATCGGTGTGTTAAAAATTTGTGGGTTTTTTTTTATAACTCATTCAAAAAATATAGGTAAACATAGTTGCAATTTTTTTAATTTTTAAAATTTAAATCTAATGCCCTATTTTTTATTACAAAAAATGCCACTTCCAATGCTAAATAAAAAATGAAAGATTGATGACATGGGAAGAAAATTTCAAGAAAGGTGGGAACTGAACTATTTTTGTGTGGAAGTGAATAATAAGATTACGTGCTTAATTTGCAAAGAAACGATTAGTGTCACTAAAGAATACAACATTAAGCTACATTACAGCACTAATCTTGAAGAACAATTTTCATGATTTGAAGCAAAAATAAGAGAAAAAAAATTAAAAACAATGAAGAATTCATTAAGTAAACAGCAAGGAGTGTTTACAAAGTCATGAAAAGTAATGAATCAGTAACAAGAGTTACTTACAAAATAAGCTATTTATTAACAAAACTTTCAAAATCATTCACCGATGGTTCTTAGATCAAGGAATATATAATAGAAGCTGCCAAATTTGTCTCTCCAGAAAAGATAGTCATTTTGAGACATCTCATTATCAAGAAATACAGTGGCAGATAGAATTACTGAAATGGCAGATGACATCACTTTGCAACTACAGAAAATATCTACCAAAATCAAGATCTTTTCAATTGCTATTGATGAAAGCATGAATGAGATGTTGCACAAGTTGTTTTTTTGTCGTGGTTGTGATAATAACACGAGGATCACCGAAGAATTGTTGGAATTCATCTCTCTTCATGGAACAACAACTGGTGAAGATATTTTTGATGTAGTATGGAGCATTTAAAAAAAATTTAACTTACCTCTTGACAAGCTTGTTTCTATGACAAGTGATGGTGCTAAATTGATGATGGATTAAATTAAAGGTTTGTGTCACAACTGACAAGGAAATTACAAAATGAGTATCAAGATAAATCAAGAATCAAAGCTTTTCATTGCCTCATTCACCAATAAGTTCTTTGTGTAAAATTATTAAAAATGGACCAAGTACTTAAAACAGTTACAAAGATAATCAACGTCACTTAATCGAGAGCACTAAACCATCACCAGTTTACTTTGATCCTTAAAGATTTAGAATCCGAATTCGAAGATCTTCTTTATTACACAGAAGTTCATTGGTTGTCCTACCACAACATCCTAAAGAACTTCTATCTGCTTTTAGAGGAAATATTATTTTTTGAAATAAAAGATGAAAACAATGGAAATATATCGGTTATAAAAGATCCATTGTGGGTACAAGATCTAGAATTTTTAACAGATATTACAAGTCAATTGATAATGAACATTTATGATGCAGTTGCAAGTTTTGTATAAAAACTGAATTTGTTTAAAAATCATTTGCAAAAAAACATTTTGAAGTATTTTGCTAAATGTGAGCATTTAAAATCATAAAATCAAAGTTGCTCAATTTCATAATACTGTGCAAAAATAAAAAACGAATTTGATAAACATTTTGATGATTTCAAGGAGTTAGAAGAATGGTTCTTTTGCCTTTGAAAACTTCAATACAACTGGAATTAATTGATTTCCAGAATGATTCAATTTTAAAAAATAAATATTGAGAAATAGAAACTCCCAAAATATATTCCTATTTAGATGAAAGATACCCAGAAATTAAAAAATTTGCTGCACAAATTTTATGCTTTTTTGAAAGTACATACTTATGTGAGCAGTTATTTTCATGCATGAAACTAAATAAAACAGCTTACAGATCAAGATTAACTGATAAACATCTATCTACCATAATAAAAATTGTTTGTTCTCAGTTTTTGAATCTAAATATTGGCAAACTAATAGGAGGGAAGCGCTGGCAAGTTTCCTGTAAAACAATAAATTGTAGTTTTATAAATATGTAATCAAATAAAATAAATGTTTAAATAAAAGCAATACTATATCAATTGTATATTATTGAAGTGAATTCACTAAACTAGATAATATGCTTTAATTATCCCACCTATATTCCTGCATTCTGATTTCAAAATAAAATTTTAAGAAAATTTGTGATATGGCCCGGCGAGAATCTTACCAGTCGCATTAAATGGACCACTGTTTGAATGAGTTTGACATGCCTGATCTAAATAATCAATACTTTATTTAAACATAGTTTTAAGTGCACTTACTGTCAAACAAACTAAAATAAACTATAACATACTTAATATTTAAATAAGGCTAAAATTTTAGTACATGCACCTTGAGTGCTTAATTTATTACGAGACCTCTACAAATCTAAATGCAAGATTCGACTTTATAAAGATAAGAGCAGCCCACTCTTATCTTCTATCTATTTTTCTATATATATAAGAAAATCTAAAGCATTATGATTTGGGAGCGTGAAGCTAATAAATTTTTCACTGATTAATCCACCATTTCTGTTAAACATTAACGATTATGAAATCTTTTGATTTACAATGAGTTAATAGTCAGATCTTAAATTTAGAAATATTTTGAATCAATTTAAAGTTGTAAATATTAATTCTTATTAAACGCAATGTCAGCACGTAATACTTAAATAAGGCTAAAACCTTAATATATGCGCCTCGAGTATTTAATTTATTACAAAGAGACCTCTACAAATCTAAATGCAAGATCCTAGATTTGTCTATATATATATATATATATATATAGAAAATAGGTTGAAGAGAGTGGACCGCTCTTATCTTTATAAAGTCGAATCTTGTGTTTAGATTTGTAGAGATCTCTCTTGTAATAAATTAAGCACTCAAGGCACATATACTAAGGTTTTAGCCGTATTTGAGTATTATATGCTGACATTGTGCTTAATAAGAATTAATATTTATAACACAATAAACTATTAAGTTTATTTACCATAACTACTTTACAACAGTATACTCTAATTTAATATTTACTCAAGTTTTGACTGTTAAATTGAAATTATAGACCTCTATCAATAAACTAAGCAATATTTACCAAATGATTATTAATAAAGCATATTTAATAAACTGTTTTATTGACAATTGAAAACATTTAACTAATATTAATGCAACTTAATCACAATAAAGTTCACATGTGATAAGATTAATCTTATTTAAAATTTAAAAAAATTTTTTTAGTTCATTCAGTCATCATTCATTGTCAACTGTTATCAATCCACTGCAGAATGGTCTCTCCAAGTTCAATCCATCTTCTCTGATCTCTAGTGCACATCACCCCTGCACACCTTATTTCATTCATCCACCTCACATTTGATCTCTTTTGGAATCCAGTTTAAGATTTCAATTGTTCAGCTATTATCATTTCTTCTAGCAATATCTTCATCCTAACTCCACTTCAGTCTTTGAATTCTTTCAATATCAGTAACAACTGTTTGTTCTCTTACCCATATATTGGATTTTCAATCTCTTCTTGTTACTCCTAACATGAATCTCTCCATACTTCTTCAAGTAGTCTGTAAGTCTTTGTATTGCTTTTCTACTACATGTCCAAGTCTCAGATCCATAAGTAATAACTAGTAAAACACATTTATTAAAAACCTTCCTTTTCAAACACATAGGCATATTTCCTTTTAGTATTGAGTTATTTCTACCAAAATCACTTCAATCAAGCTTAATTCTATTAATTTCATCCATTATGTTTCCATCTGTAGTAATAATCTGGCCAAGGTCTTTGTAATTGTTAACTTCTTCTAATTCATCATAATCAATCTTATTTTCATCTGTTGAGAAAATCCATTGAACATTACTTTAGTCTTTTTAACATTTACCTTTAATCCTACTTTCTTACTTTCATATAACTCCCTGCAACATTTTCTGAAGCTCTAAAACATTATTTGCAAAACAAGTACACCATCTGCAAAATCTAAATGACTTAAATAATCTTCCTTTACTTTTACTTCTTTAGTTTCATATTATAATCCACAAAATACTTCTTGCAGCACTGCTGTAATAAGTTTTGGAGATGTGGAGTCACCCTGTTCTATACCCTTCTCAGTGTTAGTCTTCCTAGTATCATTAAGTAATCTAATTGTTGCTGTTGCATTTTTATAAATATTCTTCAGAATATGACAATATCCTGGATCTATACCTTGATGATCACTGAAGAAATGCTTATAGAATCAAATGCCTTTTCATAATTTATAAAACCAAAGCATAATGACAACTCATATTCATTGGTCCTTTCTATTACTTCTCTCAATACTTGAATATGATCTACTGTACTAAAACGACTTTCAAATCCAGCTTGTTCTCTTAGTTGGTTGAAATTCAATATTCTCTGTACATGAGTATTTTGTATAAAACTGATAAAAGGCCAATAGGTCTGTAATTTCTAATATCTTATTTATCACCTTTTTAAAATATTAACACTGCATTCTTCTGATCATTTGGTACATCTTTATCATTTAGATATTTGGTATATAACTTTGCCAAATTTTTTCTATTTCTTCACCTGCTTCTTTTAATATATTAATTATAATTCCATGATTACCTGGAAATTTTTCTTTCTTCATAAACTTAATTGCATGTTTCACTTCTTCATTTACAATTCTGGGCAATTCAGAAGATATAATAGATGTAGGAGGTACATGTTCTTTATCACTATATAATTCTTGATAGACCTCTTCTACCCATTTCATGATGTCATCTCTCTTTTGACTAATAATTCCTTCTTTTTTTCTTATTTCAGATTTAAGTTTCCTACCAATACCAAAATGTTGTTTTACACTCTTGAGACTTTTACTCTCTTCTATAGTCTTCCTTGCTAATTCACAATTATACTTTCTTATATTATTATCATCTCTTTTTCCTACCATTTTACAAAATTCGAAATATTCAATCCTTTTTAATGCATAATTTTTATACATCTTCATATTCCTTCTTTTCTTCATTAATTCTTTAGTCTCAGTAGAAATTTCATTGGTCAATTGCTGCTTTGTTCTACCAGCTATCTTGCAGATTTTAAAAATGTATCAGTTATTTTCTTATTAATTTCATTCAAATCTGAAACATGTTCAAAATCTAATAATACTTGAAACCAATTTGCAAATTCTAATTTAAATTCATTAGAATGTTTCTGAAGATTAGGAATATCTACTGTAAATATTGTTTTTCTTAATAATTTTTGTCTTGTTTCACATTAACACTCATGTTACTAATCGATGACCACTTCCTATGTTGAATTTATTAAGAACATTACAATCTTGAAATATGTATTTTCTGCTAGTCAAAATATAATCCAATTCTGCTGTACCTTCATTTGGATGCTTCCATGCCCATTTCCTTTTAACATTTTTCTCAAAAAAAAAAAAAGAATTCATAATATAAAATTGTTGTTTTTTCTGCAAACTCCACAAGTCTATGTCCTCTCTCATTTCTATTACCATAACCAAAATTACCTACAGCACTTTCATCTTTCATTTGCTTACCAATTCTAGCATTAAAGTCTTCCATAACAATTTTAAAATGCTGTTTACTCTGATCAAAAGTCTTTTGTAAATCCATATAAAAATCTTCTACTATTTCAGCACTATGAGAACTTGTTGGGGCATAAACCTGAATTATCTGCATTTGGTATCTGCTATTAAATTGAATAACTAATCTTGCCACTCTGTCTAATCCACCACCAATCTCCACAATATTGTTCTTCCACTTTTTATTTATAATGAATCCTATTCCACTTGTACTTCCAATATTTGTGCCTTTGTAGTAGAGTATATGTCCACTTTTTAAATCAATTGTCTCTTCATTTTTTCTTCTAACTTCACAAAGTCCAATAATGTCCCCTTTAATATAAGACAGTTTTTTCAATTCTTGCAATCTTCCTTCATCTGAAAGTGATCTGCAGTTGTACATAACTAAATAATAAGTCATCATGCTGACTTAATTTTTATTAATGTTTCATTATTTCTATTCACAAGGATATGTCAACTCATTTGTGGTTCTAAATATGCCCTGCATGGTTAATGCAGTGACAGAATAGCAAACTTTAAAGAGTTTGAGTTGCATAGATTGTAATTCTAGCTTGTTATTTCCAGGTCAAGAACTATTTATGCATTCCTGAGCAATAAACCATTTGATTATTTTTTTATATCAGCATTTCTTAAACTGTGTGTCATGACCCCATTTGGAATTCATGAAAATTTAATTCAGATACATGAATTTAAAGAAATATTAGTCATAATTCCTTCATTATCTTTAATTTAATATATTACATTTTCTGTACAGCGCAATTATAAAGTTGTAATAATGGCCAAGTTGAGCTGTAAATTATATTTACATATTAAAAAATAACACTAAAGGCATCATAATAGTGGTGTCGCATTGCAGTTTCAGCATATAAGTTATTTCAGAATCAAAATATATCCAGCAATGGTGAGAATAAGGTTGGCACCACTGTGATTAAATAATGCATTTCCAGTCAAGTTATTTGTTTCTGTTTCATTTCAACAAGTGTCCACATGGCAAGAACAATACAATATTGTATTTTACTGTTTTACTCGATTAAGGTTAGTATTTATTTGAATAAATATTATGAAAGATGTTATTTTTTTTATATAAAAATGCTATATACTTTTTTTTCTCACCTTTTTATTCACAATTTATCATCTTATTAGTTATTATCAAAATTTCTTATTTGAAACTTATTGACATTTATTTATTAACAAGTAAAAATACAATCCTATTTATTAAACTTAACATATAATTTATAATTGATTTATTGATATTTTTTAAATATTAAAAAATAAAACATACGGGAATAAAAAGGCTTCATATAATTAAATAAAAAACATGGCTGCCATTTGGTGTCTCTGCTAACTAATAAGTACTGTTATTTTATTTATATTTTAGAATAAAAATACTTTTTACCCATGGATAAATGATTGAACTTGAGTACCAAAGGTAATAATGCAGATGGCAATGCTACAAAGTCTCTTCAAGCAGAATCTCATAATCAGAAAGAGGCATCTAAGATATGAAAAAGAAAATATGAGGAGACATTTCTCCAATTTGGCTTTACTTTTAATAACTGTGATGGCAATGAACAACCTCTTTGTTTAATTTGCAATAATTTTTTTAGCTATGGAGAGTATGAAACCATCAAAATTAAAAAGGTATTTTGAATCCAAGCATCCTTCATATGTCAATAAACCAAAAGAATATTTTGAATGACTGTTAGAAACTTCAAATAAAGAAAAACAATATTTTGAGAAATTTTTAACTGTTAATGAAAAATATTTACTCACATCATATGAAGTTTCATATATGATTGTTACAAATAAAAAGCCATACACCACTGGAGGAGATCTTATATTACCTGCTGCTATTAAAATGGTAGAACTACTTCACGGAAGTAAATATGGTGATGAAATTTGGAAAATTCCTTTGTCAAATGACATTGTCACTAATAGAATTTCTGAAATTAGCAAAGTCCAATATTTACATTTCAATTGGATTAAACAATTGATATTTCAAAAATAGCTCAATTATTAGTGAATGTCAGATATATTTATAAAGAAAACACTGAGGAAGAATATAACAAAGTAAACAAATTTTTTAAAACTGAAGGCTTAGAATGGAAAAATTGCTTTGGAGTATGCACAGATGGTGCAAAAGCAATGACTGGTGAAAATATTGATTTTAAATAATTTGTTAAAGCTTCTGGTAATAATCATGTAACTTTTACACATTGCCTGATCCATTGAGAGGCCCTTGCAACAAAAAAAAATAGCAACAGAATTGAACGATGTGCTTCAGGATGCTGTCAAAATTATAAACATTATTAAAAGCTGTGCCCTTATTAGCCATTTATTTTCAAATCTTTGTAAAGACACGGACTCTGAATACAAAAATGTATTATTACATGCAGAAATAAGATGGATGTCAAGAGGGCAAAGTTTAAGATTATTGTTATTAAAAAAAGAAATTATTGTATTTTTAAACGAACAAAAATCTGATATTGCTGCTTTTTTTCAAAATGACGTATGTCTATCAAAGCGTGCTATTTGTCTGATATTTTTGAGAAGCTAAATGGCCTTCACTTGTCACTTCAAGGAAAAAATAGCAATATTTTACTTTGAATGATAAAATTGAAGATTTTATTTAAAAGATCAACATTTGGAAGAATGGAAAATGATTCATTGGAAATGTTTTTGACTATCAACAATTTTATAATCGAAAAAAATAATTGCAAAACTTTAATTGCAAAAATTATTATAAATCACTTAAAAACCCAAGAAACACAGTTTTGCAAGTACTTTATATCGAATTTATATTTCAAAAAGTTATCTTGGATTCAAAGACCAGTTTTGATTGCCATATAAAGCCCAAGAGGAATTTGCTGAGCTATTGAGTGACTCAAACCAAAACTTGACTTTCCACAAAAATCCTTGATTGAATTCTGGATCGCAGCTAGGACTGAATTACCCACAATTTCTGAAATGGCATTAAATGTTATGCCATTCAACACCACATACTTAGGTGAAATGACTTTTTCAACTTTAATATATATTAAATTCAAATGTCGTTCAATGCTGAAAACTACTGAAGATGCTTTACGTCCAGCAGTATCAAATATTTCACCAATATTTAATTTGTTACGCAGCAAAAAACAAGCACATCCGTATCATTAAAACGTGATTTTCTTTCATTAATTTTTGTATACTTAAAACAAATCCTAAAACCACTTACTTTCATATGTATATTGTTTACCAAAAAATAAATTATTTATGGGAATATTTATTTCTAATATCCGGAGTCGCGAAAAAATCTCGATGATAAAAAGGGGCCATGAATGAAAAAAGTTTAAGAAACGCTGTTTTATATAAATCAAAGAAGATACAAATAGCCTTACTTCATTTTTATTCCCGATTATCATCTGATAAAATACTAGCCATACATTAATACATCCTATCACAACCTCAAACCAATAATTACCAGGACAAAATTACGTGAAACTTTATTAAATGAACTAACTGTGATATATAGATATATGCTTGTGTTTAATTTCATTTCAACGCAGAGATTTGTAGTAAATAATAAAATTTTGCTATTTCAACGCGCTGTTAGTATTGTATATTTAAAGATAAGGTTAAAAAAGATTTAATGTTAATGGTTTTTTTTTATCAACAGCCCTTAATAACGTCAACGGTGCTTCCTAATATAAATCTGATGATCAATTTGTTAGCTAAAAATTATAATTAAAATTTAAGAGCCCTTGAAATAAATGTAAGCAATTTAATTTAATGATTCTAATAGAAATGTAATAAGCCTACCACCAGAGTGGTGATAATACAAATGGCTTTCATTAACAAAGTGCAGATGGTTTTCAATTGCCCAGAACTTTGATTAAAACGCTCTCTTTAATAATAATGAAGATTTAATTTACCAGAATAGGTTTCACATATTTGCTATTATTTGAAAAAAAATTGTTCCGTTTAGTTTATTTGGTTTTTTTTTTTTAAAAAAAAAGTAACTTTGAGACAAAAATTTAAATACGGTAGGTAATCAATCAAAATTTTCGTTAAGCGTATATTACATATGCAATAACATGAATTATTAAAATAATTTCATTCACTCCAGTTTGGGGGGGGGGGTAATTATATTGGGTAAAAAGCTATATTTAAAATCCAAAATTGCAATTTAAATTGTTAGACTATTATAGTAGGAAAAAAGAGAGAGGGCAAAAACAAGAATAATTCACAATAGGAGTTTGAATATATGTATCTTTTTTAAGAAAAAGGCACTATATTAATTATTATTAGGTGCTACCAATAACATCCAATTCTTGATGATAATAAAACATGGAATTATTTTGCTCATTTCTAACTTATAAAAAAGTTTGCTTTGCTTTTCCTCCACATTGTTCGAAATGATGTTTTACTGTTGAAGTAATTGAGATAGCATATAATCCTACATAGCTGTAACCCAATAGAGATAATAGTAATCACCATTATACATCTGCCAAAAAAAAAGATTCTGAACATTAATCTCATAATCTTTTTTACTCAACCATTATTCTAATCTTCACTGTCTCATACTTGTTATAATTTCAATCAATAGATAAACAACCTTCTAAATATTTAAATGCATTAATCTACTTTAAAACTTTCTGCCCAACTGTGACTTCCACATGATCTTCACTCTGAACTTCCTACAAATTTGATAAATCCTAATTAACATTGTCCTTAAGATTAATTTCAATATCTGAAGATAAAGCCATATAATATGAGCAAAACTGAAACAATGAATCTTGGTTTCGGATACTAATTTCACTCATTAAGGAGTTCCTATAATTAAATACTAAACAAACTAGAAAACAAGCAGTTCTTATATTTCCTCTATAAAAAATATTTTAGAAATGTTTTTTGATTCATGAAGATTTTTTTAACAACCACTTTATTTTCATCTTCTAAATATCCAACAAATTATCTTGAACCATTCTTAAGCATTATGAAACAATAATTTCTTTCTATTTATCCGTCAATAATAATCTTCCCTACTCCTATTGCAACTCATTTCTTTATGTTTTCTATTTCCATACTACATCCCAAACATAAACACGCCTAATTTATTATAGATATTAAAATAAGTAAACGAAGCAAATAAAATATTAGTAAAGCAAAATAAAAAATAGTAAAAATTTAAAAATGATAGACATCTCCTCACAAAGGACTGTTAAGAATAGAAAAAGTGAATCTCATAAAATAAAATGAATAATCAATAGATGAAAAAGCTCTAAATACTTATAAAAAATTTTAGATTCTGTAAAAGATCAGAAAAAAATGGGGAAAGGAGTATGAAATTAAAATTAAAAAAAAAAAAATAGCACGATATGTACTTATATATTATGTTTTTTTTTTTGAAACTGTCAATATTCTTTAAGTTATAATTATGATATTCTATAAACAATATAAACATTGTTTCAAAAGAAAGAGAAATAAAAAGCATGTACTTTCTTTTTTGAAACTGTGGATATTCTTTAAGTTATAATTATAAGATATTCCATATACAATATAAACTCTCCTCCAAAAGAAAGAGAAAGAAAAATCATTTTGATATGAATATCCAAATATTCAATGATATAAAAGGAATTTTAAAAATGACCTAATTTTGCAGATATAATCCAGCAAACACACATTTTGTTTATCTGTTTTATGTTTCAAAAATAAAATAAAAAAAGATATGTTAATCAAAATATTAATTATCCAGACTTCTTTAAAATATTTTATTTTCTTACAGATTTTCTTTCTAAATAAAATTATTTCCCACAAAATTATTTAGCAATTCAAATTTTATTATTCTTTATAAAATATACTTCTTTTATTTGAAACATGCATGGCCTTATAATTACCCAATTTCATAAATCTGAGTGATAGATTGTTACCAATTTCTAATTTTCATATTGCAGATATATATTCCATAATCCTTTTCTTTATCTCAAGCAATCATTCATAATTACCAACATTATTGTCAACTCATTCTATTTATTTTATATAATTATCACATTCACTTTTTTATGTTTTTTCTATCTTCTTCCTATGCTTTGCCATACAACCTCTGCAAGTGTTTTCTTTTTTTATCTTATTTTATTTAATCTCCTGCAATGTTCATTTTACATACAATGCAACATTCTTTTAGTTCAGGTTTTGAATTGAAATAATTTTGCAACATTTTTTTAAATCATTTGTTAAAAATATGCTACACTGTTTATTTCTGTCATTAAACTGCAAACAATGCCTAGTTACTTTTATAACAACAATAAACTTATTATGACAACGGTCTTAGTTATTTTCACTTTGTGATTAGTGGAAGTGACCCATCTTTTTAGCTTTGAATTTCTTTTTTTATATTAAACTATATTTGAATAATCAATAAATAAAATCGAAAAGTTCTTAAATAAATATTAAATTAAAAAAAATCAAACAGCTTATTGCAAATAATTTCTTAAAGAATAAATTAAACATAAATGTGTCAGACCCTTGTTCAAGAAGCAATACTACTATCACTACCAGTCACTTCTCTCTAATCCTTCAGATTATAAGCCTTCAAGATCTGCTCCAGTCCCTGCTGGACCTCCTAAAAAAGATTCATTTATGTTTCTGATAATGAACTCCTTTTTATTGGATTTGCTTCTTTTTTTAAAAAAATTTTGTTAACTATAAAATATAATAACTGAAACACAGGCTTGTTATATACCTGTGGCTATATATATGTAATATAGGGTATATGAGCATAGACTTTCACACCACCCACCTCTCTCCACTCTATCTAATAACACTGATACACCTAAACACATATATGCTGAAAAGATAAATAATCACCAATATACGTATTTCATGCTAAACCAGCAATCATCAGTTGGTCCAGACTATCATCTTTACACACATATATAGATTGAGCATTCCATCATCAGATTTTCAATTGGATGGACGGTTGAAGAGTTGGAGTGTGGAGTGGATTGAAGCCTGTCCATTAAACTATGAGGATAGTCTATTTTAATATATATCTGAGCACTTATACTATATATGTGTGTAAAGATAATGGTCTGGACCAACTGATGATTGCTGGTTTAGCATGAAATACGTTTATTGGTGATTATTTATCTTTTCAGCATATGTGTTTAGGTGTATCAGTGTTATTAGATAGAGTGGAGAGAGGTGGGTGGTGTGAAAGTCTGTGCTCATATACCTTATATTAACTATAAAATATATATTTTATGCCCCCTCCCCATATGCTATATTTAGATTCAATACATATGTCTATTATATAGATAATTATACATATTTTTCAGCAGACAAAATAAATAGGCAGTTAAATTACTTTGATTTTTTTTTTCAGCAATGTTACTTCTGTTCTTAACTTAATCTGGTGAAGATAAGGACAATCTATACACAATTTTTTGTATCAGTTTAAGGGATTTTTACAATAGCAATTATACCACTATATATATATCAATGATTTTTTTTTATTCTTAATTTTAAAGCTTAACAGTATACTTTCCTATGGAAAATAGTTGTCTTCAGATAAAACCTTTTACTGACTTCATTCTCAATTCTATTAATCTGATAAATTGCTATTATTGCTTAAGAAGTTTGAAAGCAAAAATAAGCAAGGCATTTTTCTAAAAGTGGATGAATGATATATTAGAGGTCATAAGAATGTGCCTTTGAAACTTTCATCACACTGGCTAAAAAATAGTAAAGTATGGAAGGTTTTTGTATATAGAAACACAATGAGTTTGTGTGTGTTAAATAGTAATATAAATCCAGTATTTTTTAATTTTTTTTTTACTCACTTTGCAAATAGTTATAAAAATATTTTCAATAATAATTTTCAGTTTGCTGATTTCATAATCATTTATTATTTTCTGGTAACATATTTCATATTGACGATTCTTATATTATATATTAATATGTTAACCATTCATTAATTTAAAACTAAAGAATAGATATATAATTCCATTTGTGTGTAACTATCCATATATTTATATAAATGTATCTATAAATGAATGTATATATATATATATCAAAAATGAATTAACAAACCATTCACATTTTTAGGCGAAAAAAATATGTATTTAATTAATTTTGCACTCTATATATATATGTTTGATGAGAAATTACAATCTTGTATGGTTTAGTGTGGTAGTGGAATGTTGGACTCATGAATTGCACTTAAAGTCTACAACTTCTGCATCCAAATGTAATATGATGATTTCATTAACATATCATTCTATTATTTTCTATATACTACATAAAATAACTGAAAAATTATATATATATATTATTCAGAGACATAATTAATCTATAATAAACATTTCATGATGTGCATAATACAGAAAGCTTCCAACAAGAACAATTCTTCAAATGTATTTGGATATATATTTGAAAGGCAGTCAATGCAACAACAATAACAAAAAAAAAAAAAAACCTTTTAAAATTAATACTTTGACAGACTAATGAAAAGAAATAAATAATGAAATTAAATATTTATAAACAAAAAATACTTGGCTGATAAAACAAATTAATATATTATTAATATGAGTAAAAGAATTAAGAGAATGAATAAAGCTTTGTGCTTTTTTCAAAAAAAGATGGTAAACCCAGATTGTAAAGATTCTAGAAAAAGACTACATGAGATAAATATGAAATAAAGAAGTTTATTTGGTGTGATATGGAGAAGAACAACCATGGATTGGAAATTTGAAAAGATTTTCATATTGTAATGGATCATAAGAATTTTAAATGATAATATATAAAGGATCATATAGATAAATAATAGTCAAATTTAAAAAGTAATAGTATAAAATAAATATATTTAATAATTATTTAAAAGCAATTTTAAAAATGCTATATATATATATATATTCTTTTTTTTTTAATTAGCTGCAGAAAGGAGTTTGCTATTAAAGAAGGTCCATTAATTTCTCTTTGAGGCTTTAGGCCCTAAAAGAATTGACTAGGGCAAATTTCTCATGTCCATTCCATACATAACTTGTCACTGCAGATGTTATTACTATAGGTTGCTCACCAATATGCATCAGCCAGTAAATTGCATTTATTGGATTTTTACTTTTAGTTTAGAATTAATAAACACCATGGTCTTTCTTTTCAGTTACCTGATAGCTCTTAACTAAATATCAATTAAGTTTTATTGAAGGCAAAATGAATATGTGTGTGAATGAACTTTTTTAACAGACATTTGCAATCATGACAGGCAAAAAGAAATTATGACCTTTATTTCCTGGAGATTATAAAGTTGTCAGTAAGGCAGCAATTGGAAGCTCAAGTGGAGAGTGTTATGAATCCCCTGATTGTGGACTCAGGTTGCCATATGATGATGATTTTTGACTTAGGTACTTATAACTACAGATTACTTTCAAATGAAGAAGAATGCATGAATTGGAAAAAACTATATAACATCACTTGGGACATGATTGAACTTTGTGAAGTTAGAACAAAAGATGAAGAGAATATTTAAAAAGCACTACAAAGACAGAAATATTGGAAACACAATAGTGTAGGATTCATTATAAATAAAAAGTGAAAAACCAATTTTGTACAGATTTATATTGACAAAATTAATTATTCAACTTAATATGCAGATAATTCAATAATGAATAATATCACTGCAGTTTAATTTCCATTACATCATTTTCTTGTAAGGTAGGGAATGTTTTCTATTCACTTTTAACACTTTGTGGAGGGATGTAATCAAAACCATATGATCAAAGATTTGTGAAAAAGATCTACAATCCACAAAATGCACATTTCATGCTGAACCAGCACTCATCAATTGGCCAGACCACAATCTTTTATACATATATTTTTAGGATATGCCCAGACCACAATCTCTTACTTATTTGTCATTGTTCAGTATACATCAATTGGGCCAGACTACAATCTCTTACACGTATATTATACTGAATAATAATAAATATATGTGTAAGAGATTGAAGTCCAGACCAACTGATGAGTGCTGGTTTAGCATAAAATGTCCATCTTGGAACTCACAGATCTTTTTCACATGTCTTTCATCATAGGTTTATGATTATATCCCTCTACAAGATGTTAAAAGTGGACAAAAAATATTCCCTACCTTACAAGAGAGTGGTGCAATGAAAATTATACTACAGAAATATTATGTATTATTGGATAATCTCTAGTCTAATGAGTGACTAATAAAAATTACTAATGCAGATAATTTAGGTTTGTGCCCTAGCAAGCTCTCTTTGTTATGAAAAAGTAGAGGATTTTTATATGAATGTACAAAAACCCGTTTATCAGACCAAACATTTTAGAATAGTCATAAGACTTTAATACTAAAATTGGTGAACCATAGTTGCAAGTGCTGTGTTTAAATTTGATTATGGTGATAGAAAGAAGAGAGGACATAGATTTGTAGAAAAATAAAAATTTTATATTATGAATTCTTTCTTTTTAGAAAAAATGCTAAATAATAGTGGACATGGAAGCATCCAAATGAAGGTACAGCAGATTTGAATTATATTTTGACTAACATATTGTAATGATAAATATATAAATTTAAGGGTTTGAATGATTTAGTTCAAATATATAATATTAACCAATGTGATGATGATGATGATTTATAATCTAATTTCAAGTCCTCCTAAAAGTATTTGTTTTTCAGTTTTAATAAAATAAATAAATAAAATGGAAACTTTAAGGCAAAATAGAAAATTTACTTTTGATTAAAAATTGATTAACTTTCAACCATCATTTATAAATTATTATTACCACCCCTGCATGTCCCATGGTAGATTGCATGATTTCTCAAAGTTGTGGATATTATCTAGCATGTTGGGTATTAAAAACATTATGTTTGGATTGTGTTACAAACATAATCTAATAGGATTAATAAATAAATAAAAAATCAACAATTTATTAATAATGAATAAATATATCAAATTTATTAAGCGCAAGCAAATAATATTATAACATGAAAGGCTTAAACCTTCAAAACCTGCGCCTTAAACATGCTAATGTACAGCCAATAAGATGTAATAATAACTGCATGTGGACCTCTTAATTCTGAAACACAAGTCAGAACTATCAGAAATAGATGGGACCCACCTTCTTCTATGCCTCAATTTATATATAAATAAGCCAGACTCAAGCATTTCGAACTACGAGTGTGAAACTTAAAATACCTTCACATTTAATTCACTAAATATTATATATAAATAAAGAACATGAAATCTTTCGATTTACTATGCAGCAATTTTTAAATTTGATATATTTACATTTGTTACTATCATTTCATTAGATTTAAAAATTGCTGCGTAGTAAATTGAAAGATTTCACGTTGTTTATTTATATATAATATTTAGTGAATTAAATGTGAAAGTATTTTAAGTTTCACATTCATAGTTCGAAATGCTTGAGTCTGGCTTATTTATATATAAATTGAGGCATAGAAGAAAGTGGGTCCCATCTTTTTCTGATAATTCTGACTTGTGTTTCGGAATTAAGAGGTCCACGTGCAGTTATTATTACATCTGATTGCTGTACGTTAGCATGTTTAAGGCACAGGTTTTGAAGGTTTAAGTCTTTCACGGTATTATAATAATAAATAAATAAAACTGTTTGTAACTTTTAATATGTATACAAAATATAATAGAAATAAGATATTTTTAATTTAAGTTTAAGGTCTTATAATATTAATAATGATAAAATCTTCTCATATGAAATATTTAAATAGTTCCAAACTGTGGTTTTCCTGTAGACACTTTTTATAAAATATATTTGATTGTCTTCTTTAATTCCTCCAAAGACAGTAGCTCTTCTTCTTGATCACTGATGATGTTAGAGAGAAAAGACAGCAGCATTAGTGCCATTACATAGGGTATAGTATCAGTAGGTTTTGGGTAGTTCTTATGGCACTATCCATATCTGTCTTCACAGCATTATTAAGGTAAGCACTGATTGGTTTTGGCAAGACTTCAGCTTTAGTTTCTGTATCCAGCTGCATTTTCCAAGTATTTTGGCTGGTATGGGATTTTTTTTGTTGCCTAGCTACACAACTCCTAGATAAAATCATTATAATTGGAGCACTGAAAAATACTTTTAAAAACAGTCAGGAAAATATGACTATCCAAATTACAGCAGAAAACAGTTTTAATAAGTGGTTTCTTCCCTTAGCATTGGATCACTGTAGTATTGCTTCTTAAGTTTAAGTGTCATAGCATCGTCCGGGGCGCAAACCCGCAACCCGGGCAACTGCCTCCAAGTGCAAGGCAATCGCGCTGACCTCTCGACCACCAATGCATGACATTGCTTCTTAAGTTGAGGGTTCAGATAAACTAAAGTAGACACTGCCTGAATTGAACTAACTACATTAGTTGCTTCGACCTATTTATATCTGTTTGATGCTGTTCAACAATGTTTTCCAAACGATGAATTTGTCACCACCTAGTTACAAGATTTGAACTGTTTCGTTACGTTTTTTTTTTGTTGGAAAACATTTTCTTTATTATCTTCACAACATGTAGAAGAAACAATTTACAGATATTTTAAAATTATATCCTGATCTGATGTGTAAAAAAAAAAGGAAAAATATTTTTTCTTTTTTCTCTCCCTTTCTTTATTTTACATTTAGTTCGTGATTCAGGAAAAAAGAAAAATCGTTGCCAACATTTAAGTTTTAAATGATAACTTTTAAAATATTACAATTCCAAAATTTTAGTATCATCGTTAGATTTCCCACGGAACAAACTATAAAAATGTGGGAAATTTTATTTAAAACCCTATTCAAAAAAAGCAAATACAAAAGGTATAAAATGCTTCAGATTTTTATAAATTAAGCAATTCAAACTTCTTGCTTGCCAATCAAAACAAGTTTTCTTTCTTCCTTTACAGTGCAATTTATCATTAGGCTTCTCACATATTACAAAGTAAATATTTAATAATATGACCAAATGCATAAACTGTTAATTTTTTTAAGCCATTTTACTCAAGTGACCCTATATACACGCACATACACACATAGCAGTTTATACATTTTTTTTTATATGCAGCATTGTAATAAAACTAACCTGAGCCGCGATTGCTTTGTTCTAGTTTCAATATAATTTGTATTTCAAGATTGTAATATTCTTAATAAATTATTCACAGAAAATGATCCTCAATTTGTGACATGCAAAAGTAGATAGATAAAAATTATCAAGAAAAATAGTTGGTTTATATTCTTAATTTCAGAAACATTCCAAAGAATTTAAATTAGAATTTGCAAATCATTGAAAATATTAAAATTTTTTGAAGATGATTGAGATATGAATGAAATCAGTAGGAAAATATTTGATACACTATTAAGAACTGCAACAAAAATAGCTCATGCAAAAAAGCAGCAATTGACCAATAAAATTTCTACTAACATAAGTCAATTTAAGAAAAAAATCCATAAAGAAGGATTGAATATCTAGAATTTTGTAAAATGGTATATAAAAGAATATAATTGTAAATTAGCAAGGAAAGCTATAGAAGAGGATAAAGATACATCATCTTGAGATTGGTAAAAAAACTATTTCTGCAATAAGAAGATAAAACTATTACTAAGAAGAAAGATGACATCATAAAATGGATAGAAGATTTCTATAAAGAATTATATAGTAATAAAGAAAAAGTATCTCATACAATTGTTACACCTTTTGAATTGTCCAGCATTTTAAATGAAGAAATGGAATATGCAATTAAATCTATGAAGAAAAAATCTCATGTAATGATGAAATTATAACTGATATCTTAAATAAAACAGGTGAATAATAAAAAAAAATGTTAGCAAAATTATGTACCAAATGTCTAAATGTTAAACATGCATTATATGATTAGAATAATGCAGTACTAATATTGACATTTCAAAAAGGTAATAAAGAAGGTATTAGAAATTATAGACCTGTCAGTTCTACTTAAAATTTTTATCAGGTTAATTTCAATTTGTGTACAATAAATTTTGGATTTTAACCAACCAAAAGCACAAAATGAATTGATTTTAGCTTAGTGAATCACATAAAGAATTAATAAAAATGAATTGCCATTTTGATTTAAATTTGTAGATTTTAAAAAAGGCATTTGATTTTATAAACATTTTTTTAAAAGTTGAAGCATTGGATCATCAAAATATAGACCTAGGATATTGTCATATTTTGAAGAATGTTTAGATTATATAGTGTTACTAAGAAGATTAACATTAAAAAAGATATATGACAGTGTGACTTCATATCTTCAAAACTTTTCACTTGCTAAATGGGAAACTAAGGAAGTAAATTGAGATTTAAATCATCTAGTTTTTGTTGATGATGTAATTGTTTCAGCAAATAATGTTTTAGAGCTTCAGGAAATGTTGCAAATATTATCAGATGAAAGTAAGAAAATATGACTAAAAAAAAATGCTAAAAACACTAAAGTAATATTCAATCAATTTTCTCAAAAAAAGAAAGTAAAGATTGATAATGATGAATTACAAGAAATTGATAGCTTTAAATACCTTGGACAGATTATAATAAAGATAGAAACATAATGGATGAAATAATCATAGAATTAAACTTGGGTGAAGTGCTTTTAATAGAAATAACAATATTGAAAGGACATATATGTATGTGTTTGAAAAAAAAAAAAAGGCTTTTAATATGTTTTACCAATTCTTACTTATGGATCTGAGACTTAGATACTTATTAGAAGATCAATGCAGAGACTTTACACCATTTAATGAAATATGGAGAGATGTATGTTAGGAATGATAAGAAAGAATCAAAAATAAAATATATGGATAAGAGAACAAACAGTTATTTCTGATATCATTGATGAATTAAGAGATGAAGTGGAGCTGGGATGGGCATACTGCTTGAAGAAAATATAGTAGATGGGCAATTAGAGTCTTAAATTGAATCTCAAGAGATTCTAAAAGACCTACCCCCATGAGATGGGTGGATGAAATAAAGAAGTGTGTTGGAGTGATGTAGAGAAGAGAGACTAGAGACGTGCAAGTAATAAGTAGTGATCATCTGATATAAGAATAAAAAGTTATTTGCTTAAGTGAAAAATAATTATTATATTTTAAAAAGATAATTCTGTTAAAAAGCTTTGCATATAAAAATATTACGTAGTAAAAAGGATTAGCTTTACAAGTGATTTTATGGCAATCAAGAATGAAGCTTTGGAAAAGCAAAATATACATTTAACTACCAATTTAAATTGATTAAGCTTATTGTATAAACCTATAGCTTCATACAGATACTATTAGTAATTAAATTTCCAATTTTGGGGACCATCTCCAAAATGTTTATTTACGATTTCGTTTACAATACTTATGCTTTCTGAAGCTTTTTTTTCTTTCAGATTATTAGTAAATCAAATCTCAATGGCTATTTCTAATGCTTAAACAATTTATGACTTTCCTAAACTTCTCGATTATTGTGAATGCATTCAGAAAAAAGTCATGCTTTTTATGCATAGATCTTATAGTGATAATAGCATTGGTCAGGAGAAGTTGTGCGCATATTTTTATGAATAATATGGTAGATACTAGTTTCTTCAATTATCTTAACATATATGCAAACACAGCTATATTCAAGACATTTGAATTAAACCACACACGTATTTTCACATGCTCCTTTTATACATTTAATTCCTTTTAATAACAAATCATTTTACCTATTTCGTTCGAAATTTTAATTTGTCATAAATAATTGGTGTTTAAAGATCATAAATCATTACTAAGTAAAATTAATATTTAAAAAATACGTTGCTTTCAAAATTAAAATGTCAGAAAATACATTTGAAGCTATTTTAGAAAAAAAAGTATATTATTGATTTTTATTTTATTGATTTAAATAATAATTGAATAGTTAGTTGCTTGAGAGGTCATAGAATGTTTAAGCACTGAAAATGACAGATTGAGTTTTACTTTAGGAACTTTAAACTCAAGTGTAGCATTCTATTACTGCATTAAACCCACTCAGGGCAATATAATGACTGACTATTATTAAGTCTTTTTTGTTGTTGTTTTAAAAAATAATAGTAATAAATGTTTTAAAAAAAATTACAAATACAATAACTTTCAAAGAATGTTAATCATATTTTAAAAAATCAATTCTTAATTACATTATACACCCTACATAAAGCAATTAAATGTGAAATCACTTATAATACAATTAGTCCTTGGATCCCAATGGAGGTACTACAGAAAGCTTATAACACAAGTGATAAGTAAATAAATCATTTTGTCAGAATGTGAAAAATTTGATCATGCTTCTAAATCTTTTTGTGATTCATTCTAGTATTTTATTCATCTCTTCAATTCTTATACACAGGTTAAGAATAAGAATGAAGAGATCAATATGCTTTATTTCATATGGTTATGGGTATACATTGTAATATAATTCATATTTTAGAATCTAAAAGCTTTTACTTTTACGAAATTATAAACTTCCATATAATGAATTTTACATTATTCCAACATGTACTTATGGACATATATTGTAATATGATTCGTATTTTAAAAGTTATAATCTTTTAGTATTTGAAAATTATAAGCTTGGTTTGATCAGACTTCTGCATCTTTTGGACTATACTTTGAATCATCCAAGCCATTCCTCTCCTTCCCCACCTGCTTTGTCACTTTGCACCATCATTATTTAATAACATTCGTATTTTAGAAATTATAAAGGTTTAAAATTTAGAGTGTGACCCCATGTAGATTATTCGATGTCATTTATTGCTTGCAAGTGTCAGTGATGGTTTTGGGTGGCCCTTAGAATTCAAAATGGCAGTGAACGCTCTCTATATCAGAACCCATTACTTTTTATAGCTGCAAAATGCTGACTTAAAACCTTGTCCACAAATATAGAGATATCTGTTTGCAAATAAAAGTCTTTTAAGATGAGATGGTTAAATAAAAAAACAAGGATTTTGGCTGTTTCAATTAATTCCTTTCACTTTTATTTATTGAATAGGCTAATTTATTGATTGAATTGAGTTTTCTATTTATTTGTATGTCGTTTGTTTTACTTTTTAGAAAAGCTAAAAAATGCAAAATACACTTCTTTCTAGTTTTAAATTTTTAATTTACTTTATCAAGTTTACTATATACATTGGAGATTTTTTTTTTTCTATGATTACCAAATTTAACACATAACAGATTGGACAAATTTATAGATAAAAGAGCAACTTTTTTCTAAGAAATAAAAAAATTCTATTCATTTTTCTGCAAAACTGGACTGGTATTCTTTAGCAGTTGCAATATGATATTATTATAAGTTCATTCCAAAATCACACAGGAAGATAAATCTGCAGTTAAAAAAAAAGCCTTTTTAATGTCACAAGAAGCACTCTTATTTAAATCTTTCAGTATACAGACATAAATTTAAATTACCCTTTTTAAAAGATTTACTATTTATTTAGTTTGTATGTGTTTTTCTCACATTGCCACTATTTTAGCAAAAACAATTCTGGTACAACATGGATGATGCATTTATGACACAATAAAAACTTTGGACCCCAAAGCCCACATTATACTGCATAGATCTAGTGAATAAAAATGAACTTTTAAGAACTAAGTAGATATTCTTCTAACAAACCTATTTGAAATATTTTTCTATAACTTACTCTTGTAAAACTTGCTTTTATATCTTTCAGGTTTCTTTGTCATGTTAAATTTTGTGACACTTTGTGTGAGAAGCAATGAAAGAAAGAAAAACAAACTCTGTATTATTTAGGCCTTAAAGATTACTTATTTAAACCTTTGTCATTTTTCAAATAAATTTATTTAAATAACTGTCATTATCAATATTTTTTAATTTTGCTTCTTTTCATTCTTCCAAAAATTTATTAATTTTTCTTGATTTTTTTCTTTTCAAAATCAGTTCTTTTTGTTGTTTATATTTTCTTCTCACTTATACCTGATTACTGTATTTCATTTTTTACCATTACTTTTATTTTATCATTGCTTTTATTATCTCATCATTCCCTTCTTTCATTATCAAATATATGAAATACTGCTTCCTGCATTAAGAACAGTAATTTATTCTACTTACTCCATTATCTTCTACAATAAGCTTGAATAATTGAAGGAAGTATCCAAATCTCTAGATAAATTTTTGGTTGAGCCCCTCTTTCAATGAATATTATGCTTTTCCTAGGTTATTTTAAACATCTGCATTAGGAGCAATAATTTACTCAATTTCAGAGTCATCTATTAAATTATTGAGTAATCAATATAAATCAGTATGATGTAAATCCCCAGACCAGTTAGTATCTAGCTATTAACCTTTGATAATGATAAGAGATGGATTTCAATTACATCTTTCAAAAAATTTTTTATAATAGATGTTTAAATTTCAAGTCATTAGTGTGGATGATATAAAAAGAAATACAGATAGTTTAGAAGTTTAAGTACAATCTAATGCTTGTCATCGATGAGTACCAATAGCAAGTAACTACACAGATTTGTATATGGCATTGGCATGTTACATTTACCCATAACTCAAGCTTATAATATATGGTTCTTTATTAATAAAATAAACAAAGTGAACTATTTCCTCTAATGTCTATGTTGAAAGTAAGATCCAAAAGTTATATGATTTCCCTGAAGGTTTGTGATGTTGGTGTTTTAGTTGTATTTTTATATTGGACTATTTCCATCATCTAATATGAGTATTAAATGTCTTTGTTTGATAAAAATTGGTTCTGAATAATATTCTGTTTACTTTTTCTCTGTATTTCTTATTCTCTTTATTTTAGTAATAATAGACTTGAAAATGCTTTTTCTAAACAAGTTATCATTACTAGTAATGAATTATATGTTATTTTTGTGAATTCTATCTATTTATTTCTGCATATTTAAATCCAAAATTCCATATATATATATGCATGTTGGTTGGATCTTGTGACTTTCTAATATGCCATTTCAAATTTATCTGATAAAGGAAGCTAATTAGTATCTTCTTACTAGTGTCAAAGTATTAGTGCTCTACACAGACATATAATACAAAATAATGCAAGAATTACAATATCTAATTTTTTTTTTAAAAAAATACATTTTAAATATAAACAATACAGATTAGCAAAGTAATTAATTGAAAATATTTTTTTCATTAATTACACTACAGAGTGTACAAAGTGCAATTAATCAAATTTTAATATTCAAACGTCAAATTAGCAGAAAGATTTTTTTACAGAAAAAAAAATCACTGTATTGATTTATTTATTATCAGTAAATAGTTTTACATTTCAAAATTAATTTTATGTTAAATATTAATTTTATCATACTACTCTGGCAAATATTTCTTTGTTTGCTGAAAAATATTTTTAATTACAGATTTAAATAAAAAAATATATAATCAGATATTCAGAAATTAAACAAACTTTTTTGATCTGAATAAAATATTAAAAAAATCTAATAAATAACCAAAATAAATTTAAAAGATATCTGAAACTAAATATATACTAAATCAACTAGTACTAATAATGCAATTATAGATTCTAAATTGCAATATTTTTATATTAAAACTAGGTAATATAAGAGACAATTTAATAGCTCCAGATTATTTAATAAATGCCACTTGGAAAAACTTCCAAGTAAAGAAGATGATTGCTAAGTCTGCAGAATTAAACCGCTGGGAAAGCATCTACATACATAAAAATAGATACATTAAAACTATGTTATTCATAGTCAAATAAGAGTCACAGATCACATGAACCCCATTCTCTTAAGCTTGTAAGATATAATCAATGAGGATTGCGAATTCCTCAACAAGCTTTGTGATAAATGCTTATCCAGAGCCAGCATTTAAAATATCTCTGTCAGGACCCCCCCCCCAAACCTCTGACCATGGTTTCATGCTTTGGCACTCCTCAGAGAGGTGCTAGGGTAGGTTCAGACACTAGATCTAAAAATACCAACCCAAAGCCAGCATTTATCTAGAAGTTATCTATTGAGAGGAAAATCTGAATTTTTCAGACACTCATGTATTCAAACCTAGCTATTCATATCTGAAAACATAATGTAAAAAAGATAAATCAATTGATGTTATATTGTATTGGCATGTAATAAATTTGTATATTGGTTTGTATGTATAATAAATTTCTCTTAATAAAAAAAAAATCATAATTTCATATTTTATACATGACTTTAAATTGAATAAGACATTTCTAATTTATTTGTACCTTAATTTAAAGTGTAACTTTCATGAGAAATAAACATGGTTTAAATTGTACTTGTAAAAAAGACTAGATAATATATGGCAATGTACATTATTTGTTAAACAAGAGAAAATGTCTAAGAATTCCCATTACCAATTCCAGAATCCAGATATAATTTAATAGCTTTATAAATAAAAAAGCCAAATTTGTAGATATATATGAAGACACTCAAATATAAAATACTAAAAGGTTCTTGTGAGTTTTCAAGTAAACCAAGTTGGCACCCTGTATTTTTGATAAATGTACAGTTTCGAGAGTCTACAATCTACCAAAGATATGTTAGTTTAAATTATAACAAAATTAATAAAACGATTGTTAAATTTAAAAAAAAAAAAAAAATCCAATAAATTTCATTAAGAAGCTTTAATTCAATTTTTTATTTATTTGGGAAGCGATGCAATGCTCTTAACATGGTCATACTTTGATTCAACTCTGTGTATTTCTTGTAAACTGCCATAATAATACAAATCTGGGACTTTCCTGCCACAGAACATGATGCCTTGGACTATTTCTAAAGGTACAGGATTCTGCTTCCTGAAAAGTCTGCACTACTGGTCATGATATGATTGCACACTGCTGACATGAATAAAGTATAAATATTGGATTTATATATTTTTCTGTTAAGTTATCCCCCCCCCCCCCGAAAAAAAAAACACAGAAAATGTTGCAATTAATTTCTCCACAATGATTTTTTGTAAAAATAACAGTAATAAAAAATAAAATGTAATTATTAAATACACATTTCCTAATAGGCATATTTTTGTAAATGTTTGGGGGGGGGGGGAGACTGTAGATTTATCAAAAATATGGGCCGCCATCTTAGTTTACTTGAAAACTCACAAGTACCTCCTAGAATCACAGATGGATACATATTTTTTCAGTCATCAAACAAAACTGCCATTATTTGCACTGATTTACATGTCTACAGTTAACACCATATTTTAAAAACCACATGAATTAAATTTTTATTTAGTTGCTTTCTTATATCACTAATTTTAATGATCACTATTTGTCCATTAGTAAAATATTTAAATTATGCCTTATCATATAAACACCTGCTCTTCTTTGACAGTCTGTATAATACTTTAATAACCAATAAGTTGAAAAGCTTCAATTAGGCAAAGTATTGAAATTTTTCAAAAAGAAAAGTTTATTATATTCAAGATGTAAAGCAAATAGACCAAAATAGCATTGATTTCAATATTCATGACAAATCTTATTTTAAATTTTATATTCTTTGTCATTCTCTTTAGCTTTATTTTTTCTAAAATGAGAATGGCCTTGCTCATTTACAAATAGCTAGTATTAATGATGATTTGGATTTGTAATCTAAAGATGACTAATTATATAACTATAACTCAGTGTAATAGAATTTCTCATAATGGATTTTAAATATATATAATAAAACACAGACTTTAAATAATAACCCAGCTGAAGGCAAAGGTCACTCCAATGACCCTCATAAAATAAAAATAAAAGAGAAGACAGTGGTCACCAAACTTTCAAACGCCAGGTGATGAAAGTTTGAGCAGTTCTCTTTGCCTAAAAATATCTAGATATCTATTTACCAATCAATATAAAATGTTTATCTGAGTTGGTTACCTAAAAAAAATCCTAAGCCTATTAAAAAAAAAAATCCTATTTACTTGACCTAAATTCAAACTCAGGAATCATCATATCTTTTTATTTTGAATATAAAATAAGGTGCATTAAAATGTTTAGAATTTTTGATATTTAAAAATATTAAACATCTGAAAGAATTAGTTTTACATTATTAAAGCATACTACACAAAAATATTAATATTTTGCAGACATTAGTGATTTTTAAATGTTTAAAATAACAGCAATTTTAAATAAATATTTTTTCATATACATTAGTAATATAGTCAAAATAAGAGTCATAGATCACATGACCCTATCTCTTAAGCTTGTAAGTGATAAACAATGAGGGTTGCCAATTCCTCTACAAGTTTTGTGATAAATGCTTAGCCAGAGCCAGCATTTAAAATATCTCTGTCAGGAACCCCTCCCCAAACCCTTTACCATGGTTTCATGCTTTGGCACTCCTCAGCTTTTCTAACAATAAGGAATTGTTTTTTTTTTACTTTTATTAATGTTATGCCACTATTTTAAGCTTTAGTAATTAATAGATATCAGATTATAGAGCTTAATAAATCTTTATTCTGTGTTGTCCTGACCAACATTCGCAGATTAATTTCCAAGTTTATGGCTTTCATCAGTAAGGAGTGTTGGATCTTAGAACAGTGCACATACCTGGATTTTTAGAATCTAATACATATTACTCTAACAGCTCCCCCATTTATTTATTTTGCTATCAAGGTAACTAAACTAACTTGCTTGTATAATCATATAATTGAAAACCAGTTCAGTATCTATATATTATAGATGACCTTAGTTTTTTCACAACTATGGCCCTCTACTTTGTAGCCAGGAATAGTATAAACTAATAAAATCACATGACTCAACCACAAGATAGTATCTAACACATTGCTGTCCAGAGGCATCTTTTTTTTCTTTCATTACAGCTATGTTACCTACTGTGCACTTTAGCCATTAATAGATGTCAGATGATAGTGCTTAATAACTCCCTATCCTATGCGATCTTATGCAATATCACCTGACTAGTTTCAAGCTTATCATTTTAATCAGTGATGAGCTTTGTATCTTGGAACAGTGATCCTGGACTTTTAGAATCTAATACATCTTCCTTCTAATAGCCATTACTTATCTCTGTTTTTAAATTCAGGCAGATCATATTTAAATAGAAAAATAAATTTAACACTATTATAATTATATAATAGCATGCTTTAAAATAATTCTATGAGGTGAGCACGTTATTGTTTAGTTTGACATTACAATTAAACAAAATAATTTCATCATCACTGGATGATAAATTATTATTTTATAATTCACTCTTGGTTGACATTTTTTTACAACTTAATTGGTAGATCTGAGTTCATTTTTTATCAAATCATTAAAAGATCTTTAATTCTATTACTGTTCTACCATAAGCTTGAATAATTCCTACCTTCATATCAGTTTCTGATTCATGGCTTTATCAATAAAAAAGTCTGAGGATTTTAAATAGTCTGGTAATGACTGATTAATCAAGCCTTTGATAGAGAGCACTAAAGTAGAGATCTGCAAGTCATATTGTTGAGCAAGTAATTAAGTTGCTTGCATAAACATCTATCTATTTAAACCACTTAATAAAAGATTAACTCATAAAATGTCTGAAATATGCTATGGAATGTTTAGTTACTAATTACAGCTGTTTGATTGCAAAAAGGAAATATCTATTTTTATCTAGCAACATATATATATATATAAATGATTGCAATCAAAATTATAAATACTGAATAAGTAAGAAAATCATTGCAAAAAAAAAAAAAAGATCTAGTGTCTGAACCTACCTTGACATCTCTCTGAGGAGTATCAAAGCACGAAACCATGGTCAGGGGTTTGGGGAGGGATTCCTGACAGAGATATTTTAAGTGCTGACTCTGGCTAAGCATTTATCATAAAGCTTGTAGAGGAATTGGCAATCCTCACTGTTTATAACTTACAAGCTTAAGAGATAGGGTCATGTGATCTATGACTCTTATTTTGAATGATACATTCTTTCACAATTTTAAAAACTATCAATTAAGAAAGCTGTGATTCCATAATAAACAAAGATTTTGACTTGCATTGAATTGTGAATGATTCAGCTAATGATTTACATTCAAAAATGATAAATTTAGAGATAAAGAAATTCTGATTAAATATTAAAACTAGTATTAGTTTACATTAATTAGTCCTAATTCCTTTAATTAGGAATCTATTATTACTTAATAAATGGTATCCAAATAAATTCTCAACCCCACACCCCATAGTCATCCTGGAACAATTATTCTTTTTAAAAGCTTTTACTTAATTTATTGGGGTTTTGTGTTAGATGTTTGAATCAAATCTTGTGAACTCAATTTTCATAGATTTAATCCATTTTCAATCTAATTGAAGTTTTGCATACACATGTATTTTTGATGGCAGTACTTTTTTTTTTTAAGTTTCGAAAAATTTTAGCAAAAATTAATGAAAAATTACAATTTGTAATTTTGTACAGTAATAAACTCTCATACATTAGTGCCACCAGTGCAAACCTTAATAATTAATATGCAAGAAGGTGTGTGTATAAAATCCCTATTTAGCATTTACTCACCCAATGTCCCCAGACTAGTTTCTAGTTTGTGACTTTCATCAGTGGGGAGCCTTGGATCTAAGAGCACTGCACTAGACTAGGAATACTGGATGAGTAGGCCCTAGATAGTGATTTTATGCACAAAAATACATTGATTACTAAAGCTTGCATTGAGTGGCACTATTGTATGGAGAGTTTGCTACTATATTAACAGCTTGTGTAGGCATAGAAAATGGTGATCATGTGATATTTAGTGGTCTGTTTTAAATTTTGCATGTAACATTGATGCTAGCAGTGACTACAGCACTCCTTGTAATTTAAAACTGAATGATTGGCTAAAAACTTATTGTCAGAATTCAGTGTTACATATATAAACTAAAATATATAAAATAAAAAAAAGAAATACTTTTATTCACACAAATGCATTAAAAAGTATTGGTCATTCATATTTAGAAATAATCTTAATTCAACTTTCTATCAATTTTTTTATGGGCTTCTTATCAATCGAAAATTACAAATTAACATTTTTGATTTAATATGTGCATTAAATAAATTTATAATTACAACTTTAAACTATCGTAATAGATTTCTAACTGCACCTGGGTCTCGTTTTATGTGGTAGATAGGTTCCTCAGAAAACGTGCACAAAAATAGACTTAACTTACCTTGAAAAATGGGGATAGGGGGTTGTAATTTTCAGAAATTGCATAAAAGCAAAGCAAGAAGGAAAAATTACTTTAAAATTCGCATTTAAAAAATAAGGAAATAAAGTATGACTAATAAAAAATTTCAAATATTTGGAAGAAAAAAATACAACACAAACTTTTTTTATTAACTACAGTATTTAATTTTACATTTTTTCATGCATATTTTAATCATTAGCGGATGTTTGCCTATTTGACAATATGCGTTCATTTGGGAAATGTTAAGAAATCAGATTCATCATGTGACATACAACTAGCGCCACTTTCAGTCTTGAGCTGTGTTAATGATTTTTTGTTTCTATATTTAAAAAATGAGATTGTAATCAAAACAAAAAGATTATAGATTATCATTAGAAAGATTATTTTCAGTTTATAAAATCAATAAAATCTTCGTTATTATTTATTTTAAAATTTTTGATTATTTATTGCGATATTTTTATATGTAAATATAAATCTATTATTATTATTTACTCATTAGTGTAAGTAAGTTATTACATAGAACAGGGGTCCCCAACCTTTTTGCACTTAAGAGCACCTTCTATAATACTGGCCAGATGGCGGGCACCATTTATTTTTTTCAATCAGATAGCGGGCATCATTTATTTTTCCAATGTAAATTTATAGTTGGATATTGTTAATAATATACATAATGTACAAAAAAATATTTATTTTAAAAATAAAATTTTAACATATAATTAATTTTTATATTTTTACGCCGTAAAAGTATAGTATGCCCTACAATTTGTTTACAATATAATACAATAATTTATAAGAAAATTTAAAAATTAAATTTATTTGTATCAGATAAATAATTTTTTATCGTGTTCGGATAGCGGCAGGCACACGTAAAATGATCTGCGGGCACCATGGTGCCCACAGGCATAGGGTTGGGGACCCCTGACATAGTAGCTAATATATTTTCTAAATGCAGCTTCAGGTCATATTCACATTAGCTGCTAATATAATGTTATATTTTTGAAAAAAAAAAAAAGTACTTCAAGTCAAAATAAGTTATTAATAATTTAAATTTCTTGATATCTAATAAATATAGTGAAATATGAAAGATATTAAGAAGAAACACTAATTGCATAACTTCAAAATTGCATTAAAATAATCCGCATAAAACGAGACCCAGGTATATAAGATCTTTCCATTGACTCGTAAATCGAAAGATTTTGCGAGTACTAATGTATAATAGGAAATGTGGACTTAATCAGTGAAGTACTGAATAGCTTCATGCTCTCAGATCTAACTGCTTCAGCTTCACCTATTTATATAGAAAGTATGTTGAAGTAAGGAGGGGTTCCCCTCTTTTCTTCCAATGTGTAATCTTGTGGTTAAGATCTGTAGAGGTCCCTACCATTGCATTTTCAAGAGCACATGCTTTAGGTTTATCACCTTAGTAAATATTACTGTGTATATGAAAAAAATGTATCTAATTTTTATTAAAAATATTACTATATAATTTGCAACAAATACCCACTTTCTTGTAATAATGTCAATCTATTCATTAAATAAAAAATGACTTTTATTTATTTGATAAATATATTGACATTGATATAAGAAAGTAGTTATTATTTGAAATTTATTTAAATGATTCTTGATTTGGAAATTATTATAGTATATTTACAAGTTTGTTAAAATCATTAATATCAGTTTCCATTTATGCAAAATATAATTAAGAATATTTCTAAATATAAGTGCCTCATACTTTAATTTTGAAAGATAAAGAAAATTTATTTTTTACTTTTTAATACATTAAAATGTGAATACAAGTTTTTTTAAATATCATTTTAAGAAAATCTCATTACAAAACACAGTAAAAGTTCAAATGCAAAGAGCGTATCAGCTAACTTGACAAAGTCTGTATATTTCCATCACTGGAAGCTTAACAGGGTTTTTTTTTTAATTATATATTTTCAAATGTGTCGAAGTATTTGTTTATGTTTTTTTCTCAAAATTATGTTACTGAAGATGTGTTACTTGTTAAAATATTACAAATCAATTATAATTAAGAAATCGATTATAAATTCCTGTTAAGTTTTAAAAAATAATAAATCTCTTTATTCATAATATTTAATTAATATATATATTAGAAATATTATAACGGACAAACATTACGATGATTTTTTAGGTGTTGCATTAGATTGCAATTGAGCATCTTTTTTGTTTATTTTTAAGAACATTTTGCCAAAAGTACTAAAATTTGAGATCTTACATTGACAAAAACCATAGTAAAGTATTTTTAAAATTATAGTATATTAACCAACCAATAGGGGAGATTACTTCCACAGCAGTGGTTATGCAGAAAGACTGGCAAATGTTTTATCGTAATTGTTTCAGTTTTACTGGAGTTATATTACATTTATTTAAATTATGATCAATTCTCATACTTTTGTAGAATTTGTATTTTTATAATATATAAATATTACATCCTATAGCTTCTAATCAGTTATATTGTTTTCAAGAAGCCCTGAAAATGTATAATTAAAAAAAAATTCTGACAAGCTTCCTGCAGCAAGAAAATACACAGGTAGCAATCTGAATCAATAAACTTTTGAAACTTAATGTTAGATTATTTATATATATATACTTGTTAGCCTCATAACAAACCATTTAAATGTATATGTATTTAAGCACTAATGCCAAAGATAGATAGAAATATTAGGTAACAGAGTACTATAGTTGTCAAACAAAATTGGAACACACATATAAACCACACATTCTTATAAGGTAATTTTAATTGAAAATTCTGAACTAATAATTAAATTATTTTATAAAATTAAAAATTAAATTAAAAAAATAATTTGCTCATAACATTATCATAAGCAAATATTGTATTCTAATATCTTATTAGATATTATAGCTTCAATATCTATTCCTATTTTTCTAGACAATGTTAACTACAATGTCTTATGCTAAGCATTTTCTAAACAGAAAGAGGGATTATTGTTTTTATCATTTCTGACTAACTTTCTATGATAAAAATAAAATAACTGAATAGTAATTTGTTCTAGAGGTTGTGTGATATTTGAACATCAGAAGTTTCAAACTGAGCTTCTATACAAAAAGTTTTATTTCTCTAAACTGTTACTTTACCATTGCACTAAACCTTGTAGCAAATACAAATAATCAAATGGTTGTTTGGGAAATTGGGTGATATTTAGCCATCAGAATTACCATATTGGGCTTCCATTCAAATATCTTTACCTGTCTAGTTTGTCAGTGTACTACTGTGATTAACTGGTATTACTTCCTATTAATCTATTATAAATTTGAACAATTTTAGAAGAGTCTTCAGTTATAAGAATGAGAATTGCAATTCAAAATCATCTTCACCTTGAATGTTTTATATAAGTACGAGAATTTACATATTTATATAAATATTAGTGAAAAATTATTTCAGAAAAATTTCCCTAAAGGATAATAGTTTTAACAAGGCTGTAAACCTTAGCAATGAGCGTCTGAAAAAAGTAAAGTAAATACTTAGCACCCATAGGAGTATCTACGAGTGGTGAATATGGCATCAAATTACAATCATAATACCATCAGTATACTAACTCTTATCTGAGAGATCAAGATTAATTTGAAACTTTTGCCCTCAATCAATAATAGTTTATTTATTAATAGTGGATGGTCAATTGAATTATACATAGGTCTTATATATATAAGGAAAATCTTAAATTTGCCTCAACCGGGACTCCACTTCATGACTAGGTCCTGCAGTAAGCTATTTAAACTGTAGCAATACTTTATTATATATAACGTATATTATGTGTGTGCATATATCTATATACAGCAGCAATTTATTTTTAAGAGTAAATATAAATGTATAAAGAAGTATAGAATATGTTTTTCAAATAAGTAAAATTAAAATATTTGAAAAATTGAAAAAAATAAAAAAAATCAATATTTCTAAAAATACAAATGGTTGTTTATTTTTCTAGAAAACTTATTAAAAAGGAGAGGAAGAGGAAAAAAGATTGTGCACTTCTTTTAGTATACAAACTTTTATTTAAACTTCAAAATATTTCCTTAAACCGTGACTGCTTCCTAAAGAATTTTTGACATAGCAGCTTCATTTCAAAAAGGATTTTCTTGATGTGGTGATGGATTGAGGATTTACAGAACAATATTGTATTTTTGGAGTTTTTGACATAAAATCCAATCCGTAGCAAGCATTTTTTATTTATTTATAAAAAGCCATTAATTCCCCTTTCAAAAATTAGATTTGATGGGGGTGGAGGAAATGATGATCAGCTGATTATAAAAAGACCGGAGAGGGTAAACATCAAATTATTAATTACAAAAAAAAAAAAAAGTTAACACTTCATACGTAAATTTATTTGAACAATAAAATGTTCGATGTGTAAGCTTGCACAAAAATATAAGAAATGGAGATTAATCGGTGAAACGAGTGAAAACCAAACGAAATTGCGTAAATTTAACATGTAATACATTAAAACTATGCAATCATGAAACAGCACTAGTAAGACATTTTAGTCAAAATATTTGATGAATTTGTATTGAATAATATTAAGGCTTGAACAATATAGATATACTTCTAAAATCTAAAAAAAATAATTTCTGATAATATTCATTCATATATAGGCAGAAGAATTTTTATAATTGATGGAAAATCTACTATTGAATTATATCACTCAATAAATGATGGAAAGAAAGAAAAATAGCAGTTTGAGTAACTTTTGAGGATTTGTATACAAGATAAATAACTTTGTGATAACAGGTATTCTGGATGTTCTGATAGCAATTAGAATAATAGATTGTAACAAAATTCTGATCTAAAATTAGCATGATATAAATTGAGATATCTTATTAATAAATTGATATAATTCAATAATTTAAAGAATCATACAAACTTTTTTTATAGACTGACCTGAGAAAGAATACAGAATTAGTAAATGAAAAAAAAAAGTGAAGGAAAGAGTAATTAATAATTTGAATATGTTTTACATCTCAAGATCACAATTATTAATAAGAAGCATGCATTACTAATAAGCAAGATAGAACTAAATTAATGTGAATATAATTAATTCAAAGTCTTGCTTAATTTGTGAAATGTTCACAAAAATAAATACACTTGTACAGCCAAGCATTTTAAATAATTTGAAAGGTATAATATAAAAAATTATATATTTATTTGACTCAAAAATTAATGCATACAGATTACATTTTGTACTTTCTTAAAATTAATTTTCTTCTATTAAACATAATTTTAAATGTTTAATCTCATCTGTTATTTAAACAGTGTTGCTTTGATCAGATTAATTTAATTGATCTGAATTGCATTTTAAATTATATTTCAAGATGAATTTATATCTTTTAACTGCCTAACCAGAATAATTTTGATTAATTAGTTTAACTTTCTTTTTAACTTTATAGTTTTTTTGCCAGATAGAGCCAAGTTGATTGTCTAATGCAGGGGGGGGAGGGAAATAGTGGCCTGAGGGCCACATGCAACCTGCTAAGAGTTTTTATGCACCCCACCAAGACAATCAGCAAAATCCGCATTGTACTGAGATTTCCTTCCTGTGCGCAACTGAAGATTTGTCACGTATTTTCCACTAGGATGGCCACGTCAATACACATGCACAGTGTAGACACGTTGTGCAGTGGTTTTCCAGTTGATCTGGTTAATTTCAATTTTGTCTTTGCATGAGCAAATATATACATTTCCAATTTTAATGAAACCGTGAACACTCCGAAAAAATGTAAAATCAGTGATGAATGCATGTGTTTAATGAAGAATGGACAAACAAATATACAGGAATAAAGAAGTGTGTTTATTGTGTCATGAAAAAAAGGTGCGGCCCTCCACTAACCTTCACTTCCACAAAGTGGCCCCCGATGTGTCCGCCAACCTCTGCGGCCCCGAGCCAAAACAATTGCCCACCCCTGGTCTAGTGACTTTAAAAATATATTGATATAAGAAAAAGTTTCAGTGAAAAAAAAATTAGATGTAAACTCTTTTAATTACTATATTTACAAAGTTGTTGTATTAGATAAAAAATGAAATCTGGAAATTCTGACAAATAACCAAAATAAAATATTTAAAAAATGAATCTGCTGATCCTAGAATGTGTGTTAAAACAAAATGTTTATAGGAATAGGGCAAAAATCTCACAACAATATAAAAAATTCTAGATTTTTTGATATTTCATAAAGTGGACTGAAAAAGTGCTCCTAACAAACACTTTTGTTTAAATGCCAGTCATGGACTGAAGAACAGAGGTGAAGAATAAATTCTCACCTCAGAAAGTTTTATCACATTAGTAGTTGTAACAATTAAAAAATATTTTTAATTTAATAAAAATAGATGTTTATTATGATACATACAATAATTTTATGAAGTAATTGTTGAAAATTGATGGTGGGGACAAAAGACAAAATATACACACAATAAAGTACTCAAATGACATAAGTAATTCAACTGATACATTTTTATATAAGTGGAATTTTAAGCAAGCCAGATTTATCTTTCAAGTGTCTGTTATATCTTTAGCCATGATAAAAAAAACTAAAAATATTATTTTTTAAAAAGTGAACAAAAACACTATATGTATATCATACGAAACATTCACAGAACATAAGCATATAAGAAATGAGAGGCTACATTGATTTGTACATATCTGCTTTTTTAAAAAAAATATTTTATATATTCTAGGAATATAATAAAATGCATTTTCATGTCTTAATACTTTGATTTATATTTATAATATAATGTACCAGCTCAAATCTTTAATAATGCTTACAGCCAGATCAGGCTGAAACATTTGAACAGTTCAATAATGTCATAATGTTAATTCAGCTATCACATATTTATCAGATTGGCATTTTTTTTAACCGAATATATAATAGATGCTTAAAAGAAAGTATGTTATTCTTGTTTCTTTTTAAAATATTTATACTTTTATTATTTGAAAAGATGGCAGAAAATAAAATAAAGTGATAAAGAGGATTAATTAAAAATAAAATGTGGTAACTTATAAAATAACTGCATCCAAAATATTTGATCATTCAATCTAATAGTCCACTGAGGTTAAGTTGTTTGTTTACATGCAGCATAGATGTTTTGTGGTGCTAAAACAAACAAAAAAAAAAAAAGGAAAGAAAATGACAAATCTCACGATTTATGCACTTGATTTCATTATAGTTATGATACTATTTACTAATATCTTGAATTCTCCTGTTAATAAAATTAAAAATATATTTTATTGTTTTCTAAAATTAATAAACCTCATATAGAAAACAAAACAAGAGATTAAAGCTAAATACAAAATTGATGTAATACACAAAATGTATTAAGGATGAAAGATATATTCCCAAACATATTTTTATTTTTAAAAATATATTTTTGTCTACATATAATTCCATCATCTGCTGAGCAATTTTAATAAACTGAATTGATAAAATCACATAATATTCAAATAGTAGAAGAACAATTGTACAATAATATACAAATAATGAAGTTATGGAAGAATAAATATGAACAAAGTGATTATACAGAAAGTGGGTTATTGGTTTTTATGCTAGGTTTGGAAAAAGATAAGGGAGATTTAGATATGAAGGCCATGGAGTTGACAAAGATTATGTTGTGAAAATGGAATGGAGCAGATTATGGGAAAACTTAGGGTGGGAAATGTAAAGAGAAGGTAAAGTGGCTAACAGGTGTCTCTGGATGGAGTTGCTGAGAAAATCCTGACTCCGCTTAAGGAGAAATCACAACAACACATCACATTAATTGGGAATGAAATAAGCAAAGATGATAATTTTAATTCTTTAATCATTAAATATTTGGGTCAAAAAAGTCATAATTTTAATATAGAATTATAAAATTCCATCTACATTTTATAGAATTCTATATATTGCAAGTTCTTTTCATAGTTATTATTTAATTTAGAAATTATCTGTGTAATATCAAAATATTTAACTGAATGAGGAATAAATGTTATCATTTTCTTGATTTGATTCACTAATAATTATTATTAATATATATATCACTTTCTATTTTTTTCTTTTTTATGTCTTCAATTATTTGAATATGTGCAGAGCCTGGCCATATTGAACCTCTTATGCCATGTATCATCTTCTTACACTAATTGTGACCATGGAGTAATGTTTATACCTGACTTACACTTTTTTTTCTGCATAACTTCTGATTCTTTATTTGTTTTTCTGTTTATTTTCTTCTTGAGATAGGATTGCTATATTTCTTTGTGAGTGACTGCTAATGTTGTCTTTATAAATATATAAATACATTAAAAAAAATTAAAAAAATATTTAGGCATAAATTAAAAAAAAAGAAAAATTTAAATGAATTCAAATTTTATCTACTCTCAGATCAATTCAAATTTAACAATATATTATTATAGAGATAATTTGTCCAATAGCCATTCTTATAGTTTAAATGTTAGATAAAATGTGGAGTCTTAAAAGCAATTAATAAATTAAAAAATCAAAACAAATATGATATAAAAGTACAATTGAAATAGATGGTCCATTCACATACATATTAATTTGAAGTTATAATTTTTTAAATGAGTTTTCTAAAAAAATAAAAAATATATTTTTAATATTATTTATGGAGGCAATTTCTAAAGTCCATATATATATATTTTTTCATGTGTCAAAGCATCGGCTGGGAAACGAATCGCAAATCCGGGACAATTGCTTGTAAGGCGGCTGTGCTGATCACTCGGCCATAATTGAAATACTGTTTCTTATCTCTTTGTAGAGAATTTATTTAAAATCTATTAAAGCAGCAATATTCTACATTTTCTATTTTAGATATCAAGCATTGTTCGATTTTCACCCCAATCATCCTCAAATCTAAATATATCCTTCATGAGTCATTATTGATTATTCTTAGGTTGCAGGCCAACTTAATCAGTAACCACGGTTTCATGAATAAATATCTGTTTTTCAAAAATTTAATGGCAAAAAAATAAGTAATATTTTAATTATTTACTTTTTAAACGACAGAATAAGAAAAAAATATAGTATTAGAAATGTACAACTTCTTGTAAAAAAATCAAGCTAAAGACAAGCAAGAATTTGGAATTTTAATAGTATAGATTTAATTATATACAGAGAAATAAATTGTCCAAACAAGTGCATCCTAATAATCTTTATCCTGACAATATATCATTTGATACTGTGTGAACATATATACATAAATACATTTACTGAATTTAATTGCAGTTAAACCTATCAAAACAATTTGCTAAATTTAAATCTTTTTAATCATAGTACAATCTTATATTGCGTTAGTTAACACATTAAAATAATCAAATGATAATCATAATACCATGGGACATTTATGCATTGGAAATGATAGACTGAGCTTTGATCCAAGAATCTTTAGTTCTTGAGCCCATTATTCCACCACTAGTATAGTATACAAGATGCTAATGCACTAACCCTTATATAAACAATTCAAATCACACCGTGATCTTTAATTTCCAGATAATTACTCATTTATCTAATAAAAAAAGCAGTAATTAAAAAAAATCTCCTAGCTATACTTTGGGTTTGAACCTAAAATCACATTCACATTTTCAGTTTAAATATTAGAATAGTATATTCTTTTAAAAATGCAATGTATTATATCATGCTTATGCATTTATATGGAATAGAAAAATTAATGAATAAGCCCCCATTGCATTACTCTGTAAAAACTGAACTTTTTTTTTTTCTTGCAGCTTAGTGATAATTATCTTTTAAAAACACACACAGTATTATGCATGCAACGATGGATTTCAAAGCAAAAATTCCTGCACTGATTTCCAGATAATGTAAGGAAAAATAAAAATCTCAGTTTGGTCAAATAAATAAAACATTGCACTCACCTTACTGTTTGAGTGCTCAAACAGTATTTAATCTTTTAAAATCTAATCATATAATTATTTAAGTTTAGCTTAGTTCTTAAATTATCAGATTTAACATTTAAATCACAATATTAAAAAAAATTTCAGTTTTAGAAAAAAATATTTTTAAACCTAATATTAATGTGTCCTCAATATGTGTGTAATGAGTCTGTTTCTTATTTTCCTCAGAATTAATGACAACACCTCAATAAATCAATTGACATCATAATTATTACAATGACAATGATAATACTACCAACTAATCAAAATAATTCTATGTAGCAGGGGTGGGCAAATAGCGGCCCGCCAAGACAATCAGAAAATTCCACCTTGAACTGAGATTTCCTTCCCGTGTGCGACCGAAGATTAGTCTCTTATTTTCCACTAGAATGGCCATGTCAATACACATGTGCAGTGTAGATATGATATGCAGTGCTTTTCCAATTGATCTGGTTAATTTCAATTTTGTCTTTGCATTAGCAAATATATACATTCCCAACTTTAGTGAAACCATGAACCCTCTGAAAAAATGTAAAATCGGTGATGAATGTCGTGTTTAATGAATAATGGACAAACAAATATTTCTTTGGTAATACAGGGAATAAAGCAGTGTGTTTATTGGGTCATGAAAAAAGGTGTGGCCCTCTGCTAAACTTCGCTTCCACAAAGTGGCCCTCGATGCAGCACTCCATCAACCTCTGTGGCCCCCAAGCCAAAACAATTTCCCACCCCTGCTATGTAGTATAGTATAGTGGTAACTCAAAAGTTCATTTCCATAATTTTTTTTCCTGTTTTGTAAAGATAATAAATTGTGTGATATATTTTATGCTTCATTACTGAAAGAGGGAGGATTCCAGTAAAATATAGTTCACATCCATTGACACTCAAGTCACAATTCATGTGATGTGCGCTTGCATGATCACACTTCAATAATGCTCTGTAATGTTTAAATTTAAACTTGGTAGATTTGTCCAGAACATTATCAGTGTTCTATATTTTATGTTGAGATTTATTAGCTGGCTAAAGTTGTGGATAGACAATATGTAGTCTAGATGCCCTGGTAGACTGTTAAAGAAGCCTGCCTTACTAGTGCAATTAATTTTGGAGTCATAGAACAAAGGTTTATGAATTTCAGCTCAGAGTGCTCAAATGTCTTATAACTTCTGAGCAACAAGTCATTCAATTATTTTGCACATATATATGCTCTAGACAGGTTTTAATTTTGACCAAGTTAACTTCATAGTTTTCAGTAAATCTGTAATTATTAGTTAATTAATCTCACTTGAATGACTGGCAATTTCTTTATTAGCAATCACAATCAATATTCAAACAGCAAAAGATCACATTTCTGTTAGTGATCATAGTAGTTTTTCCATCAATATAATTATAATGATAACATCAACTAGGAAGTTTTTCAAATAATATTTATTGTTAATTTTTACAAATCATTTTGTGAGTGACTTTGATTTACTGGTACAACTTTTACAATATATTGAAATATCCCTAGAAAAATATTGCTGAAATAGCCAATGACTCTACAACTAAACTATGACTATTCCAACTTATAGTCATATACTACTAGAAGCTATTTAAAGATTATTTTATTTTAGCACACAGCTTTATTAATCATCTCATTGTTAACTCAAGCCATTTTGCATTTTATCTCTTTCATAATATATTGTCTTGCCAATCTCAATAATTTTCAACTTTGGTTTAGTTTCATTCTATCATTTAACTTTATCTTTTTATTTTCTTATCCAAAATATTTGGAAATTTTTTCCATTTGCATTCCTTCAATGGTTCAGATCTTTTTACTTTTTAAAAAGATATTTTAAATTCTACTACTAATTTGTGTTCCAATGTGCACATGTAGCAGTACTTAATCCTAACGAAATTTACTCTTGTCATCTGGATCTTCTTCTCATGTGATTCTTATAGCATGTATTTATTATTAACATATAACTTTTTAATAAAATAATTTTTCAACTCATTCATTTCTTACACTTATCCCATAATCTCTTACAATATTATCATGTCTTCCCTGTTTTATCATATTATTCCAATCTCCACACATATATACAATCAGTGCTCAGCTTTATATTAAGATAGCCAATCTTCATACTTTAATGGGCAGGATTCAAACTACTCCAAACCACACTCTTCAGTCTTCCATGTCATTGGGCTTTGAATGTTCCAACATCAGATTTTCAATGAAATGGAAGGCTGAAGAGTTGTGGGTTGGAGTAGTTTGAAGCCTGTTCATTAAAGTATGAAGATTGGCTATCTTAATATAAAGCTGAGCACTGATTGTATATATGTTTGGAGATGGTAATCTGGACCAAATGATAAGTGCTGGTTTAGGACAAAATATGCATATTGGCGATTATTTATCTTTTCAACATGTGTGTGATCAGGTGGGTCAGCAATATAAGATGGCATGGAGAATTGAGGGTCGTGTGAAAGTCCGAGTTCGAATTCTGCATACATTACACATATATATATGCAGGTTTATGCCTGTATAGTGTATTGATTTAAATAACCAGTAGTGTGCATATACTTGAATGGAGATTGGAATTCTTATATTCATCAACCTAAAAGAATTAAGTTACAAATTTGTATTAAATAAGTGCAATCTTTGAAATGAAAAATGTAAAGGAATAAATGTTGAATTTTTATCCATAATTACAGAGTTATCTATGAGCACTTGATATTAGAATAAGCATTGCAATATTGCATTTACAACCCCCCCCCTACAACTATCTTTTTTTTTTGTTTGATTGTTCAATAATTTAAGTTCTTATAGGAATTTATAAATTAAGCCAATAAACATGTTATGATCACCATTTCTTATGCTTGCTTATAACTGTTATTAAAACAGGCAAAACTCTAAAGATACTGCAGTGCTCTCAGATCCAAGGCTCCTCACTGATGAAGGGCACAAGCCAGAAAGCAGTCTGAGGATATTGAATGAGTAGGCACTAGATGGAGATTTTGATTACTCTCGCTTGCACAGAGTGGCAATATGTTTAGAAAGTTTTGCCTGTTTTAGTTTATAAATTATGAGTTCAGTTTTGTGTAAGATTTTAACAGTTAAAAATTTTTCAGTAAATATGGACGGCAGAGTTTTGCATGAATACTACCTTCAGAATGATTGCTTTATGAAGAACATTAAAACCTTAAAATCTTCTATAAAAGTTTGATAGGCGTATTGAAGACAATTAAATTAATCTTTTACTGATAATCAAAATTTTATCAAATGCAACCATTTTTTTAGTAGTTGCTATTTTATATATCTCAAATTATAGCCTAACAGAAGATTTTTTTATTTTTTTTTTAGGAAAATAGGATTCACAATATCAAATTTTCTTTTGAAATTTCACTTTATACCTATATTTATAAATTGTCATGTTTCTAATATCTCTGTGCCCTCTAATTTTCAACTACAAATCTTGTTCACCAACTGCATCTCAACTAAACTGACAATTAGTTTTGTAAATTATAAAATGTCCAATAATACATTTCTTCCGAAGATATCTATAATAAAAATTAGCAATTTGTTACACAATCATTCTCCCATCCACTAACTTTTTAAACAAATATATTTATGCATAAGTTTTACTAGGATTGTCGATCTCAGTTTTTCTATTGAAGACTTTCTCTGCCTAAATTAGGAAGAGAAAATGGTTTATTCATTTATACCATAGTTTATCTATATCATACAATTACAAATATCATTTGCCTATCTGGACCTCAAAGAGATACTATATGCTTTACAAATATAATCAGAAGATAGTCCAACAATCTTCAGCATGTTCATGTTTATGTTATTACAAGAAATGTTTAAAAACCTGATGTATTTTATGTTCAAATTTAAAATGTCTGTTAGAGTATTGGTACCAGTCAGGTATTGGCAGTTATTTTTGATTGAATTAGAGGATTTCATTCCGATATGATATTACATTTATTGATTAATTTTAAATCTAATAATTACTGTTTAATATGAAGGATATTATGATCTAAAAAATTAATCACCAATAAAAGATTGTTTGACTTTATAGCAAAATAGTTTGATGATGAGAAAAAATTATTGTTCAATTTCCAACAGTGGGAAAACTTGAATGAAAAAATAATTTAAAGATGTAAGCCAAAAAAAAAAAAAAAACTCTTATGTTAAAATGACAAGAGGATATATGTATTATTATGTCAAGCTGGATATAAGCCAATAAAGATCACATGATCACCATTTCTTATCCTTGCTTATAACTGTTATTAAAACAGGCAAAACTCACTATACGTAATCAATGGATGAGTAGGCACTAGATGGGGATTTTATGCACAAGCATTCTGGCATGAGTGGCATTATGTATAATGAATTTTGCCTGTTTCAAGCTGGATATACCACCGAGACAGTAAAATTAGTAAGAAACATGAATATAAATAGATTATCAATGAAAACACTGGTAAGACTTAATACCAAAAAAAATTATTATGGACTAAACATCTTTAATGCTCATGAGACTGTGAAAATCAAGTATTTCATTATAATACATTTCTATAACTTATCTAACTTACTTGTTTTAAAAGCTACTACTAAACTGCATTACTTCTAAATTATATAATTTTTATTAATTCTACGAAAGCAAGGAAAATATATATTTTCTGCTTTCAGCATTCTGCAATTTTGCATAGTGAGAATTGATACTCATTTAGAGAATATTATTAATGCATGATGATATAATTAGTCAATTACCAACATTATTAAAGTGTAAAATCTAATAATCCCAATAATAAATGTGTCTTTGACCAGAATGAAAAATCAAGAACACATTTTGAAAAATGCTATTCATAAAATCAGATGAAATAATAGTTCTGACTTAACTGCATCTCATAATAAGTTCTAATGTTAAAATCCAATACCATAATTCTTAAAATATCATCAAGTTTCTGGAAAAAATTTTAATTGGAAATAATTCTAATAATAACAATAAACAGCCATTTCAAAAAGGTGTGGCTATTCCACCCCCCTCACCACCCCCCACCACCACCCCCTCCCCCCAAAAAAAAAGAAAGGAGAGAAAAAAACTACTCAAAAATGAATTTTGTCGTGACTATACAAACCAATCTGTGAATATAGATTATGCTGGTTTAATATTTTTGTTTACTTGTCAATTTACAATGTTATCTTTTAGTTTCCTCAGCAAAAACTTTCTGACATACTTCACAATGTCTAATTTAGTCCTCCAATGTATTCTATTCTCTTCCATATCTTTGAAATAATCTTTGTAACTATGAACCCATATTTAAGTTCCTCATAAACCAATCTTTTAGGAAGTCTTCTATTATTCATTTGTTTTACATGTTTAATCCAACAAAGTTGTGGTTTTTCAATAGGAAACTCAGTAGTATCACTCCTGCAAACTAAAGAATGTCTTGATTGCTTTTATAATCTTGCCGTTGTATTTTTAACATTTTAAGAAGCATCCTTAAATTATAATCCAAGTTTCACATTCATACAATAAATTAGTAAAACAACAGTTTTATATATAGCTAACCTAGTTAGAGTAGTTATTTCATAATGATGGAATACTCTTATCTTTTAACCTGTTAAAAACAGAAGCAGTACATTGGAGACTGTGTTTGATCTTAACATCTAAGGCCACCTTTTATTTATAAAACTATCAAGATATTTAAATTGGTTTACATCCTCAACTTGATAACCATCCAAACTGAAAGTTGCTACGGATTTTTCTTCTGTCACTGGCATTTTTTAAACATCAGTTAATAAACTGAGATCTTTATAAGTTCCAGTTAAAACATTAATAATATTCTGTAAATTGTCTTTTGAACTGGCAAAAAAAATAGCACAATCATCAGCGTATTATAAATCTAGAATCTAAGAGAATGAAGTTTTTGTTTTTGCTTTTAACCAATTCAAATTAAAAATTCCACCATCAGAGCTGCCTGTAAACAATTCCAAAAGTAAAAAAAAATTGAAAACAATTAGCAAATACACATCCTTGTTTAACACTAGTTTTCATTTTAAATGTCTCAGATTTTCCACTTATAGTAATAACACTTCCTTTCATTCTACCAATAATATGAATAAATTTTGATGGACAATCAACTAATTTCAAACAATGCTATGGACCCATCTTATTAATTAAATCAAATGTTCAGACCAATTCAAGCAATATATAAATCATTCTTTTGTTCTTGACATTTTTTTTGCATGTACATGGTAACAAACATTATGTATATAGTGCTTATTGATCCCACTGAATCTCTGGTAACGCTTCATCTATAAATGGAAGTAATCTAATCAACAAAGTACTTCTGCTGCAGTTGATAATAATAATATTACACATGAATTATCATAATCTTGTCTATTCTCTTTGTTTTTAAAAATTGGAACAATTAAAGTATCTTTAAGATTGGATGGCAGAACTTCTTGGGTCCTAATATTCCAATATTTTTTAAGCTAACATATTACCATCATATTTTAAAACTTCTCTAACTATTTCATCAGGACTTGCATCCTTTCCATTTTTAAAATTGCAAAGAGCTGTTTTAATTTCATTAAGCTATTGCCAAAATATAAATGAGTTGATAAAATGGATATATCATTAAAAGTCATCATATTAATTCTTGTATCATTATTCAAAAGATGATCAAAATACTCTTTCCACCTGTTCAAAATACCATTATCATATAAGAGAAGGCCATTAATGGATTTAATAGGATTATAATATCATTTCTTATGTCCATATTGTAAATATCGATAAGTCTATCTATATTTTAAAAATTTTTTATTGTTATTAAAAAATCTTTTTCGTGGAGTTTTTTTTATATATTTTTATTTTTTTTTTTGGGTTTTTGGGTTGTGTTTTTTTTTTGTGTTTTTTTTTTTTTTTTTTGTTGTGGGTATTGTTTTGTGTTTTTAATTTTTATATATTAAAAAAAAAATAAGATTTGGTTATTTTAAAAAATATATTATTTTTGTTGTGTTTGTAAAATGAATATTATTATTTTTGTATATTTTTAGTGTTGTAAATTTATTAATTTTATTTTTTTATATATATTATATGTTTTAAAAAGAGAAAAGGGGAAAGGGAAAAAAAAATAATAAGGGGAGGGAAAAAAAAAGGGTGTGTTTTGTTTTAAGAAAAAGAGAAAAAAAGGAGGGGAAAAAAAAAAAAAAAAAAAAGAGAAGGAAAAAAAAAAGAATGATAAAATATAAAATAATTAAGAAAAAAAAAAAAAAAAAAAAAAAGACCAAAAAAAAAAAAAAAAAAATGGAAGAAAGAAGGGAAAAAAGATCGATATTTGTTTACTTTTATTTTCATTATAAAAATATAACGTTTTATAAATATTCAATTCAAGCGTCTTGTTTTCTAACAGCAATAAACGTTTAACAGGTGTCAAAATTAACACTTAAGTAATTTAAAATCTTAAAGTATGGCTTATAAGTTTGGGTTGCATATGAGTTGTTATGTATATTTTAATAAGTAAATTTATATTCGCAAATTTTTTCTTTATTATAAAAAACTGTTTTATTATTAATTTATTTCCATTTTTTTTTTTAACTTTATATAATGATTCTTATGCATACCAAAACAATAATTATATGTATTTGCTGTATATAATATTTTTTTTTTAATATTTTAAATATCTGAAAAATATAAGTATGGATTTGTATTTGTATTGATATCTACTTGTTAAGCACAGATATGTCTTTATATATTTAATATGTATACTTATTGCAAGTATATATATATATTTATTATTTGGGTTTGTATTTAAAACATTGATATTACCTAAAATTAAACCATAATATAAAATAAAGGATGTACTATTTGTTTTATAAGTAATGTCTTTGTAATTTATTTGAAAGAGCGATAATATATTATTCTTATTTTTCTTATAATGCTAGAGTCATTATGAAATTAATTGAATTCACAATTTTAATAGAGGATAACTTTATATTTCACTTATTGTTTAGTCTTTAGGACACTTACACATATTGTTATTCATTGATATGTTTAGATATACATAAATTTACATAATAGATGTGTATATTGGATTTAATAGAATTACCTTTGTTTCTGATATCTATATTTGATTAGTTAGTCACATCAACCTTGAAAATAAATTATAATGATAGATCTCATTGCTCTGTATGATTTTAGATTTATTTCATGTATAGCTAGTTGGAAGGGTATATAAACAATTTATTTAAATATAACTGGGATAATTTTGTCTTTCTTCATTTAAATTATACAATTTATTATATTAGGCTTTCTCAACAATTGGATTCATTTAGATTATATATATTCCATTTTGTTTATTATCCAATATTTGAAGCATTATTTTCTTCTCATATATTGACGTTCCATTACATTTGAGATATAATATGTCTATATGATATATTGTCCATTACATTTGGCACCATAAACTGTTGGTCCCAGTTAACTGATGATTGTATAATGGAGTAAAAGTATGTTCCATTACATTTGGACACCATAACGTAGTCAGCATAATATGTTCGTTTAATTATTCATTACATTTGGTGTATCAAAGTTAGGGGCTTGGTTAACTAATAATTATTGTTACAAAAGTTCATATGTTTATTTTCATTTAAGATCGTATATAAAGATACATTCCATTATATTTGGCTTTCCCAATGTTTGGGGCCTTCTTTCTTTCTTCAATTTAAATGGAATGCAGCAAGTACGTTCCATTACAATATGTTGCTTTCAATGCATCAAAAAAGATCTAGAATGACCACAATCAGCAAATGTCTGTATCTTACTTTACAGTTTTAATCCAGCAATCATTTTTAAGTCTTTGTGACAGCAGTTTAACTTTTGTCTTCATATCCCTACATTCATTATGAAGTTCAACATTTAACCTATTATTTTGCCAAGCAAAGAATGCTACATGCTTCTAATTAAATCATTAATAATATAATCATTGTCAGAAAAACAGTCATGATTTTTCTTTTTAATGAACCCAAGAATGGATTTACTTGTATCCATAACACACTCTTTAAGAAAACTCCATATTTTAGTAATATGACAGATTCAAATTAGCAATTTTAAAGTTTAACAGCTGTTGAAATTTAATATGTAGTTTCTTCTAAAGAATGAACATCAACCTTCTTGTGAATATAATTGGAATAATATTTACTTCTTCATGCAACTATCATTTTAATCTTAGGCTGTACTGATCTATAATATATCCAATAATCTGGACTTATGAGTAATCATGTAATGTATTCTGAATCTATTAAATACCATTATTTTGGCTATAAAAGCATCCATGTTCCTTGTATCAGTTTTTCTGCCTAAAAAAAAATGTTTGTGATAATTAATTCATGTGTTGTGCATAAATTCAATAACAACAAACCATTTGAATTTACAGTCTCAATACCATTATTTTCCAATAACTTTTGGCCAAATTCTATCTACTATTTGTATCAGCATATGCATTAAAATCACGAAGAAGAAAAAAATTGGTTTTTTTATTGGTAATGCTGTAATAATGCTATCCAACAAGAAATAAAAACTTTACTTCTTTGAATTCTATAAATCTAAGATTAGAGCATAGGCCTGATAAAATGAGCACCAGTACCATTATACAAGGCAAGTTTTAAGATTAATAATCTTTCATTAATACAATGAGGAATTCATTAGATTTTAAAGCAAACCAACAGAATAAAATCTTCTTTCAGTAACTGACTTGCCTTTCAAAAAAAAACTTGTATCCATCTATTTGTTATAATAAACTTTTGGGAGACTAGTTTCACTAAGCGCAACTTTATCAATCTTAAGTATTGAAGTTCTTTAGCCATACGTACAGTCTTCTGTTCAGATTCTGAAGAGTTTGCATAATGTAAAGATTGCACATTCTATATACTTATATTAGAAAAATACATATTTATATTTACGATACTTATCTTTATCAGTATAACTGCCACTTACTATTGATATTATTTTTACTATTCTTAATATTCCTACTACTGAAATGAGTAATCCACCAAGCACAACAACTTATCCAAATTGTGTGGAGCAGGTCATTTTTAGACATTTTCTAGGCCCTTCTACTTTCATAATATGCAAAAAGATTTCTAAATAGAACTGTCTAAACTTACAATTTTTTCCAAGTAAAATTGCTATCTCACTTAAATCCAATTCTAAAGTGATCCATTAGTGATTGTACTGCCTCAGCAAAGATCACAACTAAGGGCTGCCAGCCTACTAAGACTGTTCCCATCATTACTTTCTTAATTATCAAGCTAAAAAAAAGGGAATACAAAAGGAATATTGAAGTCAGAATTGCTATGTGTATAGTTAAAGAATGGAAATGTTGTTGCACAAACACACAATACTATTGTCACTGATATTATAAGATGTCTGATGACATAAGAAGTTCATGGTGACAGGGCCCTACAGTATCTTAAATGACAAGAAAAAAAAGAGGGAGACAAAAAAAGACTGCTTGTATTGGAAACAGTACCTAGTCTTTGATTAACCACCATCATATCATGCATGGCACCAGGAGCTCTTGATGGGGCACTGTTTATTTGATATTCTCAGATGGCCATAACCAAAGGCCATTTCACTTTCAGCCACCTGTTGCCCTCATCTGAACAGCATCCAACAGTAATTATAACTGATGATATACTGTCCTTGGAATTAAAAAGAAAAAAATGACAGGCAAATAAGAGAAATAGTCAATCAAATAAAAAAATATATACTCAATCAATTATGATATAATATGAAAAAGTAAATGATATTTTAGCATAACACACACACTAATAGAATATTTATATTACAATTAATATTTAGCACAATAGGTTTTTGTTTTCGAAAATGAACTGTCAAAATGGTATCATTCATCTGTATTGAAATAAGATTGCTTGGTTACATTATAAATACAATAGTGAATTTGTTCTATATATGTGTGCTCACATACACAATCAAATATTAAGATGCAGATTTGTAATATGATCTAAAAGTGCAACAATCAAGTCTTAAAATGAGAACTCATTCTACCATTAAACTTCATTTTATTTTTATCCCCTTGTAATCTGATAAGTTTTAAGAGGCATTTTCCTTAATTCAAGTTATTAATACAAATAATGAAATGTTTCCTCTGATCTATCATTTCATTTCCTGCTGGGAACTGGATTTTCATAATTTGTCTCTAAAACAAACCAGCTACATTGATTATATATAATCAGAATTGGATCAGACAAGATATTCATTAGATTTCATAATATCTTGCTAATCTGGGGAAAAAATCTTGTCTACTTTCCGTATGTAAATGTTATTTTTCATTATCTTTCGTTAGTAATCTAAAAAAAACCTATATAATAAAAATATTTATTATTGCATAAACGGCTTGTTGAGATTTAAGTTAAACAAACTTGCATACATTATTTATTTATACATTATAAAAAAGTATTAAAAACAATTAATATTAAATTAGAAGTACAGTAAATGGTTGTATACAAACAGAATCAGATTTGTACTTGCCAAACTGTCCATTAAAAATAATTTTAAATTTGATTCCAAATAATTTTCTATATACTGTACTATAACATTATATATAAATAACAATATTTAATAATAAAAAAACAAGCAAAATATTAAATTAAAAATTTTAAAATACATCATCATATATATAAAATCTCTATTTTTTCTGTTGTCTGATTGGTGAATGTATGTTTGTTCATAAGGTTGCCCGTGTCAAATTCACAATTGAAAAATCAAAAAAAAAAAAAAGCTCAGAAAAATGTATTTTTAACTACAGTGCAGCACTGAAAAACTTGCAGTAAAATAAATTCTTTTTTTTAAATGTGATATTTAAGTGAAGGGGGGGGGATAGATGCTGTAGTACTGTATTTACATTTAGTTTTGGCTAACATATATGCAGTTCACACTAATTCCCCCATTAATAGTTGGGCTGGCTAATTTAACACTATCTTCAACCTCCAAGAATCCATAGAAACAGGGGTCTTTGCTACTATCAGACTATCAGTTTTCCTTATCTATGGACTCTGGCTGCTCCGATGTGTTATTATTTTTGACCAGAGTACACTCAGTGAATAAAAAACTATTGGACCTAACTCGCTCTCTCTAAATCAGAGATACCAAACTAGCCCCACCTCCACTCCTCACACACTTGGGCAATCCTCCAACTCCCATCCTCTCAGCCTCTGTCACAGGACTCAATCATTTAATTTTTTGTGACCCATGTGGTAGCTCGCTCAATGAAGATGTGCATCTCAGACTTGCAACCAAAGACTTTTTCTTGGCCTGAACTACACATCCTTTCCACTTCCCTTTACCTTTTCATATGTACCCTTCCCTCTCCATGTTGTTCCTGAATTTTCATTTTCCCATGTAACTACTCCTTTGTAAACCTTTTCTAACTGTATTTGTATCTGTTTTTTTTTTGTTTTTTTTTTGATGAATAAACTTTCATCTCCGAGAAGAAGAAAAATAGTTGGGCTGGCTAATTTAAAGGTTTAATTTGATTAAGAGCATTTTATTCAAAGCAAGTAATTCCACAAAGAAAGAAAAAAATTGTTAAAGCAACCAATTATGATGATGGCCGGTTACATTTCTCACATTTATTTCTATAATATTAAAATATTTTGTTAATTTACATTAAATCTTTAAAAAAATTGTTAAAACAGCCTATCAAAAAAGGCTGCCTTTACATAGGCTGGTTACATCTAGTTTAATAAAATCTTTCATCACTCCATTGTAAGTCACATTGATGTAGCACATTATTTTTTTTTAAAAAAAATGTCTTCTAGATAATGGCCGCAATCCAATGAGCTATTTTAGGTTTAAATGACTCTCAACTGCTTAAACAGAAAAAATATATTGGCGAAATAGGAACGACAAAGAAGTTCAAATCTCAAATGTTTTGTCAATGGAGAAATAAATAAAAAAAATTATAATCATGCAAGGGAGTTGTAATAGTGTTTTAGAAATTCACGATGGACACTATACTTTAATTGGAAATGTTATTCTTTAAATTAAACATTGAGGTAAACAAAGAAATTAATCCTACAAGCATATGATATCTTCCTCAATTAACTGAACAATAGTTGAACAACTAGTAGAACTGACTGTCAGCAAGTCACATGAAAAAAAAATCCTATATGTTTATAGAACTTTTTTTCATGTTTTACTAAAATGTAAATCACAGGCAATGTACAAGGTTGAAAGGAATAATAATCACTATGAAGGATCTTTATATTCAAACCAAAATCAAATTGAGAACTCACTGTGAAACAGAAGCTATGCCCATGACTTGGGTTCAAATCCAGTGCACAATTCAATTTTTAACAAGCTCCTAGGTTTTCTTTGGTTCACTCATAATTACCCAGATAACTATCTCATATTAGTAGTAAATAAATATCTAACTATTCTTAACTAAAGACCATTTAGCAGTTAGCAAGCATGATATGTACTGCCAACTCCATTACTTCCATACGAAATGTTATTGATGAGGCTTTTCCCTGCAGTAAACTATTACCAAATATTATTAAAAGATTCAAAACAAAATTTTAACAAGAAAAGAAAGACAAAAGAGAAACTAATATCATAGCATCAACAATGATCAAATAGAAGAGTTTATATATATCAAAACCATCTTATTATGAGTTATTAAAATGTGATATATTTAAACTCAGCTCTGTATAATAAGGATTTGAATAAGTCACAATCCAAATAAAAAAATTAAAATAATATTTTATTTATAGTAGTAATATGATTATACTGCACTTTCCAACAGTTTTATATACAACTCCTTATATATATATATTTCAAATAAAAATTAAGATTTTAGTTTTGGTGTATTTTTTTTTCATTAATTTAAAGTTTTCGGACAAAAAGACGTCTCCCAAATTAAAATTCAATCTACTGAAACATTTGGGAAACAACTAATTAAGCAATACAAAAGACTTATGAAAGATACTGTACAAAAAAAAACCTACATCGTTATTTATTAAAATAATATATATATATATTTTAATCAACTATATACTTTCATTAATTTATAAATAATATATATATTTTACACATTAGCAACAAATTCAGAATGAAGTGGATTGAAACAGCTGTTAATCAGTATTAGCAAAAGCACTCAACCAAAACAATTCATCAAAGGGCCAACTCACAGTCAGGTTAACATATACCAGTCATGTCAATTTTATCTTAATTACTAGCTGAAAAAAACAAAAAAGACAAGTGCTGGTTTATTATCTAATACATAAATGCTAAAATGCGATGAAAAGTCGTAGCTTTGATTGTTAATTGGCAAGAGGAGGGTCAGTTAGTTATTAATGAATCATAGATGCACCCGAAGCACTACAGTTTCCTGCCATAATAAAATAAAAAAGTAAGTTATTATTTGTGGGCAGATGCGTGCGGATTTCCAATATATTTTACAACAAAAAAAAAAAGACTAGATCTTCAATCTTTGGTGAATACACGCACATACAAATAGGCTGATTACAATTTACCATCTAAACATGGCTTAACAAACAGAATAATTGTCAGATCAGCAAAGATTTCTAGATTGATCCACGATTGAGAAAAATAAAAAAAAAGAGAATTACAAAAGTTTTCACCTGGCGAGTTTAGATGAAACTGTGTTCTACTTGAATTAACCACAAGAGCAAAAATCTTGCATGGCTCAATACAATAACAGAATGGTAGGTTCTGGAACTCAAAGTCTAAGGATCGTGGCTCCCCACCATTACTTTTGATGCTAGAACTTGCTATGAACTTTTGAACAATAAACTATTCAATATTTACTTATTTACGTGCGAAAAATAATTGTTTATTCATTTAGATGAGAAAATCAATTTATAAGACTTTTTAATCCCATTTAAAAATTAATTTGTTAATATACATATATTAGAAATCAAACAAATTAAATAGTTTAAACCATTACATTGCAAAGTATATAATAAATTTAGAAGTAAATTAAAACATTTCCTCAAATATATAAACATATTCAGGCATATATACAAAAAGCCTTTCGAATAAAAGTTCTTTGGAAATAGCATTTTCAAAGAACCTTACTTTCTTGACATTAGAGCATTAACTAAAATAAAATAAAAAAATACAACAACAAAAAATGATAGCACCAAGTTATGGAATAAATTTAAACTACAATTAATACTGATGAATCTTAAATACATCATTGACCACTTAGTTGAATTTGAACTAGTTTAATTCTACTGTATGTCTGAAAATAAATAAGACCCATTAAAGAAGGTCCTTTTTTTGAAAGAATTTCTAATATCAATATTTTAGGCTCGTGATAGAATTTTTTCTGTATTTGAATAATTTACAAATAATTCTGATGGGAAAAAAACAATTGCTGTAATTCTGTTCACATTGTTAAACATTGTGGTTATATAAGCAGTTGTCTACAGAGCTAAAGGTTACTAAATTCCCAAAAAATGAAGAAATTTAGTCTGTGGTTTTTTCCCAGTGATGCTCAAATATCATTAAATCTACCACACAAAAAAGGAACAAAATGGCAAAATATATACACATAATTCATAGGAACACTTTAACATATATAATAAATATTAAGCTACTCTGATAACAATAATCAAAGAACTCCAAAAATAATTTGAGATAATCTGAATGTATAAAAGCTTTTGCATTTGTTATATAATTCATGAATCAAATCATTTTTAAAAAAAAGCCTTAAATATAAGGCTAACCAATAGTTTACAATGAATTATCTTTAAATGATTGAACATTTGTTCTTGGAGAATAGTATCACGGAACTCCTGATGTGGTCTTCAGATTTACGATGAATAATATAATCCCAAAGTAGATTTCAAAGAATTGAACAAATGCATTAATGAAACAATATCAGAAATATTTTTTTTACATTTAAACTTTTATGATTGAATGGCTACTATTTCTAGAAGATTCTGTTAATTTACAAAATAAGAAAAATAAAAGGATTATACAAAAAATCTGAGGGCATATTGTTCAAATAAAAAAAAAATCTGAGGACATATTGCTCAAATATAAAAAACAACAACTACTAAATAAATAAATGAATCGTTTGTTGCTCTGGAATTCACATAAAGTTCAAAAACTGGTAGTGATAGAATTGAGCTGCAATCTATCAAACTTAGCTTTAGCATCATCACTCTACCATTGCAGTGCTAAAGAATTACTAATAACTATTATTAAAATAATTACGAGCTGAAATAATCCATAAAACTCACAACCTGACACAATTATATGAAATTGTTTTGTTTTTGTTTTTTTAAAAAAAAAGCAATACTTAAACTAATAAAAGAGAGAGCTCCAAGACATAACAAAGTACCTATAATTTTGTCTTGATATCAAGCATACCCCATATACTTCGACAATATTCTAACAGAGCTTTCAACAAAACACCATTTTATTTTATTTTTATTAAGAAATAAATTTATTTTGGAAGTTTACATGAACTATGATATATAATGTTACTTGACATCAAGGATCCGTGGGTGTACTACTTCATTGCTCTGCACCAGAACACCTCAATGCAGTTGACTAGATTCTGTGGGATCCCACATCATCAATCATTGTGCAACTAGACAAATTTATTTAAGACATTTTGGCTATTGGATGACTGAGAACAAGATTTTTCGGACACACCACGTCACTATTCCATTGTGGGAGTGTTCTCATCCCTTAGTGACACGAATCTGCAAATGTAATGGATCCACTGATTCCTGTAATTATGTCAGATGCAGTGATGCATTCAGGCCACCATTCATGGTGGCCCCAATTACTACAGCAAGACACTACTTCCATTTTAATGTGGAATTTTAACAATTTGTAATAGAAGTATAATAGGACACATTAAAAAAGAGCCCATTACAAATCATTGTAAATGCAAATTTATATTTTATTTTATATTGATTGCCATTATATATATAAATTGTGAGCATGTTTCTTATAAACATTTTTAATATTTATTAGGTCTCCATGAATCCAGATATTATATTTATAGAGTTACATTTTTATTGAAGGTTCAAGTTAAGTAATGACTATTTCATAGCATATATTAATCGTAACAATTCAACAGAGTACTGAAAAAATACAATAACAATTTTAATGTGTAAAGAATGAAAATTTTGGGTTTTTTTCCAAAAGAGTTACCAGTATATTAAAAATTGAGTAAAAGGCATTTAGAAAAATTGAAAAAACAGATAATATGGAGTTCATATAATTAATATTTAAATATGATATAATATGTTTAACAATAATTCAAAAATAAGTTAATGAAAAATGAATAAAATGATATTACTATATAGCAACTCATTAATTATATATATAAATTTAAAAACGATTTGATCAGTAGGTAATTTGACCTTTATAAAAGCTATCTTATTTTTAAAACAACTAATTATTTACAAACAACTTAAAGGATTCTTAAGAGTATCAAGCAGGAGACAAAATTGTTTATAATTTATTACAGTCATCATGCATACATTTAGACATTCATTAACAAAATATATAGATCATTGTGTACCTGGTCAAAACTCTATTCTAAAGCATGTAAGCACAATGGCTATGAATGATCCTAAATCTATTAATGATAAGCCAATAAACATCACATGATCACCATTTCTTATGCTTGCTTATAACTGTTATTAAAACAGGCAAAACTCACTATACGTATTGCCACGCTCTGCAAGCTAGAATAATCAATGGATGCCAGAAGGCTTGTGCATAAAATCCTCATCTAGTGCCTACTCATCCAATATCCCCAGACTAGTTTCTGGCTTGTGGCCTTCATCATTGAGGAGCCTTGGATCTGAGAGCACTGCACCTAGATCTTAGGATCTAATGCAACCCTCCAGCAGCCATCTTTTATCTCTATTTAACTATGAAACTATGACTCTTAAATTGAAAACATTATAATATTTTCAATCCAAGCTCATTAGTTTATATAGTTATACAGATCTGAACTCAGTTCAGTACCTATACATTTTTGTGTCTTTGGTTTTTTAATAACCATAGCCACACTATACTATTAGGCAGGATTGGTTTTAAGCCAATAAACATCACATGATCACCATTTCTTATGCTTGCTTATAACTGTTATTAAAACAGACAAAACTCACTGTATGTATTGCCACTAAGATCTAAATGCAGTGCTCTCAGGTCCAAGGCTCCTCACTGACAAAGGCCACAAGCCAGAAACTAATCTGGAGATATTGGATGAGTAGGCACTAGATGAAGATTTTATGCACAAGCCTTCTGGCATCCATTGATTACTCTAGCTTGCAGTGAATGACAATATGTATAGTGAGTTTTGCCTGTTTTAATAACAGTTATAAGCAAGAATAAGAAATGGTGATCATGTAATATTTATTGGCTTAAAACCAATCCTGCCTAACAGGATAATGGTGGCTATGGTTATTAAAAAACCAAAGACACCAAAATGTATAGGTACTGAACTGAGTTCAGACCTATATGACTATATAAGCTAATTAATTTGGATTGAAAATATAGTGTTTTCAATTTAAGATTCAATAGTTTTGTAATTAAAAGGTGGCTGCTGGAGGATTGCATTAGATCATAAGATCTAAATGCAGTGCTCTCAGATCAAGGCTCCTCACTGACAAAGGGCACAAGCCAGAAACTAGTCTGGGGATATTGGATGAGTAGGCACTAGATGGGGATTTTATGCATAAGCCTTCTGGCATCCATTGATTACTCTAGCTTGCAGTGAATGGCAATACATATAGTGAGTTTTGCCTGTTTTAATCTATTAATGATATTATTAACATCCAAAAAGATTGAATTTATTAGGATTATTGTTTTATATAGAAAAAAAAATGGAAGAAAGGATGATTTACAAAAAGCCTATTATAACAATTCTTCAACTGTTCGAAAAACTTTTTTTAATTGAACATTCAAAAAGATCCTGACTTAAGTCAGATAGCTCTAATGTATTTAATAATTTTTATACACTATGTTTTGATATCTAGTGGAAGAATATGTAAAAAAAAAATACAAAAAATCGTTCCAATGAATAGATTTGAATGTACCAATAATATTTCTATAGTAATATCTAATTGTACATCCAAAAATTTAATGGAAATGTTTTTTTTTTTCAAAAAACTGACATAAAAATATAGTATTATTAAAAAGTTGTTAGGATACTTGCATTCCATACAAAGTAGTGCCAGCTAATCTATCAAGTATATATTCCTTGAAATATTTTAGATTTAAACATTGATAAATTGTAATCTACTACATCATTCCTGGAACCATTTTATGTTTATGAAATATATTTCTGTTGCTTAGATAAAACTTGAATACAGTGTTTGAAGGATTAAAAATAAGACTCCATGTCTTCAAAAAAAAATCCAAACATTTTATATTCTTATTAAAAAATTTCTATACTTCTAAAAAAAAATCTCTTTTGAAAATTCAAAGCAATATAAGATCTGTTTCTGAAAGTTTATTGTTACCAAAATAATAATGTGAGAAAATTGAACTGTGTAGTTTGAAAACTGGTATTTAGTCAATTCATTTTTCCAGTAAATTGATGATTTTCCTATGTTTAAATACTTTTAGATGGGGATTACTTTTCCAAATACTGTAAGTAGAGATCAGATCAATTTTAGGCAGCTCAAATATATGGATTTTTTTTTTTTTGTCAGTTCTTTTCAGCATCTTTCATAAACAGATAATTTCTCAATGAATTACATAATTATTAAGATTATTATTTTAAAGAATTTGTAGAAATATATAATAATAAATAATTAATGATTTATTACTGAGGTGTCAATCTTTTGGCATTTCTGGGCTACATTTAGAAAATAAGTGAAATCTTGGGCATTCATTAAATACACAAATATTACCAAAAGCTGATAAGCAAAAAAAAAAAAAAAAAGATTTGTGCATAATTTTTGTAATATCTATCACCAAGATAAGCAAAAAGATTTTTTTGTGATTACATGTCAGAAATGTGACTAAAATAAACACATATATTTATAAAAAAAACGTCAATAACATTTTATTACTTAGATATACATATTTTCTATATTAGTTATCGCATATAAAAGCGATTTAACCCGCTGAAGAAGAAGCTCAAATTAATTTAGGCCTAGTACTTTTGAGGTTTTCCCTCATATTTATGGCCAAAATAAGTTATAAACCATTGCTGTAATGTTACTAAATAATAAAATATGCAAATGTGAATGCAAATTAATTTGTCCATTTTCTTGAGATAGAAAAACACATGTTGCATCTATTGATGGCATTGTTATCACTGTCAATAAAATATGCCTCCTTGATGTTTCTTTTACATAAACTTAGAACCAGCTCAACATATTTAAGACTTCTTTTCTGAACTGGACACTGCATAATTAGGAAGATTTTTTCATAATGTTTTAAGTAATTTTATAATTTGGTGTTGGGACACATTTATATTCATCCAAGAATATATGTATCCCATGGGATGGTTAACCATCCCTGGTTTATTACTTGGAAATTCTTAAGAAATATGATAGAGCAGAGCTCAATCCAATTTGAACTCCAAAGTCTATTATTCTATCATTATATTAATCTATAGAGGACATATATTTATTAGATTTTAAGACTGCTATAGTTTGCTTTCATGTTAAATTATTGCAATTGTTTCTGCATGGATAGTAATGGTTAATAGGTTCACTGACTATATTTTGCTTCTGGGCCCATTTTAGGGTGATATAGTCAAGAGCAAATTTCAAGTTAACCAATAACTCCTTGTTTTATTGAATGTATATTAGAAGAACATAAAGGAAAAAACCTGTGGTTGTGCTTTAATGATCCTTTTGTGCTTAAAATATCTAATATATCAGACTATGTCATTAACAGTGGCAAGTCTTTTTGAGGTATTCCTCAAATACATATAGAAGAATTCCAAGTTTTTCAAATGATTCCATGGACTGTTCTTTCTAGAATTTTCAAACACTATATTTTGAAAATTTATTAGTAATTTTCAGATCATGATTATTTTTTGTTTCAAATTTGAATGAATTGCTTTCAGTATCCTTGAGAGACAGATTCATTGGTTAGATGTTATGTTTTATTAAATCTGTCACAACATAATGAAAGATGTAAAGTATTAATAGTCTTTTCAAGATGTCCACAGTTAATTCCTTAAATAATGTTTCAGAATTGTTTGGGTTTCAATTAGTTTATTGTTTTTTATGAAAGAAAAGATCCAATAAAATTAGATCAGCTAATAATAAAGAATCATTTTTCACTAAAACAAAACATAAATTAGAAATGGTCTATGTATCCATCAGTCTAATTGCAATGTTCTTCCTTGTTGGCAACATTAATATCCTTTAGAAAAATTAAAACAAATCCACCTTTCTTATTATTGTTTATAATGTTTATTTTATTAAAATTAATCAATAAGGAAGAGATGGGTATAGTTAACTCTGAAGAAGATTGCTGACCAATGAAACTGCCAGATTGATTAATTTTAATAAAATAAGCAGTTATAAAAGTAATAAGAAAGATTGATTTATTTAATTTTGTCCATACTGATATTAATATCAGACTTAACATTTACAGTTCTATTATTATTCATATTTTGCTCTTATTAAGCCCATAATTCAATATAATCTGCTTTCCAAGACAGACATGGTTTTTACAAGCAGAAGACATAATGAAAAGAATGTCATCATCTAACTGTAAATATAGGACTAAATCTGAAATAAAAATAAACCAGAAAGATATAATTTTTCTTAAGATGTTTTTTAATGATTTTGTGATAAAATAGCCATTAAATTGCATTTAAAAATTTCAATTTTCTAATGGCATTATCATTGTGTCTCTGATATTTATTTTATGGAAATAGAAAATATGGCTAAAGAACTTTCTGCATAGAAGAAGAAAGAAAATTTGAAAATAAAAAAAAAAACCGATTGCATTTAATTCTCAAGCATATGATGTTGATCTGAAAAATATTATAAATAGTTGAATAATAGAAAAAGAAATATATCTCAAAGAGGAAATTTGGACAAAGTTTATTGTAAAATAAATATAATCCATCATGTTTCTTACAAATAAATAAAACAAAATCAAAAAAAAAAAAAAGACTATATATTAAGAAAATATATTATTTAATATAAAATCACATCTTTTGTCAATATGCACTTTAAAATAATACTAATTTTAAGCAAAACTATATAAAAAATCATTTTGAAAACAATTCCATGTGAATAATATAGGTGAAAAGAACAAGGAATTTATATTATGATAGTTCATTTAAAACAAATTCTTTGGATAAGTAGCATTTCATTCATACTTCACTCCAATATTCTGTTGAGATATTTATACTTTCTTTGAACTAATCAGCAGACTATATGCAGTATATATATTTGCAATCTGAATTTAATGTAACATAAATCTTTTTTCTCATGAAGAGTTTGAACTAATTAAGCAACTTCAATGCACTATTTTTTTAGTATCAAAAACAAAACATACTAATAGCAGTGTATATATTAAGATAAAACCATTGGGTTTACTGACTTTGCTAAAGAATTAAGAGAATAATAAATGGGTTATTGTCTCATTTTCTCCATGCAAATATATTACATATGAGGTTAGCAAGACTAAGCAAATGAAATTTGATCAACAACAGTGATATTTGTGGTTACTTAATAATCTCTTAATAAATTTATCCTAGCATCTCAATATTTATCCATATATAATACATTTTTTATATCTGTGAAACACTAATAAAGGCAATTCAAAAACTACAAATTCAAATAAAGACTTTTATGGTGGACATTATAAAATTAAAGGCAAATTACTTTAATAATATAAAAAAAAAGATAGATAAAAGAATATGATATAAGCATAAGGACACGAAAAATATAGTGAAAACATGCTGATTATATACTAAAAAATGACTATAGATATACAATATACAAAAAGAATTTTTGAGTTGAATATCAAAGAACAGACATGCAATACTTGATATCTATATGATAAATAACACCTATACATTTTTGGGTTTAAAAAAATATAACTGCAATTGCAATTTTATTTTATGCATAATTACAGATACATATATAAAAATGCATTTACTCTATCATTGCCCTCCTCTTGCCCCTTTTGGTTGAGAAACTTGATGAGCACCATGAACAAATAAAAAAACATTTATCATCTTCAAGTCTGCCATTGTTAATCACTCCCATATTTATTTTAACATTTCAGATTTAGAGGTATATCATAACATAATAAAAACATCTAATATTATCAAACCAAAATAAGGTTAAAAAAAATAAAACAGCCATTTCAATAAAATCCTAAAAGCAAAGACCTATCCATCAATACCTCAAAGAGTAACAATGAAAAAGAAGAAAGTACAGACCAGATTGACTACAGCCAAGTGATAGACAACTTTCCATCCTTGTTTTACCATCTAGCTAAGAATGATTAGACATCTAAATACCCATCTACTGACCAATATTGAATGGTTAGGTGAATGGCTGTGAATCATTTAGTTGAAAAAACATACCCAAGTTCCTTGAAAAGATTTCACTTGCCCCAAATTGGAACCCTAGATTTTATGTACGGCAGACAGGTACGCTATGTCTATAACATGAGACCCTTCTTAAAAAAAATAAATTCCTAATTAAAGTAAATGAACATCTTTAAAAACTTTTAAGTGTTTTATGGCATTAACACCTGTTGATAATTTTATACCGCGTAAAATTCATTAGTTTCACTTATGCTACTGCGTATTTAAATATCATAATCGTGAAAAAAAAAGCGGATAGACTGAGTGGATCAGCAATGAATATATTTAAATAAATACGCAGAGATCTGCCAATAAATCTTTATTTAGTCTGACAACAATCAACTTTATCAGTCTCATCGGCAGGTGGGCTGATTAATAATTCCTCCTAGGTATTAATTACAGCAGTAAATGAAGTCAAGCAAATCATATTTACCGAGAATAACAGAATAAGATCGCTATATGTGAAAGTGTGTACACGAACGCACATAAAAAAAAAAAAAAATTACATCAATTTAGACAAGCAAATTAATGTTATGTATATTAAAATGAATAAAAAAACATATTTACATAATTAAAAATAGCAATAAAAACATGTTCTAATTAAAAAATTTAATTATAAATTTGAAAACAAATTTTAAATTAATTCAAAATAATAAAGTAAAACAAATTGCATTAATTAAAAAAAAAAACATTCTAATACAAAATTAAAAACAATATGCATTTTATTTATATAAGTTGAACAATAAAACAGACTTTAAATAGACAATTGCAGGAAGAAAAGCCTTTCCAGCACTATTCCATAGAGAAATAATGAAAGAGAAGAAATTATGAATTTTTCTACTCTTGTTTTATTCTATAGATTAACTAGATAATATCCATTTATTGACTAATATTGAATGATTGATTAATTATAGATAGATTGGCTATTTGATCATGTGATGTTACAGTGATTTAAAAAAAAAAAAAGTAAGCCTGAATAAAAAATTTTAAAGTTTTTATCAGACCAGATTTGCATTGCAGGTCTTACAGTAGAAGAATGTATATCTATAATGAGAAGAGCAAAGTGACACTCATATATAGACAGATTTACAGAGAACCACATTGCTGATTACATGTTGCTAATACATTTCTAGTGCAATATTTGAAGCGTCATTATTGATAAGATCTGATGCTAGTATTTAATATGAAAATGATAAATAATCACTGAAAAGATGAACAAGTCTAACCATCCAATATTTTTAATAATATCTTTAGATTAAACTCAGCACGTGTCACAAAGACCAGAATTGAAAAGATTTATATATTAGAATTGTAGACATAAGAATTAATTTACTAAGTAAAGCCATTTGTTGAAAATCAGATTTGCAGATTCAGAGGAACAACTGACAATGGATAATGTTTATATATTTGCACTAAATATAAATAATCAAGTAGTTTCAGAGTACTATAAGAAAGAAATATTTGGTACAATCAGTAGTAGTTTGGCATTGCTAACCATCAATTTATATGTGAAATAAATTTTAATTTTGTTAAGTACATTTTAATTCATCTGCAGAAAGCTTTAAATATAAAGTTTAAATTTAAAAAGGTTTACATCTTCAAATGATTAGCAATAAATGCATGAGCTATTCTTTTGAAACATTAAATTCTTATTAGTTTCATTAAATGAGAACAGAATAAGTTGTGCAACTGCAAAAAATAAGATGTAAGAGATAACTGACGGAGATTTCTAAATGCTAACAATTAAAAATTCCAATTACTCATATAACTAAAAGATATGGAGACTTATTTTTTTAATTCAAAGAGATTTTCTTTCAAAAATTGTGATTCCTTTAGAAAAAAGGTGTAATGTAAACAGCTTTATTTTAAAACAAGTTTAATCTCACAGGAAGTTCAACTATCTTAGATACAGTTCAGGCACTATAAACATGATTACAGTTATGACAACAGTTGTTTAGAAAAAGAAGAGGAAATTCATATTAGTTTCTCTTGTCATGAGAGAGTTGATAACATAAAAAGTATCTTTATCTATGTACAACTACTTGTGGTGTACTTACTGTTATGGTTACCTGCACAGATGTTGCATTATGCTAGTAAAGTGAAGGTTCAAATGGTGGGTCTGTGCAGATAGCCATAGTGGTATGTGTACCAAAAGGAATTTATATATAGATAAAGATACTTTTTATGCTATCTAATATTTGAATACTCAAGCTGTTCTTTCAATAGTTTTACAACATTTAGACAATGTGCTAGCTCTATTCAATATCTTGCTTTGACTTTGATCAGAAGAGGATGAGTGATGAGTATTTCTGTTGGATGAAATATATCTGCATTTTAAATTAAAATAATCCATCTAAAACAAAATTAACAAATTCTAGATATTTTTTTTTTAAATTGGAATTCGCCCATTTAAAGCATTTTTATTTATGTTTATTCTTTTGCTGCATGGTTACAGTAACATTTTATTTGCAATAATCACTTGAATTTATATTTTAGGTAAATTTTACCTAACAAAATGAAATCTTTTTCACAATATCAAAGGTAAGAAAGATATTAGGAGTATTATTATTAATATTCTTTATAGCACTAAATATAAATATTTTTTTTCTGTTCAGCTACACCATGTAATAATTCTGAGCCCATTACAGCCTAGAGAGTGTTTATTCATTATATGAAAATATCTGCAAGGAAAAATTTCTTGCGGTATTTCTTAGAAAAACAAAAGATGTCAATTACTATTTTTTGATATCTTAGACTAGAGGTGGGAAATCTTTTTTATATAAAAGTCCATTTGGATCATTCATGGTGAAAATTATTGACTTAAAAATTAGCCTACTATATTTGATCAATATTTAATTTGCTTCTAATCATTAAAGGTGGGCAACCATATCAACTTGCAAGACAATTTCAGCTTTCCCTTCTAAACAAAGGACATAAATTTTTTGTAAAAAATAAAGTAACATCATTAATATTAATGACTGTCTCACATTTAATACATTTTTTTCCATTTACCTGGTACATATCTTCATGACATTTATATTCTCAAATATATATTCTAGACATGTTAAATCTATTGCAGCTAGGATACAGTCTTTAATAAACTCTTCAGAAAATGGTTTCAAATTTTCTGCTTTTTAAAAAAAATGTTGTTTTCACAGAATTTTCTGACATTAGCTGCTTGATGAAGGTCCTTTCAATTAGTCTATTTTAATATTTCTTTCTTCCCCAAAATTTTTGTTGTAATCAGAATGTTTTGATAAATATTGCCTCTTAATAGTGTTCTTCATTATCTCAAATACTTTCCAGCCATAATAGGAACATTGATTTACTATTTCTTTCTATAAAAAAATATGTTTGTTCATTTCCTTTGAAATATCGATTTTTTGTGTTACTTTTTCTTATGTTACTCAGTGTAAACCATTCTAATAATAAAAAAAAATTAAATGCAAAACAATAATAATAAAATGAAGTAAAATTTAAGTTTTATTTTTTGTTAATTATATGTTTGTTTGCAAAAATCATTACAAAAACAAACAATAAGTTTTCAGTATGTAGATTAAATCTGTAATTAGATAGACCACATAATAAAATATTGCACTTGTGATAGAATAAAATAGAACTATTATAAAAACTGGAAAGAGAAAATGGTGTAATTAAAAAAATAAATATTTTATTTTAATCCAGTATTTGCATTACATGCATGTTTAAAAGAAGTTTTATGCAGATCCATTTAATATACAATATTGAAAATATCTGAGAGGCTGGAATGAGAGATTTGAAAAGCCAGAGTTGGCCTATAGGCTGGGGGGTTACCACCCCTGTTTAATACCAATAAATTATCATAGGTAAGTCATGTTATATGTCATTTATTGAAAATTTTATAAGGAATGTAATGAATGTTTTAATTTTTAAAAAATTAAAATTTATCTATTAAAACATTGAAATTCTGAAGAAGTATAAAAATAATAATTTTTAAAAAAGTTAAAATCTTACTTTTTAAAAAAATTTTGAAAGAATAAAGACTACATTTTTCAGCTTTATTCCATTCTTGGTATTTTATCTTTCTGATAACACAAACTAAATGATTTTTCCATAATGCTAATTGAAGTTATCTTTAAAATTGTGTATTATATCAATTCTTCAAAAATCCAATGACTGTTGTTTCCTTGAAACAGTTAAAGAGACTATTTCATTTAAAACATTTGAATCAGTTCATACTGATTGTGACATACATAAACTAGCTTTAAATATTTCAATTCACAATGAAAATCAAAAAATATCAGAATATTTCATTATTGTAATATAATGCTTAGGAATACATGAATTAGCACTCCATATTGATGAAGTTTCTTGCAATAGGGCAACAATTACTTTGTTTTTATTAACTCATGTCATTTAGATTCTGCAAGTATATTTTCAGAACTTTTCTAATGAATACAGAATGAAATAGATTCTGTCTGAAATGTTATTCTTAATTATATTTATAATGAAATAAAAAGTATTTTATTTATGATATCACAACTACTAGTTGGAGTATTTCACAGCCATCAAATGTGCTTAAGTAGTATTTGAATGGAAAAATTGAGAATGATTTATATAATTTATATCTATCAGTTATAATAGAACATCATCTCCTTTTGCTGAAAATGTATTTTAATTTGAAAAATAAATGATTACAAGAAAAAGTTAAATGTGTAAAGTTATGGTGAGGCAACTGTAATATCTGGAAATTTGGCCGAATTCAAGGAAAGATAAAGCAAGAATATTCAGAAACTATTTGTGTTTCTTTTCATATCTCAAGCTCTTAAAAAGTTATATATTAAAGAATATAAAAATATTTTTTTAAATAATTAGGCTTAGCATCCTTTTTCAATAATTCTACAAATATCCTAATGAACAAGATAAAGAAAATAAATGGTGAAAGTCTTTTTAATACTGGATAGATTTAATAACAATAGTTGAAATGATTTTAAAAAACCCTGACAAATGGGATCAGAGATGTTTAACATGCCCTGTGGTTATAAATCATATTTAAATGATTTCAACTGATGTTTTCTTTTATCTATTTTTTCTGATATTTTTGTTTTACTTTCATCCTATATAAAACTTTACAAGATAAAATCAGTGATATTAAATATTGTTTATTAAAAATAGATCTCTTTTTAACACCCCCCCCCCCCAATTACTTGTAAACAATGTGAAAATTATTGGAATAAGTAAAATAGAATGCGTATGTATTGACGGATATTTATATATGTTTCATATCTGTAATTTAAAAATTTGAAGGAATTTTTAAAAGTAAAAGTTTTCAACAATTTTAATAAATAAAAATTATATATAAATTTATATGCTATTATTAATTATAGTTTTATTTTGTTAAAATAAAATGTATCTTTTATTAACAATTGTAAAGTGGAAATAATATTATTTTATAAAAAGTAATTAAATTCTTATAAACAGATCAATTAATTAAACAGATAAATATTTGATGCAATTTAGTCTGTTAATCCCTTTCCAAAGATAAAATTTTGTAAGGACAATTAAGTCATGGACCAAACTGGAATTATCTCCCACCAATAGATCAATCGAATAAAATGACCAATGAAAGCCAACTCCAGGAATTACAAGTAGGGATTGTAAATCATTATGTGCTTAATCTTTGATTGTAATTCCATTATATTTATTGTGCTTAGTGTTGAAATATCATGCAGGAGTAGAGAAGCTGCCATCTGCTTATGTTTTCTGCCTCTTATATTTATTTATATAGCATTTAGTTACTTACCTATATTACAGCCCATAAATATTTATTGTAGTACAGTTCTTTAGTTTATAAATGATTTATCATAGTTAATGAATTTAGAGTATCCTCAAACTGTAGGTTTATTAAATCTTAAAACTGTAGTAATCAGTAGTTGTTATCATTAGTCTATGTGGGGAGTTTATCTTCATTCAGAAACACTTAAGAATGTATTGTACCATATAGTATCTGCGCATAAAATTAACCATAAAATCCACAAACAGCTGATTGCATTAACTTATTTTAAAAATTAACAGAGCAGTGAAATAGACATGTAAGTTAAAGCACAGATGAAAGAGAAATAACAAATTACTGTTTTACTGGAATTGTAATCTGTTATGCTATCATGTGTGTTACAAAAATGTATATACTTGAATAAATTGTAGTATCTCATTGTCTTTAGCATTTGTTAGTATTTTGCAATAAATAAATTAATTAGAGTGTGGCAGAGACTCATGTACCTAGCTAATCTTAGCAGGTTATAAAAAGAAAAAGTTGGTAATCATGTGATATCAACTATGGAATGCATATGCAATTACCCTTGGGTGATTTTATGCAAGTTGTATAATTTTGATAATTACAGTATATTCCATAGAAAAAAGGTCTTAGAATTGAAAATATAAGTGATCCAAAAACCAACTAGAAAAGACTTTTCTTTGAAATTTTATACACTCTTTTTAGTGATTTAAAAATGTGTCAAATTTTACTTTTCTCAAACTGATTAATCCCAAAATGTCACATACCTATTGCACAAAATTCCTAAAGTTGTTTATGAAAATTTAAAACTTGATGTGATAGATATTTTTATTTTTCAAGATTAAAAAATGGATTAATAGATGTTTATAATTCAAATAATTTTTAAAAAATGGTAATAAAGTTCTTGAAAATATAAATACTGCATATCTATTTTTTGTCTTAATCTTGAGATTCTTTTCAATATTAATAGAATTAAATGCTCAACAGAGAAGTCTTTATTAACCAATTTGCTTAAAAATTATAATATCTATAATTGAATTAATCGAAGACTTTGTACACAAAAAAGAATTGCCTTAATTTTTTTAAGAACCTAATTTAAATTTATCTATTTCATAAATAAATATTTAATTAATTACAATAACAACAAAAAAAAGTATTCCCTGCTCTAATCTTACATCTTGCCACTGATTAAGATAATGGGATTATGAAGAATATGTTGAAAGAATCTTTGAAGAGTAAAAGATATTTTTAAAAAATGTGAATGTTGATCTAAAAAAAAACAGATTAGCTATAAGTATTAGAAAAATATAACAAAGAATAAAAATATTAGTGAATTTATCTGAGAAATCTGCTTTTTTCCAGATAACTAATGATTATGATGATGATAAACCAGTTTTTTTTAATTAAAAAAAACTTTATTGATAACAAACAATATAGAAATGCTAATGATACTTACGTATTTATAGTAGAATAAATTTGCTCGTAAGCAAAAGTATGACAAACTACAAACATAGTGGTACAAGTCATATAATAAATTATTTAACTCTAATAAGGGTGATCCAAATTTGAAGAGTGACATATTTTAATATTGCATAATCATGTTTTTAAAAAGCTGTTTGAAATATTCATTATTAAAAATAAAAAACATAAGAAAAAAAATGATGGCAGTTTATAACAGCTATATAAAACCAAAACTCATATTAACATGTTTCTAACAGAGAATATATTTGTTAGTAAATAAACATTTCAAAGAGTATATATATTTTTTATTTACATGTATCTATTATTAAAAATGGGAGATTTATTTCTAACTAAAGGAAATTTTTATCAGTTTTCACTGCTTTATCTATTTCCTGTTAGATTGTATGCTTGAACAGACATAACTGATTTCTGTCAATAATGTATCATAACTTTTAGTTGATGATATACACAAAATAAATTTAAATCTTCAATTTTTAAATTTAATGGTGATCCTTGAATCATTTGATATGTAGTTAGTACTTTTTTGTCATTTATTATTTTAAAAAATTGAACAAAATGGCATCATAGTGCAGTGTCATACCAAGTAACTTAGATTTAAGCATAATTATACTCAGCTAACCATCCAATATTATTTAGCAAATGGGTATTTAGCAATTCTTAGCTAGACAGTGAACAAAGACAAAATACTTAAACTATCACTAACCAGAAACTGCAATTCTGGTAAATAATATCTTTTTCTTCACTACTTTTTTTATGGAGATTTGTTGTAGAAGCTTTTGCCCTGCAATGGAAAATACCTTAATATCATCTAAAAACTTTTTCAAGGTTGAATTAACTTTTGATAGCATCTACAAAATAACAAATTATACTTACTACTCCTGTCTACTTTCCATTCCATATTTTTTGATATATTCTTTAAATGTGTGCAACTTTTACTTTCCATATGATCATTTATCATTTTCTTCATCTTTCACAAATCCCTCTAAACAATTTCCTTATCTAACATAAATTTCATAATTTTTTCATTAAAGTTGTTTTCTCTCTCTCTTATTTTCCCCCATATTTGTAAAATTATCTAATTTACCTTTTCTATTTTCATTTCAATTCGATCTCAAAAAAAATCTTCCTATTGTTTTTCCTCCATTGTTTTAATAATGCGAGGTTCTGATCAATGACAAATATCTATAGAAGTACCTATTAATTATACATTGTGGTTGGCCCATTAATTAAGTATTGGATTCAGAAGTGATTACTCTAAATTAAATCCTAGTGAAGTTAAAAAAAAAATCAATTTGGTCAAAGATGTGTTATTTTCAATCTGTCATTTGCCACTTTTTCTATTTCACCATAACAGTCCTTATATTCATCCTCAACAAACTCTTCCATGATTTCTTCTACTTTTATTTTATATTCTTCTAACTTATTCTTATCATTAATTCTCCGTCTATATCTTTCACTATCCTTTCAACATTTAGGACTATTTTCCATCACATTACTAACTATTTCTATTATAAGAGCTCTCTTGATTATCAAACACTTTAATTTTCTGTACTTTATTCATTCCCTTTTTCTTTACTAATGCATAATCTATTGTGGGAAATATATTATTTCTAGGTCATATGTATTGTCCCTCATAAATATTTGATAAATTTCCAATACTCAAATTCACATTCTGATAAAAAAAAATTCAAAAGTTGTCCATTCTTGTTATCCATGTCATCAATTTCTTCAATATGACCATTCATATCCCCTATAACCATTATTTTCTTCCCCTTTTTTTGAAACTCTGTATATCATTAACTAGGCATTCATATACCCTATTGTTCCACTCTGTTATAATTTAACTATCTCCAGTGGCCATATACACTATAGCCACCATCCATTCTTATCTTCCTAACCATATCTCAAAACACAAATGTTATTGACACTTAACAGTATTTAAATATTTTTTTGCCATAACTCCCTATATCACCACCCCATTTTTCCTTTTTCATTTCTATTTATAACTTTCCATATCAAGTCTTCCAGTGTAGGTTCTTCTTTTCTTAGATATGTGTTCACTACTGCTAATACCTCAAGCTTTTCATTTTTAACTGCTTTGTTATTTTTCAGCCACTTTTCTGGTCTCCTACCACCTTGCATATATGGTGCGACCTACCAGATTTTTATGTTTCACATTTTTAGAATTTCATATTGAATGTGTGATATTATAACACATGTAATGTTAAATTCTAAATATTGACAAAACATTCAAAATATACAAACTGAATAAAAAATTTATAAAACATGATCATAAAATAAATATGCAGTTTTTAAAAAAATAAATGAAAGTACTATGACATTAATTAATTACCACCCACCAAAAATCATAAAATACCCACTGGTGGGTGTTACCGACCACATTGAAGACCATAATATAAGCCATATATCCTCCAGACATTTTTATTTTGTATATAAAACAAAAACGTATACTTTCTTCTAGTGATTTTCATCACAGACTTTACATACACTTTAATATATGAGCTCACATTATTTTAGTATATTAAATGAGATATTACTAAGGATAATTTTTTTAAATACAAATGCTCCTATTTTGTCTGTTGCCCACCTTTCTTCAACGAGTCTGATTATCATTTAATAATGACTAATATTTAATAAATAATACCTAAGTTATTTTGTTTTAAAAATGTTCAAAAAAAGTATTGATACATTTTATAAATGTTAAAGACTTTTTTAAAATTTTGCATAGGTCCAAAAATTTGTTATATACACACTCCTCATCTAGAAAACGATGTACTGTATATTTAAACTAACACCTATTGTTTATCAAAAAATATCTGGTTGAAAGTAGTAGTAATAATTTGGCACACACTGCATAGTTTTATGAGTAACTTCACATAAAGAGCACATTTGAAAGGATAAATGTAATTTTATTTTCATGCTACACATATTTAGCCAACAGCATAATCATTTAAATTATTTAATATTTTCTGACAAATTAAGATCAATAATATTAGTCAACCCAACCATGAAGTTAGTGATTCATATTTGTATTTGAAAAGTCATTCTGACTTGACATTTATCAAATTAGATGAGATAGTCTTCTTTCTCTATATGCTAACAATCACTGGGAAAAGATCATTTCTCTTTTATTTATTGCTGATACTGGTGAAAATATCTCTTTTTTTATATTAAACTATCCTGATTAAAATAACTGTGGGTAATCAATGTAGAAATATTACAGAGATTAAATGATAATACTTATTCCAAAGATATTTATTATACTAAACAGATCAATCCCAAATCTGCACAATGTGATTTAGAAGTTTAATATTACCTGATAACCATACAATCCTGCTTTTGTCCTCAAACATACTTCAAATTATACAACACTAACTTAGCTAAATTTTATCATCTGCTATTAAATTAAAATTGAGATATGACATACTAATATGGTCCCATAAAATTTGTAAAATAATCAGAGAATAATAAAAATTTCCTCCTGGGATTCAAAATAATTAGATGACTGAACTATTTAAATAATACTCTGTAAAATTCTAAATATAAGCTGGTAACAATGACCTAGACCACAAAAACATATGCTTGGATCCGACTGGCCATTTTCATTATGGCTGGTACGCTGTCAACTAGCCATTGAGGATTCAAGTCGAAACCCAGCTCTCACCTTCATTGACACCATTACCAAAATAAAGAAAAGAGATCAAATGCTTGCCTCCAACAGCACCTTTGATGACACTTGGAAACTCTTTGAGATTCCAATACTGCAGCAATAGTATAAATGACAACTCAACCACATGTAACAACACAATAGCCCTAAATGACTACAAGATATAAATCATAGCATATGCACAACCTGTGCTATATTAGGCAAACATCACCCACAAAAAGAGAACTTTATAAACATTGAGATAGTCCCAACTGTGGCACATGAACAACCTAAATGTCTCACAGATCAAAGTTCCAATACAAACTATTACACTTGATTGTAACTTGTAAATCATATTAAATTTGTTAAATAAATTTCTTTTTGAAAAAAAAAAACAATGACCTAGACCAGTGGTGGGCAATTGTTTTGCTTGGGGGACACTTTGTGGAAGCAGAGATTAATGAAGTGCTGCACCTTTTAAAATGATTGTATTCATTAATTAACTTTGCATTTCAGAAAAGGTATAAATTGTATCATATTCAATTTATTTATTGTGCTAATTTCATATCATCTATAACTGCAAACACATTTTTTATAATCAGTTTAATGAAACAAATGTACCCTATAACATTTTTCTACAATTTTTTTGAAATCAGTGAGATTGCCTGTTAAAATTCTCATCACAGCCTGCAAGTTAAGGTCTGTCAAAGAGCATCTATATTTACTCTTGTTGACCTTCAAGCAAAAAAAATTTTGCTCACAAATATATGTAGACCCAAATATAGAAAACATTTCCCAGCAAATTTCTACATACACGGAAATTTTTCAGCAGACAAAGATTTGTAAAAGTCAACTAATGTCACAGCATTAAACATTTCTTTCACAGTGTGATGACTGCATGCCAATAAGTTCAAGCTGCAGCTCCTCAGATGCTGTGTCAATATCAGCAGTGATGAGATAAGAGAGAAAATTGAATTTAGGCTCAATTTTCTTAAAAGTTCTGAAATCTTCTGACCTCATCCTCCAAACTCTGCAGATAATCGCTAATCTTAGCAGAAACATTTCCTAATAAATGGAAATGACAAAAATTGCCTTCACCTGCTTGCCTTGCAAATAGATCTAGTTTTACTTTGAACGATTTTACATGCTTCCAAATTTCATGTACAAACAACTCCTTTCTCCATAATGTCAAATTCAGTTCATTCAATTTCTCAAATACATCAGCTGCAAATATCATCTCATATCTCCACTCCTCACATCCTATTTTTGTAATGAAACCATGAGATATCTCCTCCATGTCCAGAACTAAGAGGATTTCATTCTGCAATGCCCAGATTCTTTTTATTATTTTGCCCAGACTCAGCAACTCATACTGTTGTGGTAAATTACATCTTCATATCCTGCCTCCACATCCTCAAGAAAAGTTTTGAACTGTTGATGGTGAAATGCCCTTGCTCTGAATGTGTTCACCATACTAACAATATGATCTACCATATACTTTAAGTCCAGTGCAAAATGCAATGAAAAGATAAGATATCATTGTTTGTGTCTTGTGCTTGTAACTTGTTTTTTAAAAACTTAACCATACCTACATTTTTTCCACTGAAAGCTCTGGCCCCATCTGTTGTAATGCTTTCCATTTTGTTCCAGGACAAGCCACTTTTCTCCACACAATTCACAGCACACTCAAGCAATTCCTGAGCAGTGGTTCTACCTTTCATTGATTATAGGCCAAATAATTCCTCGGTGATGATGAAATTTTCATTAATTCCATGGATAAAGATGAGTAATTGTGCAATGTCTTTGTTAACTGTGCTCTCATCCAGTGTCAAAGAAAACCAAACAAAATCTTTGCTCGCAGTCTTCAGCTGTTCTGTGACTTCATCACTAATTGAGTCAATGCACCACACTATAGTCCTTCTTGACAATGAAATGCTTTCAAATTTGCTTCTCACATCAGCACATAATACACTTGCACACTCTACCATACACTATTTAATAAGTTGCATTTAGCAAGGTTGTAGGCTACCATGGAACTTACTTCTGTAGAGTTATTTTGAAGTGTTGATTGCTTTGTAAATAATGTTTGTTGTTTCTTCAGCCTTTTCATATGCTCCACAGCTTTTATTTTGCATTCTTCCTTGGAAAGTTTGCAGCCAAATTCACTATGTTTTGTTCCATGGTGTCTTTTCAGATTGTACTCCTTAAATACAGCTATCGTTTCATGACAATAAGCACACTGCTTTATTCCCTATATTGCCAAAGAAATATTTGTTTGTCCATTCTTCATTAAACACACAACATTCATCACCGATTTTATGTTGTTGTTTTTTTTGGAGGGTTCATGATTTCATTAATGTTGGAAATTTATATATTTACTGTTACAAAGACAAAATTAAAATTAACCAGATCAAGTGGAAAAGCACTGTACATCATATCTACACTATGCATGCATATTGACATGGCCGTCCTAGTGGAAAATACAAGACGAATCTTCAGTTGTGCGCAGGAAGGAAATATCAGTTCAAGGCGGAATTTTCTGACTGTCTTGGTGGATCACAAACAACTCTTACCGGGTGGCATGTGGCCCACAGGCTGCTATTTTCCCACTCCTGACCTAGACAATTAAATATAATTCTGTGCTCTGCTACTCTGATGTTTTGTTACTTGACCTTATAAGCAAGTAACTATAAACAAAATAAATAATTAACAAACCTAGTCATCTGTATAAAACAAAATCACATATAGCAAATACAATCAATGAATTTTATTGAAGAACTATTTCTTATCATCTGGCATATATATTAAAGTTGAGATAAGCATGCTTATTTCTGCCTTAACTCTCTAAACAGTTTGAATTGTTTAAACAGTCTAATGAAAGTGCATACTATAATTGTTCAGCTTTGTATATAATTAACTGTATAAAACAGATAATCGGTGTCCCTAAATGCATCACTTAACATGCCTTTCAAGTCCTCCAAATCTATAATAATAAAAAAAGCAAAATATTTTCTCCTATTTGGTAAAACAAAATATGATCCCACCAAAGAGATTTTCAGCCATTGTCGGCATTTATATAATGAAATGTGTAAACAAAAATGACTTCATTTTATTATCAAGTGATTCAGATATCTATATACAATAAATATGTATATTTTTAATAATTATAATCATTTTATTATAAACAATAAAATTTAAATTTCACACAAAATCATAAACTCTACTATAGTATCTAAATTCAATTTTTATTGAAAACATTTCCCAGGTTGAGAAAAATCTGCCAGCATTTCTCATCACAGCAGAATAACTTGTCACAATGAGTGCTTCACTCAAGTAATGAGTCAGACAGCAGCTTTTAAAATTTTACTATGAAAACCCAATCATAAATCAGAAGGTAAACTAAGGCTTAATTCTACACAATATAAAAAAGATTATGTGCTAAATAATATACAATATAGCTAACTAATTTCATGACAAAATAACTTTTTCATTGTTTAACTTTAAAATCAGACTTAATCCAAATTTTAATTAAGAAATACAAAAAAGGTTTTTCAAAAGCTCTTTAACAGAATTTACATAAAATATACACTCTGCTAAAAATAAAATCTAGGTTTAAGAAGAAAATATTTAGAGACTAAGAAATACTTTCAACCAAGAAGTTAAACATATTTTATAAAATTTGTTTAATTAAACAAACAAAAAAAATCTTCCTTTTTTTTATTTAACTAAAATCAATAGATGATCATTATATTCACCAGCAGGACTGCTGCATGCTGTGCGGATTATACCCCACACAAAGACATTTCTTTTCCCATGTTACCACAGTAATTAATAAAAAATTATATGCAACTGAAATATTTAGATTTCTGAATTACTCCATTGCTAGAAACACATTCATAATATATATATATTCTTAATAATGGTCAAACATAATAAATATCGTACTTAAGTAATTATAAATTTTTATTTACATATGAGAGAATTGTTTAAAACATAGTAAATTTTGAGCAATTGTCACATGACTAAGTAAGAAAGCAATCCTCTCATATGTAAATAAGTATTTATAATCAGAATATGTTTCTAACAATGGAGTGATTCAGAAATCTAAACATTTTCATTTACATATAAATTTTATTAATTTTCAGTAAATAAAAATTGTGCTAGTTGCATATATGTTCCATCTATTGGTGAGCCACTAACCACATAGCAAAATAAACAAAAATAGGCTAACTAATCATTTTCTTCTTAAAAAATGAAAATAATATAATTTAGAAAACAAATCTAAAAATTATATATTTCATAAAAATAAATATTTTCAGTAAGTATGATAAATGTAAACATTTAGAAATTTTTTACGTGATCACAGCAGGCTGCTGCTATGAAGACAGAGAAGAAAAATTGAAAATAATGCTTGAAAACCTGAATATATTTAGTGTATGAACAATGATTGAAAAAAATTAAATTGGCATTTGCTATTGTTATTACTTTAATTTTTATAAGATTTGAAATACAGGCATTCTTATATATGGAACTTAATTGTAAATATAGGGGATTTGAACTCAGACTTTCAAGCAACCTTCAACTATCCACTCTATATCATACTACTGATACACATGGTCACACACATATAGAAAAGATAAATAATATATTGGTGATTATTTATCTTTTCTATATATATTGGTGATGTGTGTGGACATGTGTATCAGTAATATGAGATAGGATGGATAGTTGAAGATTGCTTGAAAGTCTGAGTTCAAATCACTTATATTTTTGGGTAATAATATGAATACTGAACTCTACTGTTTGATGGCACTCTTTTTCGCCCAGTGCACATCAATATAACGATTCACGGGCTGTTGGTTTCTTTACAGAATACTATGGTACAAAAAAATTTTTTTTTCACTTTCTATACATAAAACTCGTATTTTTTTTTTTTTTTTTGCGTTTTTAATAAACACTTTGCTTTTATATGGTGTATGGGAGGGTTGCTTTTAAATTATCGACTTTTTTTTTGATTTTGAGCTTTTTTTTTTTTTTTTGATTTAGAATTATCGGTTTCTTTACATATAATATTACGCTAAAAAATTTTTTTTGGTTTACCCTTTCTATACATAAAACTTGTATGTTTTTTTTTTTTGCCTTTTTAATAAACAAACACTACTTTGATTTTAGATGGTAGAGGAGGGGGGTTGATTTGCTTTTAAATTATTGCCTTTTTTTGGATTTTGAGTTTCTTTTTTAATTAAAGCCTTAAACAATTCAGTTTTAATTAATAAACCAACAGTTGGTTTTTAGAGACTGGAGGGGGGGGGGGGTTGGCTTGAATTTTAATTCTCGTCTTTTAGAATCTTTTGCCGATGTACTGGAAAGTTTGCATACTAATTTTAAATGTGTTCGAATATAGAATACATATAAAGAGATAGATTAACAAAATATACGAATTATTGGAAGGGGGGGGGTTTGCTTTTAAATTATTGACTTTTTATTGATTTTGAGCATTTTTTTTTTTTTTGGAAAGCCTTATTAATCAATTCATTTTTAATAAACCAACAGTTGGTTTTTAGAGCATGGAGGGGGATTGGTTTGATTTTTAATTATTGTCTTTTATTTTCTTATTATGAGGTGTTTTTTTTTTAAAAAAAAATATTTACGCTACTGAAACATTTATATGATAGCGAAAAGTTCTTCCTTTATTTTTTGCCTTTTTCAAAAGCCTTAATTAAACAGTTCATTTTTTTTAGGCGAAGGGGAATTACGGTTTGTTTGATTCCAATAGGAGATGAGCCTCAAAGCTGTAAGTAACAGGATTTTGGAGCTGTTCAATCTTAACTTCCCTTATGCAGACCCCAGGTACACTTTCAGAAGTTGCAACACAATTTCCCAGATCCTGTAGTTGACTAAAACCATGCTTCCCTGAAAACCGCGTAGCTTTGCATCTGGCAGGATGTTTGTTCTCTTTCTGGAAAAACACAACAGCATCAACTTCTGAGGCTGACATTTCACTCCCCTTCAACCAATTATGAACAGTTGCCACGCCAACATTTTACTGTTCTCACACGGATTCACACGTGACCTCGGCAGACCTCTGCTAAAAACCCTAACCTTTTCAGGTTGTGTGCAGTTCAAAATCATCGGGAAGTGTGCGTGATGGTCTGAAAATTCTTAATATGTAATACTAAATCCATTATGCTTTCTCAAATTTTTTACACACTGAATTTTTTGATAGTTTTGCATCCTTCAAATCAGACTGTAGCAAGAGTTGAATTGTGCTCACTTGAGGAATACTATCGAAGTCAATGGGCGTAGTATTTCATTACGTAATTGTAGGATACATTGCCCTCTAGGTGGCCTGCTACAGCTCTAAACAACACTGTTGTAGTATTAGCCGTAAGTTAGGCCGCTAAAATGGTATATTGATGTGTGTTGTGTGAAAAACAATGCCATCAAGCGGTAGGGTTCAGTATTAATACTATTACCAATATTTGCTTTGATCTCATTTGCTGAAAATATGTTTTTCAACCATTATTAATTCACTAAATGTATTTTTAGATTTGTTTTTTAAATAAATTATACTATTTTTTAAAGATATATTATTTTCATGTTTAGTTTTTTGTTTTTTCTCATCAAATGTTTGCATTAATTACACTTATTGCAAATATTTATTTCTTGATCACTGTTTGCTTGCTAAATATGTTATTTTCAGATTTGTTTTCAATATTATTTTGATGCTTTTGGTTCTCACTTTCATTTAAGCTATTTGTTGTTATTGCTAATAAAATATCTCATGAATGTTTAAATTGATGTTTTTCGATCATTGTTTATTAACTAAATATATGCTTGCCCTCATTGTTAATTTAATTTTTTACAACCCTTAAAAATATTAATTGCAGCTTTGCTTTCAAATATATTACTTTCACATTTTTTTGCTTTTAAAACTTATCGATTAACTTATTCTTGATTACTTTTAGTATGTGGATGGTTGTTCAGCTAATGGGCAGTACATTAACATCTAAATAATATATTTTAAAATTACCAAAAAAATCACTTATACAAAATAAATAAAAAAAAAAAAAAAAAAAAAAAAATTAAAAAAAAAAATTAATAAAATCTTCTTCAAAAAAAATTTTTATAAAAAAAAAAAAAAATATTATTTATTAAAAAAAAAAATTTACCAGCTGGTTGTTGTAATTAACTGGGTTCAAACAATTCACTAACATGTCCATTTATAACAGACCTAATTCTCTAAAAAATTATGAGAATAAATGTTAATTTGAATCAAATTTATTTTACATTGGGCCAATGCTATATTATTAGGCAAACCATGGGTTCAGTGAAGCACATACTCATATTTAAAGATCATAGTTTTACACAAATAATAATTTCATACTTTTTATTTTTTCAATAAAATATTTGTTCTTAGAAATAAAAGTTGGGAGTGCAAGTAGCTGGCCTTTTCTAGGTCACAAAGTATTCGGAAAATAGTTCTGTCTTTATCCATCAATTAATATCAGATCAAATATCAAATAATGTTTTTTCTTACATATATATGAGATTCCCATTAGAGTTGAACAAAATTAGAAAAAGTAATACAATTTTTTTTCATATCAATTAAAAATTATAATTTGACACAACTGATTTTAAAAAATATTTATTAATAAACATACAAGATTTTTAATGTCTGATACGTTAAAGAAACAGATGTAATAGAGCAAAAAGTTAGAAAGGCAATAAAAAACTAAAATTTATAAAAGATAATATCATTAATATACAGAATTAGTTTACTGCTATATTGTTTTTTATAGAGATCTTAGAAATGTTAGATGGGGGGAAGGGGCAATCATTATTATATTTAAAGCCAATTACTGCATTTTTCTTTTTCCTGCTCCGTTGCACACGTCTGCTAATTAGATATCCATAGTTCTATTTAGAAACAAGTAAAATCGAGACGTTTTCTCCTCCCCATCTTTACCCCAACCCCTACTTTATAACTCAATTTCAATCAATTCATTAATTAAAATAATAATAATATACTTTCAAAAATAAAAATATTGTTTTTGGTATATACTATATGTAGATACAATGATAACATGTAGAATAATATATTTCTCCTCATCCCTAAAATGAATAACTCCCATATAATGATTTCACTTTCAGAGCATAACTCGGAAGTGTATATATATAAACAATTTATAAATTTCCAGCTTTTTAAATAAATTAATGCAAAAAAACTTTAAATAAATAAACTTTAAAAATACCAATCAATAGATTAAATATACATATATTGTGAATACATCCATCTTATAGATATAATAGTAAATTAGATGGATTTAATAAAGTTCAGGTGAATAAATACATCTGTAGGTTAAAATCTGTAGATTATTTTAAATGATTGTGAATAGTTAACTTTTTTTTTTTTTAAAATTAAATAAAACTTAGGACATTAAATCAGTCAACAGATTATAATTAAAATATATAAATAATATTATTTCTGTAGTGTAATTTTCATTACAACACTCTCATGCCAAGTAGAATTGGTTTCTATTCACTTTTAATATCTTGTGTAGAGGTGTAATCATAAATATATGGCAAAGAAATGTGAAAAACATATATGATCCCCAAGAAGTACATTTCATGCTAAACCAGCGCTCTTCAGTTGGCCCAGATTATAATGTCTTACACATTTTTATCACTGTTTCAGTATACATAAATAGCTAATTACTATAGTTTAATTTAAAAGGGTCAAACTTGCTGCCCTCACAACTTTGATACAAAACATTTAATGGAAGTATATTAATAATTTTTAGTAGTCATTCATTAGACTAGAGATTATACACCTAATGAATAATATTTCTATAGTGTAATTTTCATTATACCACTCTCACACAAGATAGGGACTGGTTTCTATTTGCTTTTAATATCTTGTGGAAATGTGTGATCGTAAACATATGAGCTACAGTGCTAATCCAACATGAAATGTGCATGTTGGGATCATACACCTTTTTCACATGTTGTTGGTCATTAAAAAAGAATAATATAATTAAAAATGGGATTTATTAAGTGTTTGGTTGAAATTTAGCTTTACAAAAAAAACCTATGTTTAGATAAATACAAAGTTAAAAATTAAAAAAACTGAGTTGATCATATTCTTAATGATAGGAAAATTATAAAAGGTATGTTAGGAAGAACTGTCAAATTGAAAATGCAAAAAAGTTGATAAATTATATGAATATTTGAAAGTAGAAAACAAAACTATATACAGGTAAGTGTTTTGAGATGATGAATGAAATTTACCTTAAGTTATATATATATGTGTGTGTACTATCTAGAATTTCTGTGGACTTAAATAAAAATGTATATTATGAGTTACCTTAAAAAAAACTATTTTAGGGGGTAAAAGAGGGGTTGATATATTTTGAAATTCATACTCCTGCACATTTAAATCAATCAATAAATACCAGAACTTGTAAGGAGTTTGTGCATGGAATTGGGAAAAATTAGGGTAGTAATTGGTGGACTTTAAGTCCCCAAAACTACCACTACTGCAATATAAACTTATGCAAGGCATGATTATATAATTGAAAGCACCCACACACACCCTTAGAAAGTATGATCGTACAAGATACTGTATCACATGACTAATGATTTTAAAAACCAGTCTTTCATTATGTAATTAGTATTGAAACTTGAATTTTCTGAATTCCTCCATTGTAAAAGATTCTATCTTTAATCCTTCCAGCTGATCAATTTTAAAACTGATATCAGTATTTTCAGTATGGTTTTGAGACCATTATTGGAGTAAAACTATATTATTAATAATAATATATCTTTAATGTTTAGATTGTTCATTCCTTTTAGTTAACTAATTTTTGATAGTGCATTAATTTAATTACTTATGCATACTGTTTTTATAAACGACTGCTTCTAAAATAAATGTTTGTATAAAATTTAATAAAGCAATAAAGTTAACAACTATGACAAACAGGACTGAAAAACATGTTTTGTTGATAAAATTATTTAATATTTAAGATCACCTGTGAGTAAAAATTGAGTCTTTCATTTGTTATCAACAATGAGATAAAATATATCTAACAATGTCATGTAATTAATTTATTATTGTTTGTGAGCAAACGAATATCTATATTCATTTTTTTTTTAATGGAAAAGATCTCATCCACATCTTAAGATTTAATAGTCCACCCCACCCCTCCCTTAGATAATTACTATAATTTCAAGATCTGAAAACCTTAGATCTTAATTAAAATTATTGTTACTGCTGATATTATTATCAAGTTATCACAATATCCTTTTTTTTTAAATCAGTCAGATGAGAATTGAAGCAAAACTTTGTTCACAGTCTTGTACCATTGAGCCAAGGTAAACAATAACATTGTAAATAATATTAGAATCAATAAATTTTGATTAATGTTTGAAAATGACTCAAATGATTAATATCTAATTATATGCAACAATAGTAAATTCATTTGCTATATTTACAACCTGGATTCAAATTAAGGACAAATAAACTTGAAAATATTTTCAATAAGTTTAGGATTTTTCTTTCAGATAGTCAGCTTGTAACTCATATAATCATTCAATAGTCATCAATAAATGATTATCTAATAGTTTTTAGCTACAGGATAAACAAGAATAAAAATTCCTTGAATTCTCATCACCTGGCATTTGGCAAGCCTAGTGAATGCTGCCTTTGCTTTTATTGATCGCCATGAAGGGCTGTTGGGGAAGTCTTTATCCTGCAGTGAGTTGTTTAAAATCTGTTTTATCCTTTAGGTACTGGCTATTGATTGCTTTTGTTTTTGAAAACAGAATTTCAATTAAAATATTATACATATATATTGTAACAGTCCAGGTTTTCAACTGGGGAGGGGGGTGCATCTAACTATGGTCGGACCTAGGATTTTCAGGTAGGATGCTGTGAATAATGCAATGAAGTAACTGACTAATGATCATATCCACCTGCAATGGACAAGCTCTTATTTTACTCATTAAATCTAGATACAATTTAGCTTAGTTCATCCACACCTCACCCCTCTTTTGGATTCCATTATGCTTGTGTTCAAACCCAGGGAGAATATTGCCTTTGGCTCTCTTCAGGGGTGAATTTATTTTATGTAGCAACTAAGTTTTCATTGACTTAAGTTAATCCAACCCTATTGCTGTGTTATATATTATAGTAATATGCATGTGTGTGCATATATATTTAATCAATTATATTAATGAGTGAGTATATGAACGAATTTGATAAACTAGAGACCAATTTGATTTAAAACACATTAACAATTTTTATTTATAACAAAAGAAAAATCTAAATTCTATTAACATAGCAAAAATGTGATTGTATGTGTCCCAGATGCATCTCTACCATATCAATGACTAAAATTATTTGTTACTCCATCTCATACAATAGTAGATATGCATCAATGGACACTCCCTATTTACAAAGTCAATAAGATTGGTTAAAACAAAAAATAAAATAAAATAAAGAGAAAAATTATTATTTCATTATCATGATGATGATCGCGAAGCTAAATAACTATTTACAAAATTATATCACAGTATGTCCAATAGCTCCATCATCCAATTTCTATTGGAGAGGTTCAGTCTTCTTTGGGGACCCCCCTATTTTACCTATGTACAAGTTCTTCAAAGTGGATAGAAAGACTTTCATAATAATCATTCATACCGAATAAACTAAATTAACAATTATTAATTAAACATAAACAAATAACATGAACTATGTCCTGTACTAGTGAATGTAAATTAATATGGAAGAGCATCAAAAATTCTTACATCATCCATATTATGTGATGATGATCGAATGTCAAGTCACTATGGAAGGAATCAACCCAAATTTTATTTATAAAAACAAAAAAAAAATTCTAGCTTACTAAACCTCTCCCTCCCCTTCAACATTGTTTCTTATGGAATGGACTCTCCCAATTGCAAACACACAGAAACTTCCAAGTGTGAGAATAATAAAAGTATAATTTTATAAATGTATAAAATAAAAAATATATATAATTGATAATTTTGATTTTGTTCAAATCTTCTTGATTACAGTCAATAATTTAAACATTAGTGTCTTTCATGGATACAGTCCATTCTGATAACTCCATCATTCTCTTGATTCTCCAGTAATTCTTGGACAAGGTTGTTTCCATTTTGGATGTTACTCTCTTCCAAGCTCCACTCAGACACTTCAGATTAGGCATTAGGTGTTTTTCTAAGCATTATTTATTACAACATCATGCTTTATGGTAATTAAGACAGCATTCCATCCCAGTTCTATGGCACATTTATCTAGCCAGTTTGGTAATGTAAAAAAAAATTTCCTTCACCTTATAAATGGTACTGAGTATATTTGCGCAAAGGAAAGTTTTACTTCATTGGTTATCAGTATGTGCTGGTTATATAACGTTCCTTTTTTTCTTGTTCGATTGCGCAGTCTTCTGCTTCGATTATCGCTATAAAATTATTTTAATTCTTTTACTACAGTGCTAAAGTTCATAGATTTTTGCCTTTTTAAATGTTGATGACGATTTGCTTCAACCTTCAGCGCTTTAAAATCTTATACAAAATAGATAATATCTTCAAACAGATCGTCCATTTTATCTTTGGTTTTAATGTTTGATATTAAGCTATTTGCTGCTTTGTAGTTGTTATATCACTTGATAAAATATGAAAGTGAAAGGAAATGAATTGGGTTCATTTTTATACTGGGGCTTAACATAAGTTGTTTAGCAAACTCGCATTTTCAATTTCCTTTTCTATTGCTGTAGGTGCCTATTGTTGCACAAATTAATGATTGTTGTTGATGTTACATAATAAAATTATGTTATAAAATTACATAGTAAAATTCTATTCTCATTTTCCAACACTTGATTGCTTAGATATTGACTTGACCTCAGGTCATCACCACATCTACCAAGTTACTGTTCTACATTGAGATGTTTACACAATAACAAACAAGTTATTATTGGCATATATATCTGAAGGTTTCTAAGATTAAGCTTTTATTTTCCATCAAAAAGGAGTATTTACTTCATTTCAATATTATTTTGGACTGGTACTTATTAAAACAAACTTCAAGTGTGTGTGTATTTATATGTATGTTTGCATATAGAAAAATGATGGCATGTACCTAACCTATTATTTCAGTTTATTTTTTTATGGGTTTAGTTTAATACTGTGGACATATAAGGGTGGGTTTGAACTGGATTGTAAGCTACCCTTACAATATATATTCTAAATACATTTTAGTATTGCCCTTTTTCTACACACACATGCAAGCAAAAATCTTTAGTTTATATATATTATTTATAATATATTGCAAACAAAACCATTCCTCTTATATTATCCTTAAACTATTCACATAACAGCATAGAGCTGCAATAAATTCCCTTTACACAATTCAATCTTCTTTCATCTGTTTAATCTCACACCCTATTTTCAAAGTTTCTGGTCTTCTTTATTTCTAGTTTCCTAAATTATTCTAAAGCTGCCCTTTTTGTCATGACAAAAGTTGCTCCTACTATTAGTATACCCGATACTTAGACTACCACTTTTCTTGCAATATTTTCTGTTCTCGTAAAATGGGACTTTGTCATCTTCAATATCTAACTTCCTATTTAATGACCGTTTGTGCAGTTTTATCATAATTTATTTGATCACTATTCTCATCCAATCCACAATCAAAATATCATAAAGTTATATGTTGCTAAAAATTATTTTATGATAATTTAAAAAATGAAATAAATAAACAAACGTCTATTCAGACTAATAAAATACTGAAATAAAAAAAAAATACGCACACATAGTAATTTAGTAAAAACATCTTATTTCGTCTTTTATATGTTTTTATCAAAAAATAAAAAAATATTTTTTTATAAATAATTAACCATATTGTTACAGTCAGATAAGTTTAAACTGCTATGCACAACATACTACCATTACTTTTGTTCAGAATTATATTTCACATAAGTAAGAATAAATATATTTTGTTTGAGTTTCATTTTTATGTGTCAGTTTTTCTACATTGGTGTTGTGTTTAGATGTTTAATGACTTGTAAAGAAGGTCAATAAATGAGTTTATTTTTTCATAAATTCTATTACAACTTAAATACCAGGTTATTCCCCTATTTAACATGAAATTTCTAAACATTTTATTTGTTAAAATCATTGACTTAAACTTTATATATATATAGTGTTATTACAGACAACATCACACTATATATACATTGTTAAATTATATTAAATTTAACAACCCTGTAAACAAAAAATGCCTTTTCAATAAGAAAATATATTTATGAAGTAATAATCTTCAAATGCATGGACTATAAGAATCTTTTACAAATTATACTTTCTAGAAATCATTTTAACAAACTTGTCACGTTTATTAAAAAGATACAAAAATCAAATTTGTAAAAGATACTTATATCATGAATATTTGAAGATTATTATTCTATAAACATTATTATAATACACTTTGAAATATCATTGCTATTGAGTTATATTTTTTACTTATTACTGCTCATTATATCACAATAAATTACAATTAACCAACAATAATAGATTGCAGATGCAAAATGATCTTAAATTGCTTTGTCCATTATTAATTTAGTCATTTTCCAGCCCTAATTACTTCATTCATATATCATACTCTTTTTGAATGTAAAAGTAGTCATCAATTCAGCAGTAAGATAAAAAAGATTTAAATAACCCTCTCAGGACAAAGATTTGTTCAACAACTCTTCATCAAAGAAAACAGAAAAGATGCAAGAAATGCGCTCTGAAGATTATCATTTGCAGGTTGATAGTTTTAATTATTTTTCTACCCTTTTATTTTCTAGCTAAAAATTACCAGTGAAGACCTATTTACCAACTATATTAGATGCATAGCATGACAGCTATAATCTGACTATCTGAAAAAAATAAATTTCAAACTTGTTGAAAAAGTTTTCAAGTTTACTCGCAAAAAAAATTATATTAAAAAATAAGCAGTTTTTATGATGCAATTCTGCTTCTATTACGTTATTTTTGTGAGGACCTTCTTTTTCATCATATAATTTTCAAACAAAATGGGGGGGGGGTTTCATCATATTATTTTTGTGCAGTGTGCTTTATTGATGTTAAATTAGGTTCCTTTTAAAATAAAGTATGCATATGTTCAAGACATGCATAAATATCATGCGAATTTTTTTTTTTTTTTAAATTAAACAATTATTTTCATAAATGATTTTTACTTTTAATTATTTTATTGGTGACGTAAATTAGAAAAGTTGCATTTCTTATTCTAACTATAAAAGTTATAAAACATTTCTTCAAGCCTTTACATATTACTAGAAGTCCAGGGAACTATTGTTTATCATATTGAATGAAGTTATAATAATAAAGTACGCTGCGCAGTTTGGCGTGATTGGTAGAGCTTTTGATTTGGATCGAGAGGTCACAGAATTGATTCTGGTGCTCAAACTTCTTATGAACTCCTGAGCAATAAAGTCATATGCCTTTACCCTGTGCAGTTTGACACTGTTGTTAGAGCATCCGATTTGAGACCGGGAGGTCCCAGGAACAATTCTGGTGTTTGAAATTCTTATGAACTTCTGAGCAATAAAGCCATACGTATTTTTAATAGTAATAAGTAGAAGCCTTTGAGATGTGGACATGGACAAGAATAGAAAAAATCAGTTGGAAAAATAAAATAACAAATGAAGAAGTTTTGAAAAGAGTAAATGAAAAAAGAATATTGATTGAAGAAATCGGTGAGAGAAAGAGAAACTGGATTGGGCAAATGTTAAGAAATTATAGTTTAATGAATGATGCTTTGAAGGGAATGATGAATAGAAGTAAGAAGAAAGGATGGAAGAGATTGACATTGTTGGATGACATAAGAGATGGGAAGATTTACATGGAATTGAAAAGCTGGGCAAGGAAGAGAATGGAATGGAAAATGGATGAATTCATAATGTGACGACTCTCTGGACCTGTCCATTTGACAGAATGCTGTTGATGATAATAGTAACAAGGTCATTTTTCACCCAATAAACATTTTGGACTTTGAAAACATATAATGAGCAAAAGTATCATTGATAATTTAAAATATATACTTAACTTATTCATAATGAGAAAGTAAAATTAATAGATGCAAAGAATAATGATGTGATATAAATGTAAAGATAAAATAAAGCAGCTTTTAAATACATCACTGCAGGGGAAAAGATTTTTGTAACAACCCTCTAAAAAAAAGAATGATGAAATACCAGACTTCCTGAATGCCAGGTAATAATGGTTTAAATATTTTTTCATCTCTGTTTTATTGTCCAGCTAAAAAAAAAGATTATTTATTTACTGACTAATTGGGATAACCAGAAAAAAAGTATGTTTAAAACAGAAAAAAAAATCAGATTGTAGGTATGGTATATGAATAAGTTAGTATTGTGTAGTGAGGCTTTTCCAAAATAAATAATTTAACTGCAAAAAAAAAAAAAGTGTTAATGTGAGAGAGAAGTTGTAACTCTGTTTTGTTTACTACAGTATGTATATATAAAGAGATTAAATAATGGAATTGATGCATCACATATATCTACAATATAGCAGTAGTATTTGATAATTGTGAGATTATAAAATTAAAATTACAAAAGAAATAGGAGTTCAAAAGAATAACAATTATAAAGTTAATGATATAATAAAATTTAAAAAAATGGAAAAATTTAGCACAGAATGTTAAAACAGAAAACAGCTTCTTAAAATAAATTATCTAAACAAATTATTGAACAACTAATTAATATACTGTATAATTGTACATAAGCTCCAATCAAAAACAAATTAACTTCATTGATTTCATTTTCAGTTTATAAATTACTAAAATTTAAGATAGGGAAAGGTTATAGATTTACAAGATTAACAGTACAGCCAGAAAAATTAAAAAAAAAAAGATATCTATTATATAATAATCCTCAGTTAAGTTAGTATATCAATATAATCCCCTCTAATTACATCTAGCTTAAAAGTATATATAATATACTTGTATTTAAATATTATATATCAATAAATACAAAATCTAAATAAGATTAACCTAAATATTGTAATTTATAACTATAAACAAAAAATTAATTCCTCTTGTATTTAACGTCACAATTTAGTATTGACTGTTTTTTTTTTAATCTTTCTTATTTAGATTGTAATTTGACAGTTTTAATTTTAATTGTTCATAAATAAATAGCTTACTCATGGAAAATAAGTTTGAAATGAGTTACAGTTTGGGAAAAAAAACATACAATATGTATATTTTCTGCATTTCAGAGACAAAGATTCATTGCAAGCCAGTTGCAAAATTTTAATTTAAAACAAATAAAGAACTCATGAGTTAAAGATTCCAGGATCGAAGTTCAATCTGTGTTTAATCTATTCCATTATTTTTGGAAGTATGAGGGGCTGTTTTTACCTTTTATTATTTTCCTGTTTCTTAAGACAATGATTTCTTCTCACAATGTAAAGCTTGTTTATTTTTCAAATCATACCATTGGACATATTTGAATAATAAAATTGTAGAATTACTTCATTTTTAAGATGAGGATATTGTCTCTTACAAAATAAAAATTCATTTTAAAAAAAAGTGGTTGAACTAAAAGTCACATGTCCACAGAACATTCAACTGTTTATGCCCGGTGTGTTTTATTGCATTAATAAAATGACAGAATTAGGAACTTAGATCAAAGCAAAAATTCCATCAATACTCAAAAGTTACATGATCTCCCACCTTATCCTGCATGATTTCCTGCAATAGTAGAGTGACAGACTTAGGAAATAAAAGTCCCTGAATCACATATCAAATTTGTCAGTTCAAGTGCTCAAAGATCATTCAACCTCTCAAGCAATAAACTGTTCAATTATTTGTTCTGTGTGATTTAAACAGTGAGGGTTCAAAGATGAAAGGTTATTGGATCAAAGTTCAATCTGTCTTCATCACAACTTCAAAAGCAATCATTCACATTTTGTTTATTCATGAAAAAAAAAAGACAATCTTGACAAAGAAATCTATGGGTAGGTATATAACAGATGAATTAGTAAGACTATTTACAAATCAAATACTGAAAATAAGACAGATATTGTTGATACAAATTCCTATTTACCTATTTTTTTAAATTCAAAGAAAGCTACATTTCACTGAAAACTTTATATTATTTAAACAATGAAAGATTTCTTTTTTAAAAAAATTTGTTTCCTAATAGTATAAATTTTATTTTTTAGCTTTCAAACATTCTTAGCAATGGTTATTTTTGAATGACCAAAGTTCAGTTGAAATTTAACATCTGGTGGTGTTGAATTTTCATCAGACTTTAGGAAATGAATAATACATGTCACTATGATCAGTGCTAACAGAAAAAATAAACTCCAAAGAAAAAAAAGAAAACAAAGAACAAATGGTTAATATTAATTAAGATGATTTAGCCTTGTGTAAAGGAAACTCAAAATAAGTCATCTATCAAAATGACAATCAACCAGCAGTAGGGTTTAGTTTTACCCTCTTCTGATTTATTTTTTAAACTTTTATTTTAATTAAATTATTATTCACTTATGTTTTATTTACTCATTAAATATTATGTGTAAACTTACTCTGTTATATATGTAAGTGAAAAGAAATTATGACTCATCACACTAAATCAAAAGTATAGATAAAATTCAACTTGTCGCCTTAGCATCAGTGAATTTTCACAGGACCTTTTCCTGTCTTCTCATGATGACTATTTATTAATAAATGTTAATATTTTTTTGTTCAAAAAATTTCTATAATAATTTATCATAATAAGGCACATAGCAGGTTAACACAGTCAGTATTATCTTTTTCTGCCTACTAAAAATTATTTTAAATTTATATAAAATATAGTTATAAAACAGAAAACAAATTGGATATATAAGGCTAAAAATCGTTTAACAAAAAACGTACAATAAAAACAAAACGTTAAAATATAAATAAAACAAATTGTTAGTTTATTTATTTATCATATGATCAGACATAGAATAACTGAATAATTGAAGTTTTAAATTGGAGCCAAGATATTATAAAAGATTCAGAAAAAAGACCACACATGAAGTGGATTGGTGAAATAAGAGTTTGCTGATGTAGTGTGGAGAAGAAAGGCTGTAGATTGGAAAAACTAACTTTAAATTTGGGATACCTTCATTCTATAGTGATGATGATAGTCAATTGCTTGGAGGTTTAATAATGTTACTGCACCTATAAGTAAACATAACATTCTCCCCTCCTTCTTTCCTAACTGAGAATTCATCAAGAACCTTTAGCTTTCCAATCAGCACATTCTTTTCTTTAAGTAAAAATTTATTTCACCTTCCCAACTAGACACGCACCCCTCCCTTTTCAGATAGGAATTTATCCAGAAACTTTTGGCTTTCTAACCAGCTGAATTAATTAATCAGAGCTTTAGAGATCTTACAATACTTTCAATATATTTAAAGAAAATGTTTTTAAAAAACTGAAAAGAAACATGACCATAAACACACATTTATTAAAGATTTTGATTGAGTAACATTATTTAACTATTTTTATTATGATTATTTCTAACTTAAAATGTAATTAACTAGTATATATTTTTAAAAAGCATGAACTCCATATAAGAGATGCTGTTTTGAAAATGCTTAAGATTACTATTTTAAATAAATTAACTCATTGAGCAATTTGCTATCTCACAAGAGTGTTCAATTAACTAATTTAAAACTGTAAGATAGTCTCCGAGAGAAAAGAAAAAAGATAAACATGACTCCTAAATATTATGATAAATTGCTATCATAGACTACTGACACTCATATATCTATACAAATGTATTCATAAAATATAACATGCATTTGTATTATTTGTAGAACAATGTTAAGATGCAGTTTTTAATTACCATTTCAATAAATTCACTTGTGGCTTTTAAAAAAAATAACATTAATGTAGGAATCTTGACTTTAAAAAACAATTTCACTATATATAATAGTTATAATGTATAGAAAGTGAAATTAATCTGCCATCACTACATACTAAATTAATGCTAATATTACTATTCTGTTTCATATATAATAGCTGTATTCAATCCAACCATGATGATTAACTAATAAATCTTAACTACTTTTAGTTGACCTGTTAAAAAGTGTACATAAATCTTTTTCTGGTTAAAAATTGTAGATAATATTTAACAAAAACTGCTTATGATATTTAAATTCAAACATATAACATAGTTAAAATAAATACAGTAACAAATTTTAAAAAGTATAAGACTACTAATATATGGTATGGCTGAAGATCTATCAGCCCCATATATCTATTTGAGTTGGATAGCTGGGTTTGAAGACATGTAGATATCTGAAAATTTCAGATTTTCCATTCAATAGATAACTTTTAGATAAGTGTTTGGCTTTGGTTAGTATTTTTAGATCTAGTGTCTGAACCTACCCTGACACCTCTCTGAGGAATGCCAAAGCACAAAACTATGGTCAGGGGTTTGGAGATGGGTTCCTGACAGAGATATTTTAAGTGCTGGCTCTGGCTAAGCATTTATCAGAAAGCTTGTAAAGGAATTGGCAATCCTCATTGTTTATAACTTACAAGCTTAAAAGATAGGGTCATGTGATCTATGACTCTTATTTTGACCATTTAAAAAGTATATTTGTTATGTTTTGATTCAGCTGTGAAATTTATTTAAAATAAATTCACAATAATAATAGAACGTTATTATGGTTTGGAAGTCAGGATACCATTTTATCTCTCTCATCTCTTTGTAGTATGCTATTTTCTCAAATAATCTACAGAATTTTTTTAGGCCAAATTATGAACACTAAAGAAAAATCTATCACTATTAAAATGATTACAATGATTTTTAAAAACAATAAAGTGATTAATTAAAAATAAAGATTTTTAATACATTTTTATCAGTTCTTACTTATGGATCTAAGATTTAGAGACACAACAGAAGAGAAATACAGAGATTTCAGATCAGTCAAGGAAATATGGAGAGATGGATGTTGGTATAACAATAAAAAATCAAAATACTTATGTGAAAAAATAAACAAATATCAGTGACAATACTGAAAGAATTAAAAGAATGAAATGGAACTGGTTTGACATATGGTTAAAGGAGATGTTAATAGATGGATAGTTGAAGTCTTGAATTGGATTCCAAATGATTACAAAAGACTAGAAAGAACAACATGTGAGATGAATAACTAAAGTAAAGAAGTTTGTGTCATGATCTGGATAAGAGAAGTTATGAATCAGAGAAACTAGATTAACTAAAAGAGACCTTCAGTGGACCAATAATGATTGAAAATGATAAATGATGAATGATTGAAAAATATAATTGTTTAATCTTGTATTTATCCATGGAGATTCCAAGTAAAAAAATATGGAAAGATATTTTTGAAAATTATTAAAAATTTGATTTAGACTTCCCTAAAAATTTAGACACATGATCTTTGCATGCAAAAAATTTTTTGCAAAAGAAATGAACAAAATAATTTTTAATTGTAACTTCACTGCAGATGAGTCATTTCTAGCTAAATCAAAAATAGATATTACTATTGTAGAATTAGTATTTAAAAAAGGTGCTTTTCACAACAGCAGAAATTTTTCCAATTTCAAAAATAAAATTAAAATTATTTTGACTTTTAAAAATATATAGCTTTCAAGGAGCAATATACTTCCAGTTAATATCAGATAGATGGGTATGAGTCCACTTCCCCTTCAATTAAGGAATGAATGCAATTTACTAAAATGCATTATATCACATAGAAAGAATAAAAATTTATCTGTGGACTGGTGTTTCTTATTTCCCCTAAGTTCACACAGATTGATTTCTAATTAAGTTTTCACAATGTAATAATTAAGAAAAAAAAATTCTGAAAATTATTCCATTATTATCTTTTTTTTTTTTTTTATGTGTCAAAGCATCAGCCAGAAGCGAATCCCGGGACAACTGCTTATAAGACAACTATGCTCTTCACTCAGCCACTAATGATTTCTAAATTAAGATTTTTAATAAAATGAATCTCTAATTCTGCCCTTGATTGATATGTAGCCATGATGAAATAGGCTAATTTATAGTAAGCAGGTGTGGTTCTAAATATTCATATTTTGAGATAATGACCATTGCAGAGTTAATATAAATTGGGTAGCCATTACATCTGCACAGATATAGGCAACTGATGAAGGAAGTTATTCCTGAAATGAATGTAAACTGCAGAGTGAGTTGCAAATTTTTTCATGTAATATGGTAGCTACAATAAAAATGTATTAAACACATTGGTTGGAACTAACATCTCTTCAAAAATGTACTTTTTCCATCAAGGGAAAGGAAGAAGATAGATGTGCTACATTTGATAAAGTTGTTTGAAACATTTTGTTTCTTTTCACATAAATGACAATTATTTATATTTTTTAATATATAATTATTATTATTCATCAGCAAGTATCTTGTAGAGAAAACATCATATGGATATTACAATTAAATCTGTTAAATCTACTTAAAAGATAGGTATTTAAATTACAAAATGAAAATGTAACCCAAGTGTTAACTGGATCAATAAAAATAAATTTTTGAATCAAGCAACTGCTTACAAAACATGTATAATACTTTCAATTTACATATTAAGAACCATGTGGCTTGTATAATAAAAAATACAATGTACTCAAAAGAAATAACGATGATTAAACTCATACTAGTCAAAATAAGAGTCATAGATCACATGACCCTATTCTCTTAAGCTTGTAAGTTATAAACAATGAGGATTGCTTAGCCAGAGCCAGCATTTAAAATATGTCTGTCAGAACCCCCACCCCTGACCATGGTTTTGTGCTTTGGCACTCCTCAGAGAGATGCCAGGGTAGGTTCAAATTTTTACTCAACAATATCATGAACAAAAACTGGCAGTTTACAATCTCTCTCAGGTATACAATATCACAACACAAACTTTTATTGAGATTAACATTTCACAAATTCTTGTAGAAATTATTGATTAGTTAAGTATTTACCTAAATGAATTGTAATCTGTGTAATCTAAACTTTCTTTTGTACATATATTTTTAATTAATATGATCACCATTATTCTGGCTTGCACTGAGTGATGCTACTATATGGAGAGTTTTGCCTCTGTGTATAAATAATGTCATCAAACAAAAAAAAAATAAAGAGTCCATTGGTATTTGATTAATAAAATATTTATATATAGAAGCACTAAATACTTACATAATTTTATATATTTTTTTAAAAAAAATTCTTTTTTTTTTTTGGAAAGATTTAAGTTAAAACAATGTCATTTAAAATTTTCTTCATGAAAGGTCATTTTTATCTCCAGTAAAGTAATAAAAAGTAATTACACAATTAAATAACAGAAAATAGCTATCTATCTTGTGAGATTTGTACTTCAAAACATAATTGCATGGTAAATGATAAAAAATTTTAAATACTTGAATTAATGTTTACTTTTCTCCATATTTTCAAATCAAATTTTGAAGTCATTCCCAAATCTGAACAACTCAGTTCCTTATAATGTAGTATTTGTTTTATATTCTTGGCAACACTATTTTACAAATATTTTAATTTCATTTGATTTATGAATGACTTATTTTTAATAAATATATTTCTATGGAAACTAAGTTATAAAAACTATTGATATCAAAAAAAGTAGCTCACATGTTGATAAAATGTGAACATCTCTATTATTGACTCCTGACCAAATTGAAATATTTATATCTAATCAGAAAATAATAATAACAATAATAAAATAAATTTAATATTAAATAATTTGTTAAAATCAAATATCAGAATTATTCACTGACACTCACTAATGACATATTTGGGATAAGGGTAAAAATTGACTCAATTGAATTGTGATTTCAGTGAAGATTATTAAATACTATTGACTGCAAAGATAGCAAAAAAAAAATCATCAGACAAGAACATTCACTGAAGCACAAAACATCACATGATCATCATTCTTTATACTTACACAAGCTGCTTACAGAACCAACTCTCCATACAGTAGTGTCACCCAGTGCAAGCCAGAGTAATCATTGGATGCAGGAAGATTTATGCATAAAATCCCTATCTAGTGCACAAAATACCTATCTATTGTATAAATCTTTCTGCATACATTGATTACTCTGGCTTGCATTTAGTAGTGCTACTGTATGGAGAGTTTTACCTCTGTGTAAACAGCTTGTGTAAGCATAAATAATTGTGATCATGTGATGGGGATATTGAATGAATAAACTCTAGATAGGAATTTTATGCACAAACCTTCCTGCATCCATTGATTAGTGGCATGATTGTATGGAGAGTTTTACCTCTGTGTAACCAGATTGGATTTAGTTTTATTCTGAAACTTTATTTTAAATATTTACCTTTATTGCTAAAAGTTACTAAAGGAAAAAAAAACCAATGCATCAATAATTAAAATGAGTTATCTCCATTAGAGGATCCTTTTAACACATTTTTGCATGATGCATTTTCTATAGTTTTTAAGTGTCTACAATTATCCTCTAAACTTAAAAAAAGCTACATTTACAGCTTATATGTGAAACTAGAATTCATCAAAGATGTAAAATAGATTTCAGCTATTATATAAAAACAATGCAATATAATACTCAAAGCCACAATTAGAACTTGCATAAAAAATAGCTACAGAACAACTGAAAGTAGAGACTACATGTGCAAATAAAAATTTAACAAACGTTTATTTAAATGAAATAAATTTTTGATTGTTAAGGCAATTGTGTCCAAAATAAATCTTTACTTACCAGAAGACAAAATGAAAATTGTTCTTTTATGAAAAGTTTTTTTAATTTTAAAACTTTAAAATGTGATATAATTTCACTCGGTGACATATTCAGTGCTATAAAAACAAAGATTTTAGTTTATGAAAATGAACGTCCTAAAAAAATACAGCCAAATCTTCATCATCACTCATTTGTAAATAAAATTAAAAAAGCTAACTTTAATTATGTTAAAGATAAATTTGCTAGAGACAAAATCATGAGGGGAAAAAATGCAAACAATGTTCAATTGTTTTGTTTTTTAAAAAATTAAGACAAAAACTTTGTTTGACATTATGGTTTTTTAATTCCCAGCTTCTATTTATTTATTTTTTTTTTCTTGTAAAATTTTAATTTTTACATTTAAATCAATCCATATATTTGCTGTTAAATAAAGAATATGTATAGTATAATATTAATATTCCTATATTGCTTAAGTATGTATGTTAGTATAAAAATACAAATAGCAATTTTATTTCATTATAAATCCAATTAAATATGCTTAACATAACTATGGGAATTCACTCCTATTCATCATGAATTCAATATACTATTTTTCTGAAACCGACTCATTACAATGAGTTAGTTCTGGATCCTCCACATTATAATGTTTATTAATGAAGCATATGTTACATTTCAAAATTTACTAGTACTAATATTTTGAAATTTACTATTACCATCTCACATAGTGAACTTAATGACAGTCTATTCATTAATTAGGAATTGGCACTCTTTTGTAAGAACTGTGCCAAAGCATAAAAATTAAGGTCAGAATGTTGGTCTTAAATTATGTACGGATTGATAATAAAAATTATGCAAATAAATAAATAGATTAATTATAATTATTGAACTATACAAAAAATTTATTTCTAATAAAATAAATAAATATTGTTCTTGAGATGTTTGCTTATTACTTACAAAAATTATTGTATTTATACATTTTATTTACATAGGATATGAATAATTTACTTACTTCATAAAGTGAGATATGACATTAACTTTAAAAGATAAAAGTGTTGATCAATAATAATAAAATATTTCACAAGAATAAGAATTTATATTATGTATTTATAAATAGGTTACTTATAATAATTGAATTTCATAATTAAATTTTTATTTCTAAAAAATTGTATTTATATATTTTATTTACATGTTTATGTATGATATAAATGATTTGCTTAATTCATCAAACAAGATAAGCAATTAACCACAATAGATAACAAACAATAAAATCAAAACATACTTTAAAATAAAATGAACTTTTGATAGACTTATGTTAAGTTTGTAGAAGATAAAAATATAGACAATGATAATTGTGAAATGTTTATAAACAACAATAATATTCCATCAAAAACACATTAAAAAAAAAAAAATTATCATCTAATGTAATACAGTATTTACATAGTTATTCAAAAAATCTCTTAATATAATTTGTGAATAAAAATAACATTAGGCACTTATATTAATCTTAATAATTACTGATATGATGCCTTAAATTTTGTAATGATTCTTGATTTGTTGATCTTTTAAATTATTTATTCTACAGATGTTATATATAAGGAATTTTTGTTTATAAGATTTTTATAAAAGTAATTAATGTTGGCTTCATAAACAAATATATTTTCTTTAAACTATAAAAAAGTTTCCTATCAATTATATATTTAATGATCAAAGATAGAAAGCTGAAAGCTTAATTCGATACTTAAGAATTAGACCAGATACCAACGTTCATTTTAAAGAACTTAAAAGTTTAGATTCTCATATTAAAACTTATAATAATGATTGTCTTTAGACATTTCAAAGCTGTGACTTTGCTTTTATCATACTAAAGATTATCTTCTAAAGTATATGAAGACTCATGCTGAGAAGAGATCATTTAAAAATCAATTTTTCTATCACATGTGCCATTTTTTGAGCCTAGGAAATTTAAATGATTATTTCTTTCCTTGATATAATTTACTTTAAACTAAGGTAATCAACCTATTACTGAAAATAAACAAAAGAGTTCCATAAAAAATAATAAAAAAAAACAATTGTTTTATTAAAAACCAATGAAATTTAACCAATTTAAGCATCTAAACAATTAAGTTCTTTAAAACAAACATTGGTATTGGACTAATCCTTAAGTACTCTTAATTCATAACTTATTACATATCTAAATATCCTAAATCTATAATATCCAAAAGAATAATTCATATCTTCACATGCTTTAACCTGCAAATGTTTTCCAAAGTATTGTCAAATATTGCTAATGTTTAGAAGTATTACATTTATCAATTAAATTAGACAAAATATGATGAACATTGTAACATACACCAAATCTATCTTGACAAATGAAGAAGTGGAAATTTGTTAATATTTTCTTAGTGTTATCATACAACAAAATCAACAGTTTTTTACTAATTTTTTAATACACTACATTATCATTATATAATTTTATTCAATACAATAACTTTTCCTCAGCAGAAATGAGACTGGTTATTTAAGTATCAAAAAGGTATAATGATAAAAGGGACATTCCTGATGGAGCCAGTGACTTGAAAGATAGAAATGATAAGAAGCATTTTACCAAAACTGATGAATTTTTAGTTCAAAATATTTGATAATCTACAACAAAAATGTAAAATTTACGATTTGCTTAATGCATTGCTAGAGATTCAAAAATGTATCAATTATTATAAAAAAGATACAATTTGATCAAGTGCTAATCCACATATCATTAAATCTAAATATAATCACTGATAATCATCTTATGAGAGAAGTTGTTTTTATAAATAAAGAATATATGGTCTAATAATTGAGTCACTAAAAACATTTACCATTATAACATGCATTATAAATATGTTTGTATCTCCAATTTCATTGGATCAACATTTTTCTTTCTATCGTTATAAAGCAGGATTTTCCAATAGCCTAAAACAATATTCATTCCCACAATATACAGTGTGCTCTGTTTCATATTACATTTCATCATCGATAATATAGCATATTATATTCTCATTTAATTTCTGATAATAATTTTGAATTTCTCTTAAATCAGTTTTTTTCATCCTCAAAATTTTGAATTTCTATTAAATCAGTTTTTCCCCACTAATAGTAACATGGTTTTTCTAATGGTGTCATCACTTGGGCAAACATAAAGAACCTTGGTTTGTGTGTTAGAAAATTTCTATCAATTGCATAACTACTATTAACTTTTCAATCCTGACTACCTATTTTATGCTATCTACAAAAAACCAAATTTTCTACACCAAATTTTCAGCCAATTAAAGAATCAATTTTCTTACAAAACATTACTCAATCTTATAAAAGATAGTCAAAGCATGTTTCTACTAATTATACAAGATGTCTAATGAAAACAACTTTGATCTACTCAGTAATAACTATCTATTTATAAATTATGTGACTCAGTGAAGAAACAGAAAATTTCTACACATACAATTTGTACACTTACTTCAGCAATCTTAGATCCATTCGTATTTTTTCCATTAATCACTAAAGTTAGATTATAATATTAAGCACCTTGCTAAAAGGTATAAAAAAAGTTAAGGATAGTTTTATCATTTCTGAGATTCATCTCACTACCAATATACATAGACATTTTGCACCAACACATCAATTTTATAAATACTGATGAAAGCTGCCATATTATAATACTCTAAAATATCTGATTAAAAGAAATACCATTTCACACAATTATTCTTAATCCTTATTGATAAGATTAAATACATATTCCAATCTATTAAAATTGTCAAATCTGTGTTGATATATATGTGTAATACTCAAATATTTTACGCTAATATTTCACACAATTAGTTATAACATGCCAATACTTCTCAAAAAAAATATTATATTTATTTATTTGTTTGCTTAGTACATCCGAAATAATAAAATAAGCCTCCTTAATCTTCCTCCTTAACTCATGTGCAGAGAGCAACATGAGTTAAGGAGGAAGATTAAGGAGACATTTTATTATTTCGGACATTGATTCCATGAATAAAAGAGACATGTTCTATGCTATTTCCAAGAAAATGGCAAACTGTGATTCGCATAATTTTGCATTTCTTACACTGACCATTCTGCACTACAATCCTTCATAGTTTTGAAAATAAAGGCTTCGCCCTTCGAAAGTACTAAGCAAACAAATAAATAAATATAAAATTTTATTTGAGAAGTATTGACATGTTATAATTAATTGTGTGAAATATTAGCGTAAAATATTTGAGTATTACATATTCCAATCCAATAAAGATCCAATTAAAGAATCTCAAGAATGGTCACAAATAGAGAAGCAAAAAATATGATTTGTAACTAATTATTAATTCATGAATTATAGAATCACAATTTATAAAATCAACCAATCAACATCCTGGATGTGATACTATAGACTCCACTATTATAAAATCCTACCATTGTTGGAGATTGGGTATGTAAAATAAATGAACTATGCAAGACTTCCTAAAAAGATGCTTCATGGTGAATTCTAGCTTAGTTTTATTAGAGTGACATAAACCCTGTTTATGTTTTAACAATTATCTTAAAGTTCATCTAAAAAAGAGTGATGTCAATTGTTTTCTTTGGGATGATATCGCTGAGGATGTATTGGAGAACTGCAATTAGAAATGATGCATAAGTATTTCAGGAGGAAAAGTTTTCTGCTGAAGAAACTAGAAGATAACATCGTAAAATATCAAGCAAACAGAAAAGCAAACCAGCATGCTTTATATATGAAAATATCTATGGTTCACAGATTGGTTTGTATAGACATTGAAAAACTTATTTCTAGAGTAGTTCTCTTCTTCTCCATTTCTCTTTCTCTCTCTCTGAATTAGAATGACCCATAAAAAAAATTAATAGCATTTAATCATATATAAAGATTGAACAAAACCAGCAGCTTGAGTAAATCAATAAACACTTTCTGGATTTTGCCTTCATCAGTGATAATTAGAATTCAAACTTGAATATTAATGAATTTAAATGTATCTAGCATCAATTTTTTACTTCTTTATAAGCTAATAACCTAAAATAAAATAAAAAACTGATGAAACCAAACACTAAGGATATATTATAGCATTATATCATCTCGTGTCCATTGATTATTCAAACTTGTAGTAGATGGTTCTCTAGAGTAGAATGAAGAGAATTACTCTTGGAAGCATTTATGTAAACATATGAGTAAGTAATGTGATATTGTTATAAGTATTCACTCTGATATATTACAAATAAAAATCATAAATAAATAAAAAGAAATTCATGACAAACGTAAGTATTTTTCTGTTAAAAGCAACTCAAAAAAATGAATCTATATTTTTTTTAAAAAGTAAGTATTTAAAAATAAGGTGAAAAAAAAAAAGCTATTCATCAGAAAATGGAATAAGATCAAAATTTACCCATTTTAAATGAGTACTACTTTGAGATATACTTATAATTGTAGTGAATATCAGAACACAACAATAAAGATTAAAAACAATTAATTGAGAACAGTTTCTGACCAACACCCGCACACACACACAAAAAAATTATTCAACAACATAAAAATAAATTATATTTAATATTATAAAAGAATTCATTCAAAGTTTGTAATATTTTCCGTTTTTAATTCATAAAGAAAAGAAATGTTTCTATTTTATACCAATATTTGTTAATAAAACAAAAGCCAGTCCTTTTCTCTGAATAGTTAATAATATCCAAATGGTAGTGAATTTAACCCCATTCCCAAACTAGTTTCTGGTGTTTTGCCTTATAAATAAAGCTTGCGATTCAAAACTAAAAGTCTGAAATTCAAAACCTTCCAAGGTTTTTAAAATGAAGCTAATTTGCTCAAACTATTACATAGATCTGACTTGAAGTCAATAACTATATATTTTAGAACTTTCAGTTCTTTATCAATTGTGAACATCTTTTTCCCTTGGCTAAAAATGTTAATAATGACAACAAATCATTCAATTTATGCTTTACATAGCATATGGTAAAATGAAACCAGCTCTCTATTGGAATGTTATTTATAGTAAAATTGAATAATAAGTGATCACCAGATGTTAATGCATTTAAATCTCTATTCCCAGCCCACATTCTGACTTTAGATTTTATTAATCAAACATGAGCTCAAAAATCTTGGGATGTTTTGAAATTTCAGGCTTTCAGTTTGAATCATAAAATGGAGTTAAAGATATTTGCTAGCCACCCAACTGCATTAATTCCAGCTTTGAAATCCTAGCTCCCTCCCTAATAAAGTTAAAAATCAGGAACTGATTTGGGAGATTGAAGATAAAACACATCACCATCTGATAAGCGATGATTAATCAATCGTTTACTATAAATGGCAAAAAAATAGAGAACTACTCCTGTTTTCTCCTATTTTGTGTAAGGTAAAGAATTAAGTGATTTTCTGTATCACTGATTATTCACTTTATTGTAGATATCACTAGAGTAGAGAGTTGCTCATTTTATCATATATTATATAATGTAAAGATTCAGTGATTTGCTGTTATTATTAATAGTTGATGCTTTCTTGTAATGAAATTTATTATAAAAGATTTAAAACATACAAATTCTAATTTAAAGACTTACATAATTTGTTTCATCAATTAAGCATGTTGGTTAGTAGATTCCTAAATTAATTCCTGACAAAGAGGGGGAAAAAACAACTATTTTATCTGCTCATTTGCCACCATCATTTCATAAGCAATTATGACATTAAATACATTATGAATTTCAAAATGCAATTTGAAGATCCCCAATACATGAGTTCTGTTGATAATTTATTGCATTCCTACTACTATGACCCTGCTGAAATAATGTAATTATTATAAATATCTTTGAACAAGCTTCATAAAATATTTGCATAAATTTTATGTAATGAATAGCTTCTAAAATAATTTTTTGTTTTGTTAATCATCTTATATTCATGAAACACCAACAAATACTTCATTTCTTAAAATAAAACAATTATAATATATTTGTATGCCCATAATCATATTTTTCCATCATATAGTCAAATATCACTTATAAAAAACTCCATCAGTCCAGATATTTTACTTTGAAAAACACTAGTACATATTAATTTTATTATTTCATGATATCATTGTTGACTTCTATTCCAACAAATTTATTCATAAATTACTTTAAACTATATTTGATATTCTTTATACAAAGATTGAATCATCAAGCATCACATGATCACCATTCTTTATGCTTACACAAGCTGTTGTTCATAGAGGCAAAACTCTCCATACAATAGTGCCCCTCAGTGCAAGCCAGAATAATCAATGGATGAAGAAAAGTTTGCACATAAAGTCCCTATCTAGTGCCTACTCATCCAACATTTCCAGAATAGTTTCTAGCTTGTGGCTTTCATCAGTGAGGAGCCTTGGATCTGAAAGCACTGCAACCAGACCTGAAAGAACTGCACCAAGATCTAGGTACAATGCTCTCAGATCCAAGGCTCCTCACTGATGAAAGCCACAACTTAGAAACTAGTCTGGGGATATTGGATAAGTAGGCACTAAATAGGGATTTTATGCACAAATCTTCACTGAGGGGAGCTACTGCATGGAGAGTTTTGCCTCTATGAGAATACACAATAAAAGGGATTCTGAAATAAATTATTTTCAAATACCAAAACTGAGATAACCATTTTATTACATCTAAAACTTTATACTAATATCTTCATCATTTAAGTTTATAACAAAATTTTATTTCTCCTTTAAAAAAAAAAAATTAATAATAATATTCTATTTGTAGAATGGCTTATATGAAGTTATCCATTTGCATGCAAATTAAAATTTGTATTATCATATAATATGAATTCTAAATTGCAAGCAAGTGATAATAATTTCCTATAATTCAATATTACTCATTAACATTCAAACTTTAAAATATCACATCTGTTTTATCTAATGACATTTTATTTATTCATTTTTTAAAAATTAACTTATCTAAAAGACATGGAGAAAAAGCATAAAAATAAACGAGTACTATTTTTTTTAAAAAAAATCCCTTACAATTCCAGAGCTCAAACTTCTTATGAATTCTCAAATAATAAACCCCTCAATTATTTTTAATGAGTACTATGTGAAATTAGAAGGAAAGGTGAAGAGACAATTGATTTAAAAAGTGGATATGAAGTCTACTAAAGGCACTAATATTAGAAGTACAAGTGGAGTAAGATTCATTATAAATAAAAAGTGGAAGAACAGCATTGCAGAGATTGGTGGCATATCAAACAGTAAAAAGAGTGGCAAGATTAGTTATTTAACTTAATAGCAGATACTGAAAGCAGATAACTCAGGTTTATGCCCCAATAAGTTCTCATAGTAATGAAGTAGTAAGAAGATTTTTATACAGTATGTACAAAAGGTTTTGATCAGACAAAACAACAATTTAAATTGTTAGGGGAGACTTTAATGCTAGAATTGGTAAACAAATGAAAGTTGAAAATGTAGGTAAATTTGATTATGGTAATAGAAATGAGAGAGGGCATAGACTCATGGACTTGCCAGAAAAAGAAAAACTTCATATTATGATTTTTTTTTTTTTTTTGAGAAAAATGTTAACAGAAAATGAACATGGCAGCATCCAAATGAAGGTACAGCAGAATTGGATTATATTTTGACTAATAGAAAATACATATTTCAAGATTGTGATGTCCTTAATAAATTCAACACAGAGATCGATCAAAAATTAGTAAGATGCAAGATATGTGTTAATGTAAAACTACAGATACAAAACTTATTAAGAAAAACTAATTCCTAATCTTCAGAAACATTCTAATGAATTTAAATTAGAAATTGCAAATCATTTTCAAGTATTAGTAGATTTTGAACATAATTCAGATTGCAAATCATTTTCAAGTATTAGTAGATTTTGAACATAATTCAGATTTGAATGAAATTAATAGGAAAATAACTAGCCAGGAAAGCTGGAGAAGAAAATAAAACTCTCAAGAATGTAAAATAACATTTTGGTATTGGTAGAAACTTTTAACTGTAATAAGAAAAAAAGATGGAAATATTACTAAAAAGAGAAATGAAATCATAAAATGTGTAGAAGAGTTCTATCAAGAATTATAAGGTAATAAAGAACAAATATCTTCTACAACTATTACATCTTCTGAATTGCTAAGGATTTTAAATGAAGAAGTGAGACATGCAATTAAATGTATGAAGAAAGGAAAAGCTCCAGGTAATGAAGAAGCAGGTGAAGAAATAAATTTTTTTTTTGCAAAGTTATATAACAAATGTCTAAATGATAAAGATGTACTAGATAATACTGTATTTAAAAAAAATGATAAAGAAGATATTAGAAATTACAGACTTAGCCAGCCTTTTATAATTACAACTCATCTACAGAGAACATTGGATTTCCACCAACCAAGAGAGCAAGCTGGATTTAAAAATGGTGTTAAGTACAGTAGATCATATCCAAATTTTGAGAGAAATTATAGAAAGCATCAATGACTATGAACTGACATTATGCTTTGGATTTGTAGATTATGAAAAGGCATTTGATTCTATAAGCATTTCTTCAGTGATTAAAGCATTGAATCATCAAAGTATAGAATCAGGATATTGTCATATTACGAAGAATATTTATAAAACTGCAACAGCAACATTTAGATTACATAATTATATACTAGGAAGGTTAACTTTGAAAAGAGTGTAATACAGAGTGACTCCATATCTCCAAAACTTTTTACAAGAGGGCTGTAAAAAATATTTTGTGGAATAAAATAGGAAACTAAAAAAGTAAAAGTAAATGGAGATTAATTATCATTTAGCTTTTGCAGATGATGTAGTTTACTTTGCAAATAATGTGTTTCAGAGCTTCAGAAAATGTTATAAGAGATATCAGATGAAAGAAAGAAAGTATGACTAAAGGTAAATGTTAAAAAGACTAGAGTAATGTTCAATGATTTTCTCAAAAGATGAAAAACAGAGATTGATTATGATGAGAACGAAGAAGTTATCAACTACAAATATTTTGGTCATATTATTACTACAGATGGAAACATAATGGGTGAAATTAATCATAGAATTAAACTTGGTTGGAGTGCTGTTGGTAGAAATAACTTAATATTAAAAGGAAATATTCCTATGTGTTTGAAACGAAAGTTTTTAATAAATGTGTTTTATTCTCATTTACAGATCTGAGATTTGAACACTTAACAAAAGAGAAATACAGAGACTTCAGACCACTCAAAGATTTATGAAGATATGCATTTTATGAGTAACAAGAAGAGATCGAAAACATAATATATAGATAAGAGAACAAACAGGTGTTGTTGATATCGTTGAAAGAATTTTACTGAAGTGGAATTGAGTTGAACATATTACTAGAAATGATAATAGATGGATGAGTGAAATAAGAAGGTAGGCAGGAATGATGTGGAGAAGATAGATTGAACTTGGAAAGACCTTCATCCATAAGTGGATTGATAATGTTTGTTGATGTTCTGGAATAACTACAACTCATTAATAATTTAAAATTTTCTGATTTTCTTTTAATAAATATTCAGGGTTTTTTTTTTTTTTTGATGAATAGATTATGTATTCTTATTTAATGTGCTTAACATCTAATTATTTGCTTTCATTTACTAAGAGAAAAAAGTAACAAACATATTAAGGATTATTTTAATAATTAAAAATTTTAAACTTTTGAATTTTTCAAATACAAACAATTTGTTAGTAATAATACACAAATAGACAATACTAATTAGTAATTACTATGCAAACGTTTCCAGTAGTAGTATTCTCCACTCTTCTTCAGGTGTAATTACTAAACTGTGTTGTCTATTTATGTGTTATTATTAATAAGTTGTTTGTATTTGAAAAATTTGGAAATAAGTTTAAAATTTTTCAATAATTAAAATAGGCAAACCTCTCTATACGTATTGCCACTCGTGCAAGCCAGAGTAATCAATGGATGCCAGAAGGCTTCTGCATAAAATCCCCATCTAGTGCCTATTCATCCAATATCCCCAGACTAGTTTCTGGTTTGTAGCCTTCATCAGTGAGGAGCCTTGAATCTGAGAGCACTGCACTAGATCTTAGGATCTAATGCAACCCTCCAGAAACCACCTTTTATTTCTATTTAACTACAAAACTATGAGTCAAATTGAAAACACCATAATATTTTCAATCCAAGCTCAATAGCACTGAGTGGCCATACATATAGAGAGTTTTGCCGGTTTTAACAGTTAAGAGCAAGCATAATAAATGGTGATCATGTGATGTTTACTGGCTTAAAACCAATCCTGCCTAAAAGGATAGTGGTGGCTATGGTTATTAAAGAAACAAAGACACCAAAATGTATAGGTACTGAACTGAGTTCAGACCTATATGATTATATAAGCTACTGATCTTGAATTGAAAATATTATGGTGTTTTCAATTTAAGACTCATAGTTTTGTAGTTAAGTAGAGATAAAAGGTGGCTGCTGGATGGTTACATTAGATCCTAAGATCTAGGTGCAATGCTCTCAGATCCAAGGCTCCTCACTGATGAAGGCCACAAGCCAGAAACTAGTCTGGGGATATTGGATGAGTAGGCACTAGATGGGGATTTTATACACAAGCCTTCTGGCATCCATTGATTACTCTGGCTTGCACTTAGTCACAATATGTATAGAGAGTTTGCCTGTTTTAACAGTTAAGAGCAAGCATGAGAAATGGTGATCATGTGATGTTTATTGGCTTAAAATTATTAAAATATTAAGGATTATGATTGTAATTTGATGTTTGGAAATAGTAAAGAATCTCATTACTGATCTTATCTATTCCCTAATCATCTACACATATTTTTCTAAATAAAGAATCTCTTTTATAAATTTAAAATTATTTTGCATATATTTACAATTAGTATCAGTTAGCAAAAAAATAAGAAGCTGAATAAGACATTAATTTGTGGTATTTGAAATTTCTACTTCTAGCTACACTGAATAAATTATCAGTATAATATCCATTACCATGGTGATTTAATGACTGATCAGCAATTATTATTACAACCCTAAGAATTTCAATTACACTAAGTAATATTTCCAGTCAGGAATTTTAGTCCATTTACATTATGTCTACAAGAAATAATTATTACTATTTAAGTTCCCAAGGAATGAACTATAATATAGATACTGTGGTTATTAGAGCTGCAACATAAAGAATTATAATAGTTTAATCATTAAATTAATTAGGTTATTAAATCAAAAACATATTTTAAAATCTACATTAAAAAAAAAACAATTTAACAAAAAAATAATAGAAAAGCATTAATGTGAAGATAGTTAAAATGCATGTTTAAATCAAATTGAGTGTGTGTTTGCACGTGTATATTCTGCATAATCTATTTTAATACATTGTACAGGCTTACACCTGCATTTATATATATAATATATGCGGGATTCGAACTCAGACTTTCACACGTTCTACAACTCTCAGTGCCATCTTATATTGCTGACTCACCTGATCACACACATGTTGAAAAGGTAAATAATCACCAATATACGTATTTCGTGCTAAACCAGCACTCATTAAAGTATGAAGATTGGTTATCTTAATATAAAGCCGAGTACTAATTGTATATATGTGTGGAAATGGTAATCTGAACCAACTGATGAGTGCTGGTTTAACACGAAATACGTATATTGGTGATTATTTAACTTTTCAATATGTATGTGATCATACTTTAATGAGTGCTGGTTTAGCACGAAATACGTATATTGGTGATTATTTATCTTTTCAACATGTGTGTGATCAGGTGAGCCAGCAATATAAGATGGCACTGAGAGTTGTAAGTCGTGTGAACGTCTGAGTTCGAATACCACATATATTACATATATAAATGCAGGTGTAAGCCTGAACAATGTATTAAAATAGATTATTTTAAAGTTGTAATTATAAATTTTTTTTTTTTTTTTAAACTCCCTTAATAAATTTAATTAATAATTTACTTTCTACTTAACCATTAAACAAAACCTCAAAAAAAAACGAAGGTATTGACATCTAAAAATTCTTAAAACCACACTTCATTTTTTTTAATTTTTGAGTTTTGAGTTTTATAATTTATTTATATCCTTACTCTTATCTTACTCCTTTCTTTCATTATTAATTATTATTTAAAATAGATTATGCAGAATATGCATGTGCAAACACACATTCAATTTGATTTAAACACGCATTTTAACTATTCTTCACATTAATGCTTTTCATATTTTTTTTTTGTTAAATTGTTGTTGTTTTTAAATGATTTGATTTAATAATCTAATTAATTTAATTATTAAATGATTATAATTCTTCATGTCGCAGCTCTAATACCACAGTACCATAATATACATATTTATTTTTAATCATAAACTAATATATAATTATAAAGGACTTGAATTTGAACTTTCAAGCTCCCTAAATCTATTCAATCTATCTTATATAACTGATACACATGACCACATACATGTGAAAAAGATAAATGATCTCCAATATATATATTTCGCGCTGAACCAGCACTCATCAGTTGGTCTAGATCACCATCTTCTACACATATACCCAATCAGTGCTCATTTTATATTAAGATAGCAAATCTTTAAACTTTAATGGATAAGTTTCAATCCTCTTGACTCTACAACTCTTCAGCTATTCATTTAATTGATAATCTGATGAAGGAATGCTCAAATCCCTTATTGACACTAATATTATTGCCATAGCCATGTTGACTTTTTAAGTCAATCTGACCCCTCATTCATAGGACCTTAACATGTTCATTTAATTAAACAGAAAAGGAATGGGTAAAATATAGGCTCAATATGTAATATTTAAATATATGTATATAGTATATACTAAACTTAATATAATTATAAGGGACTTGAAGTTTCAAACTCCTACATCTATCCAATCTATCTTATAGAACTGACATACATACATGTGAAATGAACACATTAAGGTATTATGTGTAAAGAGTCAGATTGACTTAAGGTCAACATGGGTATGACAATAATATTGGTACCAATAAGGGCTTTGAGCATTCTATCAGGTTTTCAATGAAGTGGATGGCTGAAGAAATAGAGAAAGGAGAAATTTGAAGCTTAATTATTAAAGTTTAAAGACTTGCTATCTTAATATAAACTGAGCACTGATTGCATATATGTGTGGAGATAATCATCTGAACCAAGATAAGTGCTGGTTCAGCACAAAAAACATATATTAGAGACCATTTATCATTTTCACATGTATATCGTAATGTTTATCAGTTGTATAAGATAGATTGAATAGTTGTAGGGAGTTCTTTATAATAACATTAAATTTAGTATAGACAATATACATATTTAGCCTGTATTCTGCCCATTCCTCTTCTGTATAATTAAGTGGACATATTAAGGTCCTATGTGTTAGGGGTCAGGTTGACTTAAGGTCAACCTGGTATGACAATAATATTGACATAACAAGGGCTTTGAGCATTCCATCCTCAGATTTTCAATGAAATGGATGGCTGAAGAGTGGAAATGATTGAAGCTTTTCCACTATCGTTTAAAGATTTGCTATCTTAATACAAACTGAGCACTGATTGTATACATGTGTGAGAGAATGCGATCTGGACCAACTGATGAGTGCTGATTCAGCATGAAATACATACATTAGACATCATTTATCTTTTTCACATGTATGTGGTAGTGTGTATCAGTTGTATAAGATAGATTGGACAGTTATAGGGAGCTTGAAAGTTAAAATTAAAGTCCTTTATATGGCATTAAGTTTAGTATAGACAATATACTTACATTTAAATGTTACATATACAGCCTGAATTATGCTCATCCCTCTTCTATATAATTAAGTGAACATATTAAGTCCAATGTGTGAGGGGTCAGGTTGACTTAAGATCATTGTATGAAAATAATATTGGCACCAATAAAGGCTTTCAGCAATCCATCCTCGGATTTTCAATGAAATGAATGACTGAAGAGTTGGATAGTGGAGAATATTGAAGCCCATCCATTAAAGTTTAAAGATCTCCTATTTTAATATAAACTGAGCACTGATGATATATATGTGGGGGAGATTATGATCTGGACCAACCAACAAATGCTGATTTAGCATGAAGTACATATACTGGACACCATTTATCTTTTTCACATATATGTGGTCATGTGTATTAGTTGTATAAGATAGATTGGATAAATATAGGGAGCTTGAAAGTTCAAATTCAAGTCCCTTAAAATCACATTAAGTTTAGTATAGACCATATACATATATTATATATTTAAAACTATAAATATAGTTAGTAAAAAACAATAAACACAATAGCATGTGGAATTTTAGTCAAACAACATATTTATCTTCTCTACTTTATTTATAATATTTTAATTAAATAATAATTTTTTTAAAAAAACACTCCTTTTGAATATTTCTAATAAATATTTTTATTATCATTCTTCAAATTAATGATCAATAATTAAATGATCTTTAAGACTTACTCGGATTCAACTATACACAGCTGTGCCATTAGAATTGATCAGTATTAAGATTATTACTTGTAATAAAGTATTGTTTCTGAAGAAAAACAAATCAAATAACCCTTCCTTTCCTTTTTACTTATTGCAAATTTAAATAAATTATTATTAATTCATATTGGTATGTTAGATATCAAAACAATAAAGTATAAGATATCACTTTTTTTTAATGATCCATCAAACAATAGTAATAAAATATTTATGTGTTTACATAAACACAATAACATTCATGAAAGATTAAATTTTATTTATCAATAATATAAATTACTAATAATTCATTTAAGAAGTATTATCAACTTATCCTTCTTTAGCCCTATTAAAATAAAAAATTAGTCAATTTATAAGAGAAGATATAATGTTAAGTTGTTTGTTTAAATGATTTGGGTCTCATGTATTTATATATATTTGACAGCTCTGAAGAAGATTTCTAAATCAATTGAAACTGTAAAATTGATTGATTTTAATAAAATAAGCATTACAACAGTAATAAGAAAAATAGATTTGTTTAATAACTAATAATAAAACATTCTTAAATTCACACTTTTAAATCTAGTGTTTACCAGAAAATAAAATTAATACCTTTAAAAAAATAATACAATCAAATCAATATAATAAATTTGCATTTACAATAAACTACACCAATCATCATCATTAGACTCTATCCAAAATGTCAACACTATACATCAATCCTAAAACACTTTGCAATTCTATCACCTGACCTTCAAACACTTATAATCATTTTTTAAGAAAAAAAATTAACATTATCATCTGTTTTCTCACACATTTCTAAGTCATATTTTCCACAATCCCAAAATATCTTTCACACTTTTTTTCTACTTTTAAATATCAATCCAATTCTTTTTTGAAATTTCATTAATTCTCTATGAAGTATTATAACTTTATCTTTCATATTGTATTGCTAAATCCATATAATATTAATATCATTTATATTCTTTATTACTTTTACAATGCTTTCTTTATATAATTATAACCTATTAGGTCTTTTTGATTGCCCAGCAATCTTCTTCAGAACTTCTATTTACATTTTCAAAGCTTTGAAAATATGTCGAAGTTCTGAAAAAGATTGCTGGGCAATCGAAACCGTTTAGTGAGTTATAATTATATAAAGCATTGTAAAAGTAATAAAGAAAGTAAATGACAAATCCATTAATACTTGTACAATTTAACATAAAAACAAGTGGTCATTTGTGCAATTTAACATAGAGATAAGTTGTCATTAATGTACCATTACTTAAGTGTTTGAACATTACAACTTCCTAAGCAATTGATTATTTGATTATTTCAACAAAATCATTTTTTTATTTACAAGTCACTTCAACCCTGCAAATTCTATTTTCCAATTTATCTCTTTAACCACCACCCTTCCTAGAACCAAATTCTATCTACCAATTTATCTCTTGCATTTTTTACCAAATCCATTAATCATAAAAATTTCAAATCTTTTTACATCCTTTTCTCTAAACATTCAAGATTCTTCTTCAATTATTAAATTTAAGCATATATATAACAGCATACAAAAAAAGAATTTTACCTTTGGTCCGCATTAGCTTGAATACCACCTCCTCGTTCCAATGACCAATATTTATCTTTGACTGTTCTAATTTGCCATCCTTTATTATCTTTATCATATTCAAGTTGAAATGTTTCATGATCAGAAGCTTCATCCTGATTGGCTCTAACATCAAATCCTATAAAATATATATACATGTATCATAAATAAAATTAGATTTTGTATTAATGATCAAAAATTAAAAATAAATAAAATTAGATTTTAAAAATAATTATTACAAAAAGTGCTAAATAATAATATTATGAGTCATCTATTTTTAAACAATAAGTATTTATGTGGGCCAATAAATAATAAGATAATATTGCAACAAGAATACATCCTGTCAACTACAAGATTCATTTTTCGCTTTTTACATATACTGTACTATTAATATGAAGGAAAAACCTAAAATATAAATATAATCACTAAGTTCTTCGTATTTTCTAAAACTTAATTACAAACTATGTCATTAATACAGAATTTAACAAACTATATTATAATAAACATTTCAAACTTACACACATATAATAAGGGTATGTACATATATAAATACATGCTGAAAACATGTATGACTCACATATATACGTGATTTTCTGAAGGTTTGTGATGATGGTATTTTAGTTGTATTTATATATTGGATTATTTACATCATCTAATATAAGTATGGAATATCTTTAGAAAAATTTAATTTTATTTAAATATTCCAAATACATTCAATTGTTAATAATAGCACACATGTTAGTATATACCTCTCAATATTGTGCACATACTAACCTGCGTTCTATTACTAACAGTTGAATGTATTTGGAATATTTAAATAAAGTTAAATTTTTCTAAAGACATTCAATATTTGTATTAAATGATGGAAATAGTCCCAATATATAAATACCACATATATACGTGTGTGTATACATATCATAAATGCATTATAAATAAATTAAAAAATTTTAAAAATTAAAATTTATTTTTAATTAATATTAATTTTTTATACTTTATTACTTTGTTTCAAGGATATGGGTGGAATATTATTATACAGTTATATTAGAAATGATAAATTCCATAATATTTACAAAAATAAATAAATAATTTTATATTGATTTATTTCTCACTATGAGACAATATTTTTAAGATTAAATTTTTCAAAATGAAATTAAAATCTATAGCACAAATGAAAACTTTTTTTGACTGATAATGTTTTATAATCCAAAAAAAAAAAAAAATTAAATACAAAAGATAATCTATATATAGAACTTTATTATTCATCAATGTCACAGCCATTTCGTAAACTGGTTTTACATACTTGTGAAGGTTTGTAATGAATTTTATATTAATTCAGATTCAAATATTATTTTGATATACTGTAGATGGATTCTCATAATGTAATACTTATTTTATATCTAACATAGCCAAATTTAAAATAACTAATATATAGAATATAAAAACAAAGCAGATCCAAAAAAGCATTTACATTTTTTAAAAAATCACTTTTTAAATATATATATTATAACAATATTGCTAATAAGATAAAAGTTCTATTCTTTGTAAATGAGTAAAAAAACTAATATTAGATATAAAAATTACATACAAATTACATAAAAGAATTATCATAATATAAAAATTGGGTATTTGTCTAATGAATTTAATTTTTATACTTTCATTTATTATTTCCAAAAGTGTCTATAGACTTTAGATGCATAGTAGTTTGTTCATCTTGCTGTTATGCCATGACTGGAATTTGAATCTGGCCAGATGAATTTGAAAAAATATTTAGGTCACAAGTTTTTCTTTCAAGTAGCCAGCAAATAACCAATTCATTTAATCATTCAATTTTGATTGGAAATGGGAATCCAATTATTATTAGCTAAGGGATAAAAGTATTCCGTTAATTTTGGTTGACCAGGATAAGTGAGGGTATTCAAAATGAAAAACAAAATATACTATTACAACATGATGCACTCTACAATGCTGATAGGAAGATGTTATACTTCCTACGATAGTGAGGTCAAGGTTTATTTACATTTTAATACACTTAACATTTATTTTCTTTTGCACAAAATATTCATTTTCCTAAATTATTTTCAATAATTTGAAAATGATTGTTTTAAACAATATCTTCATGATTAACAGTCACTCATAAACAGATATGCTATTGTAACTAAAAAAGAAAAATAATAAAGTAAAAGGCTGCTTCTATGAATTTATTCTTCATAATATTTAACATTTTATTACTTTGAATTTTGCCAATATCTTTCATTTAATAATCCCATCATTTGTAAACAAAAATACTAGTGTTTATTAATTATGATAGACCTATATGTGACAGATCTATAAGGCTTGAGAGACATTAGTAGCAGCTAGGTTGCTACTGGTCTAATTTTTGAGGATTTTATAGTTCAATACTTACTCAAATAGGCCATCAATGAACCCATTCTGTTTTCTCTCTTTTAATCTTGGAAATTTAACTAGAAATGTCCACTCACCAACAACATTCTGAATCAACTGCTCATACAAGCTTAAGTATATTAATGGGACATGATATATTAAATTATATTTCATAATTAAAAATAATAAATATCATACATTTTCTTACATTTTAAAAAAAAAAACATTATAATGCTTATAGGTAATCTTCTTTGCTCCAACTCTTTAATTATTTAAAAAATTTATAAGAATATATGTCACCAGGACTAGTAACTATATAGGTTATGGCAAATTAAAAGTTATAAGTTTGATAATTTAAAAAACCACATGCACACACACATAATCAATCAATTTCATATCAATCCATATAATGTACAAAAAACAAACTAATTCGTGTTTAACAACTATCATTGTTAAAAAAAAAAAGAATTGTCAAAATTAAAATTTGACTAAATTTAATTTTAAGATAAAAAACATCAATAAAAACTAATACAAATTGACTTGAATAATAACTATTTCAGTATACCAACAAAAATAATCTGTGTTAAAAAATTGAATAGACAGAAAAAGAATGTTGACTTATATGCACTGAAATCTTGTATATTCTACTCATATTTAAATCTGAGGCAGCTTAAGTTTTTTCATAAGAAACAATTCTATAATCACTAGTTAAAACTATACAGAGGCAAAACTCTCCATACAGTAGTGCCACTCAATAAAAGTCAGAGTAATCAATGGATGCACTGAATGGTACTACTGTATGGAGAATTTTGCATCTTTATAAACAGCTTGTGGAAGCATAAAAAAATGGGGATCATGAGATGTTTAGTGGTTTAACACTAGCTAAAACTAAATGGTCTGCTTTATAAATCTCCTACAAATCAAAAAAACTTCCAAAAAAAAAAAAAATCCCCAATCAATTTGTATTTCCATCAATAAATGTTAAAGCTATTATGTGGAAAACATCCAAAATACTTCAAGAAATGTGTAATTATAACATTTGTCAAAGAATTTCAATGACATCCTTCTGAATAAATTATTCAACAAAAAGATAGCAAAAAATCATACTAATAATAAAAGTTTTGCAAATATTGTAGTTCTATTAATCACAAAATTGCAAAACATATTTTAAATGGCTACATGACAAATTATTTATCATCTTAAATATGTGCTGATCAAAAGATTGTGTAGTTTTATATCTTATCACACAAAATTTTCTTAGATACTCCTTACCCACCATAAATTAGTGACTATTTTCTCTAATGTTTATTTTTTAAGTTAAACAAATTAGATTAACAATGTCAATGCCATACAGAGTTTAGAGTAATGGTTGAGTAATGGATGAACTCTAGATCTCAAAGATCATGGATTGCAGCTCAATTCTATCACTTCTGCTGCTCAACTGAATCTTTCAATTGTTCACCTTGCATAATTTGGTGCATTGATAAAAGGGTGAACTTGAGAGTTCAACATTCATAAATTACAATTCAACTCTGTCACTTCCGATGTTCAAACTTCTTTGTGAACTTCCACGCAACATATCATTACATTACTTATATTTTCCATCAATGTGTTTTACATTTAATGCCTTATCTTTATAATACTTCTAAGTGACATCAATGTAGTTTATATTTAATGCCTTATCTTTATAATAGTTCTAAGTTAATGATCTGAATCTTGTAACACTCATTAATTCAAGTTAAGCTGACAACAATTAATTGTACAAATCTAAAACTAGTCCAAAATTTACTTTAATAAGTCAGGACTTTTTATTGTATGCCTCAGGTCATGACTTCCATAAAATTATAAAAGATTATCAGAAAAATAAAATGACTATTCTAAAGTAGTATATAAATTGGGAAACCATGTTTAAATAAGCTGCAGAATATGTAATTTATAATGCAGACAATTACAATTTGTATTTTCAGTGAACTTTAGATAAGCCTTAAAGGTTCATGTTATTGCAATTGATAGTTGACTTTTGCAATTCAATATCAACAATATCATGACTTTCTTATACGCTTATACGTTTCCAAAAGCAGTTCTCTTCATCCTACTCTAAAATAGTTGTATGCCAGCATTGCTTTTGCTATCCTCTTAATATAATTACAATTTCATTTTTGTTATATTTTCAGATTTATCATATTTTATAAGTTTTCTTATCTATGTTTTTATAAAAATCATAAAATTTAAACATTTGTCTATATTAGCTGATCTATTTAAAATAAACTGTACTCATTGCTTCCATATTGGAGAGCTTCTACATTTTCTAACATTGACGCTAACTTTTTTAGCTATTTGTATAAGTAATAAAAATAGTAATTTTTGAATTTTTCTAGCATGATGTAATAGTAGCTTAGTATTTTATTTTAGTTTATAAAAATAATTTTTGATTTAAATATACATAGTAATAAGAAATCATGCTAACACAACAACAGTTCAAATATATGTGACAGTTTATGCAGTGTTTTGTGCTAATTTTAAACATGATAATATAAATTATACCATTGTTTTCTGAAATAGTATGGCAGTAATTCAAAGATATTAACAATATTCTATGCAATATACTATCTCATGCCCTTAATAAATCACACAGTAAATTTGCTATTGTCAATAATATTTGTAATAAATTATATTACGAATGCAAAAATATTTCAATCCAATCTGACTCACAATATGTATATTGACATATATATATATATTAAAACCATTGTAATTTTAAAAAGACCAAATCTATCAATCAATGTTGCTTGCTTGATTCTTTCAATTGACATCATTTGGAGCTTTTAGTTTTATTGAGAAATAATAATAAAAACAGGAAGATCAAAATCAAAAATGACAATTTTAAATATGAAAATTAAAATCTATTCCATATTTCAAGATTAGTTATTGTGACACAATATCTTGATTAACAAGATCTATTTTAAATATATATATATTATTGACAATGCTTTTCTTTTTCCTAATAAAACAAATGAATGAAATTCAGCGCAATTTAATTAACATACTTAAATAGTTTATTTAATTAAATATCAAAAGAAATAAAAAAACATTATTATATCAACTTCAAGCAAAAATTCCATTTAAGATATTTTGTTGGATTCGTACTAATTGTTTTATAAATACATAAAAAGTCTTAAGTGTATTTTGATTCAAAATAAAAAGATTTAATTTTTTTTAAAAAATATTGGCACATTATTGCCATACAGTAATACATGAATTAAATTTCCATAAAGAAAATGACCATTATTGAAACCTAAGCGACTATGTTAATGGAACACATTTGTCAAGTATTTACAATGGCTATTGTTATGTCATTTAGATTCTGCAAATATATCTAAAGAAATACTATCCTTTTCAGTTCTGAATAAAAACAAAAAATCATGCCCAAAATACTAGTGGACTAGATCATTTATTAAAATTAGCATTAATATCAATAGAGAAATCTTTCAAGCGTTGGTGGCCTAGCAGTTAGCATGCCTTCCAAGCATCTTGCCCGGGTTCACTTCCCGGTTAACGCTTTGACATATATATATATAAAATCTTTATTAATAAATTTGCTTAATAATCACAAGGAAACATAAAAAGATTTTGTAAAACAAGAAAGAATTGATTTAATTTTGGGATAAACTAATTTAAAACTAACATTTTATAAATATTTAATCAAAGCAATAGAAACTTTTTCCATACAATAGTGCCTCCTAAGCAAGCCATAATAATCAATAGTTGCTAGAAGGTTTGTGCAATAAAATCCCTATCTAGTCCTTACTCATACAATATCTCCTGAATAGTTTCTAGCTTAAGAGTTTTCATCAGCAAGGAACTTTGTATCTGAGAGCAATACACTTAAATCTTTGGCTTGTACTAGGTGGCATTTTTGTATAGAAAATGGTGGTTGTGGTGTTTTAATAGTTAAACATTTAATTAATTATAATAATAATAAAAAAAGACTAAGCTGCTTCCGCTCTCTAATTTCATGCATGTCATTGCTCTAGAGCTATCTGCAATAAACTCAAGTAATCAAAAGACACCAATTGATATAAAGTTTTAATATCCCTACCCCCAGACTGCCTATTGGTTCTTGCTTTCATCAGTAAAAACTGGGATTCACTGATGGAATTTGGTATATATGTTATACATAAATATAATAGTAAAATTCTAAATTTTTAAATTTGATTTTTTCTGTCTAAATCAGAAAATGCCTTTTTGTTAATAATTATTATTTTCTCTTTTTATTTACCTTTGCCATAATGTAATATATGCGGGGTTCGAACTCAGACTTTCACACGACCCACCAATCTCAGTGTCATCTCATATTGCTGACCCTCATGATCACACACATGTTGAAAAGATAAATAATCACCAATATACATATTTCGTGCTAAACCAGAAATCATCAGTTGGTCTAGATTACTATCCTCACACATATATATAATCAGTATTCAGCTTTATATTAAGATAGCCAATCTATATACTTTAATGGACAAGCTTCAAATTATTCCAACTCACAACTCTTTAGCCTTCCATTTCATTGAAAATCTGATGATGGAACGTTCAAAGCCCTTGTTAGTGCCAAGGTTGTCATCCTACCCATGTTGACATATTAGTCATTCTGACCCCTCATATACAGGAGAATAATCCATTTATACATACATATGCAAGGAATGGGCAGACCTTTTACACACTATTTATATAATTTAATACATTGTACAGGCTTAAACCTGTATTTATATATGTAATATATACAGGATTCGAACTCACACTTTCACATGACCCACTACTCTCAGTGCCATCTCATATTGCTGACCCACCTGATCACACACACGTGTGAAAGTCTAAGTTCGAACCCCACATAGTTTAAGCCTGTACAATGTATTAACTTACATAAATAGTGTGTAAAATGTCTGCCCATCCCTCACATATGTATGTATAAATGGATTATTCTCCTGTACATGAGGGGTCAGAATGACTAATATGTCAACATAGGTAGGATGACAACCTTGGCACTAACAAGGGCTTTAAACGTTCCATCATCAGATTTTCAATGAAATGGAAGGCTAAAGAGTTGTGAGTTGGAATAGTTTGAAGCCTGTCCATTAAAGTATATAGAGTGGCTATCTTAATATAAAGCTGAATACTAATTATATATATGTGTGAGGATAGTAATCTAGACCAACTGATGATTGCTGGATTAGCATGAAATACGTATATTGGTGATTATTTATCTTTTCAACATGTGTGTGATCAGATGGGTCAGCAATATGAGATGGCACTGAGAGTGGTGGGTCGTATGAAAGTCTGAGTTCGAACCCCGCATATATTATGTATATAAATGCAGGTTTAAGCCTGTACAATGTATTAACATTGCCATAATGCAAAATGATTAAATTTACAAAATGGTAGCATGATTCTGAGCAAAATATTTAGATTTGATATTGTTGAAATCTATAAAAAATACTAAGCTCAGCAATTATTTTATTAAAATGAATTTAAATAGGTATTATTTTTATATATTATTTTAACATTATTTTTAATTCATTGTTATATTCTTTTATTATTATAATTTTTAATAAAAGAAAATATGTTCATTTTGTACATATGTATTATAATTTCTGTAAAAATAAAAAATATAGATAATCGAAAGTGTTTGCGACTTTAAAAAGATTAATGTCAGTGGTAGCAAAACAAAACAGCATAATTACTCTCAATCTACATCTGAGAGAACTAATCTTCACTTCAAGCCAGTCATTTCTTCTTCTAAATGTATATTAAATATAAGTTAAAGAAATGATATGGTTTGTTTAATATAGACCATATGAATCAAAAGTTGTAGTTGCTATATATAGTTGAATATCATCAAGAAATGGAAGTTTTTGAATCATATGATATAATATAATATAAAATATTGTTATATAACAATAATTGTATATATATATATAATGACAATAATAATACAGAAAAGCTCTTTTCAGCAAATATTGATTTTTGCCCTGTTCAATGTTGTTACGTATGCAATGTAGATCAAAATTGTAAAATAGTTCCAACACACTGAAAAGGGCAAAAGGTTTTTCGATAATATTGTTGTTATTACACATATATATACAATTATTGCTGGTATATAGAGATGTTTTATTTTATATCATATGATTTACTTAAATAGTTGAATATAGCTAAACAAATAAGATGATTCTCAAGTTAAAAAAAATTAAGTTACAAAATTTCCAGCCATTCATAGGTGATTGCAGGATGGACATTGGAAAAATCCATAGCTATTACCTAGTATTCATTGGTCACTCACACTTGGTTAGATAAATATCACGACTTACTATCTGGCATTTATTGATCAGTAAAGCTTATATTAGATAGCAAACGTATATTGAGATCAAAAGAAAATGCTACTAGATTGTTAATACATTGCTTATGGAGATAAAAATAATAAATGTCATCTTTGTACTATAAATATCTCTTAATAAAGCAATGCAAAACAAATTCATAAAGTCTATTTCTCTGATGTACCCTAATTGCTTAATTTTTAAATGAGGTTGTAATGAATGCAAATGCTATTAATGTGTAGTTTTATCGGTGATTCTCAACTAGCTGTGTAACACTCTCTTAGATCACTGAAAACTCTTTATAATATTGTAATTTTAATATTTATATTTTATTGATGGTTTTGAAATAATATAACTTATTGGTGCTTATGTGGAAAGTTCTTGAATATTCTTATAATCTTTTCCACACTCTTTAAATTATGTAAATTATACATTCTTATATCTTCTCCTTTACTTCTTTTGCATTTTTGTTCATATATATATATATTACTTTCTTTATAAATCTCTTCATATACACTTTAATGCAATTTTTATATAATTCCTCCTTTATTTTTTTAACAGTAATATATAAAAATTATATATTTTGAAATGTTTGATAAGGCAAGGGAAATACTGACATAGGGCCACCAGCCTGCACAAATATCTGGAATAAAAATTAAAAAAAAAAGAAAGATTAAACTGTAGGAAATTCTCATTGGCACTACAATAAAAGATTTCAACAGCTCAAATCTATTTACATTAATAACAATAAAACTTTTCTATGAAAATTTAATAAATACCTCTTAACAAAGTAAGGGTATAATCATTGAAAATAATATAATGGTTAAGATTTTAACTGTAAATATTTTTCCTAGATCTCAGTAATAACCAGTAAATCATGAAAGAAAGAACATCTAATTTTTAGGAGAAAATAAGCTTCTGCCTCACAACTTGCTTATATGTGTAAAAAAATTAAGTATATATATTTTAATTATTTAAATTTTTCCTTTTTATATATAAAATTTTTTTATTTCTTAATAAATGTATTATGTTTACATATAGTTTTGTTTGAATATAAATGATTACTAGAAGAAATATAATTTCACAAAAATGTGTGATGTCAGACAGAAGTGGATTTAAACCAGTAAACATCACATGATTAACATTTCTGTATGGAGAGTTTTGCCTGTTTTAATAACAAGTGAATTTTATAATTTTATTTACTTTTGTTTTATTTTTTTTAATTGGATTGATTTTTAATATCTCTAAGATAATTATTGTCTTTAGGACTTATGATTTTAACAAATTTTTTCTAAAAGAGAATGATTTGAAAATTAAGTTATTTTTTTCATTAAATATATATTTTTATCTTTAAAACTGAATTAAAATTCTTTATGTTGATTATATTATTACTAATTTTTTATTTACAAAGTATTTTATTTTCAAGAATAATTTCATTATTTGAACTTATATTTTTAATAAAATTTAACTAAAACATAAAGATTTGATAATGAGTAAGATTTTTTTTTTCATTAAAAACCACAACTAGGGAGAAAACACACACACACAAAAAAAAAAAATGAACAAAAAAGGTCCATACATAATCAGACATTGAATATTGTGATGTTTGCTAAGTACTATTCCTGTAATAAAGATTAAATGAAATTACACAAAAAAATATTCAGAATTAATTTCAGCTATGGAAGCCACTGGATATAAGCAATTTACAATCTTCATTCTAATATTTCCACATAGATAAAACATATTTAGAACATTTTCTTTTGTGCCGTAACTTAATTGTTAGCAGTTGGTGGGCAAAAAATAATTCAAGATATATTAATATAAAATCAGTATAATGCTTATTCCATCTACTTTGGCAATATTAAATGCAATTAAGAATAACATTTTCTTTCAATCTCACATGAAAAAATTGATGCAATTTTGATGACAGTGATCCTATTCATTAATTGATAACAGATTTATATGTTGGACAACAATTCCCTATCTAGAGAGATTTTGAAAATTGCAAAGTTATATTTAATAAACTTAAGGATTTATCATATTAATAATAAACATACCAATTTTATTAGTCAATTTTTATTTAAAATTATTCTATCATTAAAAAAAAAAAAATTTTTTTTTAATTGAATTTAAATGATTTTAAAATTTTGCAATTTAATAAGTTTAAATCACTCAGCAGTTTATAATAAATTATAAATAATAGATTCATTAGAAATACTTCTTTTATTATTACAATTTTCAAACTAAATTGTAAATTCTAAACACAATTACTGTCATATTTTTTTCCATTAAAAGATATATATATATACAATAGATGTATAAAACTAAAATCAAAATGTTAGAAACTTACAAGTCCAATTAAACTATTTTTAAAAAATATTTTTTTAATGATATTTGCCTAACTAATAATAGAAACTTTACTAATATTGTTTACTTTTTTTAAAAAAAATTCAATGTCTAAACAATAAATGAGAAAGTTTCCTAAAATCTTTAAATATTTTTTTTTCTTTTTACAAAACTATTGCAACAGAAAAAAATTAAAATTATTTTCCAAGATATCTCTATTCATATGAGCAAAAAATATTGTCAAGCGGTGGTAGCCGAGAAGTCAGCGCAGCTGCCTTGCAAACAAGCAGTTGCTTGCAGACGATTATCGCAGGTTCGCTTCCAGGCCAATGCCTTGACATATGAAAAAAAAAAAGTATATATAATAAACTTTTTGGAAAAATTTTCCACTATCCAAATAGTTTTATTTTTAATATATATAATGGAGAAATAATAAGGCGAGATAAATAAGAAGATTATGGATATGTTTTATTAATTTCACATAGAAATCACAATCTATAGTGAATCATAATAACATAATCATGCTTTAGTATATAAATGTAAAATATCAAATCATAGAATAATTTTCTTTCCATTATGCCACTTTTATAATACATACATAAATTAGTTGTTTAAAATAAATTCAGTCAATTTTCTGAAGATACAGAAAATAACAGAAAATTATAATTAAATGATTTGACAATAATTATATATTGACAGAATTTAAATAATTAATTTATTGTTTCATACACCTGTAAAAAGAACAAAAAAATAATAATTTATTAAGAAGCAAAAGATATAAAAAATTTCATTTTTAACTGATCTCTTTTGAATCCTGCTGCCAGTATACTCCTACTTCTGTTCTACTTTATTACATCAAGTTTGTTTCCCTTATGCTCTGCTTTAGTTTATTATATAGATGGAATACCACTAATCTAAAAATCTATTATTCAAAAACTTCTATTAATGAAACAAAATTTCCAAGTTAATCTTTAGTTCTTCACACACATGCAAACAAAATTAACACATCTGTTAAAGTGATCTAAAGCCAAGTGTATGATACATTTAAACAATTAATGGTGAAAATTAGATCCTGATTTTTGTTCCTTATCAAATACTATAATTGAACCACATATTTAACACACAGAAAACTTCAACAAATACTTACATTTATAAACTTTAATATGAAACAACAAAACCCTTCCAATATTTAGGTATCCAAATGTAAAAACATGTCTGCCTAGTAATACTGTATTGTTAATAAATAAAATACATTTACTTTTTTATGAATACAAATTTAAATTTTTTATGCAATTGTTATAATAAAACTTGGGCAGTTATCTAGTCTATTACCATATATAGAAAGTTTGAATAATTAGTGATCACTAGATGGCAGTTCATTTATATGCCACTTCCAGATTAAAGAAAGAGTAGGAGTGGTTGGATTACTACCAAGATTTCACAATAGGTATATGTTAGATAGGGAATATTCTATAAATGAGAGATTGAAAAAAATATGCAAGAGAAATAATGTTATGTTTGTGGATGTGTGGGATTTTTTTATTAGTAAGAGGGAGTTATATAGTAAAGATGGATTGCATTTAGCAAAACAAAGAAGTGAAGCATTAGGGTTTGATTTAAGAAAAATATTATAATTCGGGGAAACTTATAAGGGGGTGAGGATAGGATTTTAAATTACAGTATTATCAAAAAGAATGTTAAGAATGACTGGGATGTAACAAGTAAATAAAGGGAAGATGGTTTAGATATAAATGTAGGTGTGAAGAGGGAATGGGTCTGTAAAACTACTGATAAACAAGCTAATTACAAATGTAATAGAGAAGAAAGAGCCAAAAGAATTTATAAAAGGTAGTAAGAAAGAAAGAAATTGTTAAAATTGGATATTTGAATACACAAGGTGGTAGGAGACCAGAAAAGTAGCTGGAATTAAACAAAGCAGTTAAAAACAAAAGGCTTGGATTAGTGGAAACACATCTAAGAGAAGAAGAATCTATACTGGAAGATTTGGTATGGCATAATCTAAATAGAAAAGAAAAAGAAGGGTAGTGTATAGGGAGTTATGTCAAAAACATATTTAAATACTATAAAGTGTAAAAAAGATTTGTGTTTTGAAATAAGGTTAGGAAGACAAGAATGGATGATGGATATAGAGTATATAGCCACTGGAGATAGTCAGACTATAATGGAATGAAACAGTAGTATATAAGAATGCCTAGTTAAGGATATACAGAATTCAAAGGGAGAGAGGGATAATGGTTATAGGGAATATGAATAGGCATATTGAAGAAATTGATGATATGAGGGGCAATACACATGTTCTAGAAATAATATATTTCACACAATAGATTACGTATTAGTAGAGAAAGAACAAATAAATAAGTATTGAAAATTAAGGTGTTTGATAATGAAGAGAGAGTATGTAATAGTGATCATAATTTCTTTATAATAGAAATGGTTAGTAATGTGATGAAAAATACAATAAATGTAGAAAGTACAGTGAAAGATGTGGACAGAGAATGAATGATATAAGAATATAAAATAAAAGTAGAAAAAATAAAAAAGAGTTTGTTGGGGATGAATATAAGGAATTGTGTGAAAGTGGCAAATAGGGTTTTAGGTGAGAATATTCAAAATAATAAAAGTAATAGAAAAGTGAGAATTAGTAAAAGTGTAAAGAGAGGGGGAAAGCATGCAGAGATTATAAATGAGTTATTAAAAACAAAGAAAGTGAAAAAGATGTTAATATTAAATGGAAAAACTATTTTTTAAAAAAGAAGTTGACTAAAATAGATAATTATAGACAGAATGAAATTAAATAGTAAATTATAATAAAAGTGGAAGTAAGGCATGTAGGGGAGAAATAGTATTTCTAAATAATGAGAAAAAAGAATGTAGCTCTAGAGAAGAATTTGAGACAATTTTAAATATGTAATGGATATAGAAAAAAAGTTAGATGTGAAGGCCAGAGTGATAACAAACATAAAATCACATAATAATAAAAATATTAGTTTTACAGAAAATGAATTGAATGAGGCAGGTAAGAAATTGAAAAGTGGAAAGGCAAGAGCTTTAGATGGATGGGCAGCAGAGATGGTGATGAATTTGGAAAATAGGGCAAAATTAAATCTATTATCATGCTTTAATAAGATGGCACAGAAGAGAATATTTCCAGACAGCTGGAATAATACAAGAGTAAGGCTACTATTCGAAAGCAGTAACGTCAGTGTTATATAAAGTTTTTGCATATATAATGGCTGGAAGGGTCGCAAAATAGATTTAAAAAAAATAATATAGTGGGAGAAATGCAAGGAGGTTTTAGATTGAATGGGCATATAAAAGATAATTTATTTGTACTCACACAACATAGATATTAAGTAGGAATATAGGTAGACAGTTATATATGGTCTTTATAGATATAGAGAAGGCATATGATAGAGTAAATAGAAATAAATTATGAGTAAAGTTAGTAAATTTGAGAATGAATAAAGCACTTTAGTGGATCTTATTAAGAGATTGTATAAAAATAATTACTCTGCATATCAATTAGGAAATATAGAATCAGTTAAAAATGGGGTGGGACTAAGGCAAGAATGCTCTATCTCATCTATTTTGTTTTTGTTTATATTTGAGAGAAATGGAGAGAACAATAAAAAAACTAGGAAGATGGGTAAAAATACCATTAATAGATGGCAAGGGAATTTATCAGGTATTTTATTTGTTGATGATATTTTCTTGTGCACAGAGAGTAAGGAAGATATGGAAATTATACTGAAGATGTGCAAGGATGGATAAAGAGATGGGGATTAAATTTAGTGAAGAAAAATCAAAAGTAATGATGATAAATGCAAGGGAAAGAGAAAAAAAAGAATTTTTATTGGGGGATACAAAGTTAAATGTGGTCAATAGGCATAACTATTTGGAAATCATCTTAAGTAAAATCAGAGAAATTGCTTGGATGAATGGGGAAAAAAAATGATAAATAAAACAAAAAAAAAAAGCACTGATAAAGAAATTAACAGTATTTTCATATAATAAATATGTAGCAAGAAATGTATAGAAGGGAGTGTGTTAGTAAAAGGATGTTAGATTACTTAGAAAAAGTACAAAGAGAAGTAGGAAGCCATGCATTAGGTGCAGATATGTGGATGGCAAAGGAGGCAATTCAAGAAGAAATGATATGATCAAGTTTTTATGTGAAAGATGCAAAAAGCAAAATGAAAATATTTGGTAGATTGCAATTTAGGGATAATAAGTGAATAGACAAAATAGTATTTAATTGGATTATGAGTAAAGGAAGGCAACAAGATAGGTGAAAAAGGTCATACAGCATGTAAAAGATTTGGATAAAGACTTTATGTCAATATACTTGTACAAAAGATGGGATGATTGTGTAACAAGAATTGTTGAGTGTTATAGTGGCAAAGAATGGGATAGAAGAATAGATGCATTAATAACAAATAGGGAGTTGGAGAGATGGACAACTAGTTCTGGAGAGTAAAAAGAGTTTAAATATATAGAGAGAAATAAACAGAATATTGGATGTGAGGTAATTTATGATAATAGCAAGGAAAGTAGTCTACTGTTTAAGTCTCGAACAGGATCATTAGCAACAAGGGAATATTCACATAAATGGAGAAATGTGGGTGATTTAGTCTGGAAGTTATGTAAGGAAGGCATGGAAAATGTTAGGCATTTGTTAATTGAATGTAAATGCTTATAAGAAGAAAGGATACAAATAACGTTGTGGGAAAATAAATATAAACAATGATTATACAGAAAGTGAGTTCTTGGTTTTTATACTGAGTTTGGTAAAAGATAAAGAGGATCTAGATATAAAGACATAGAGCTGACAAAGATGATGTTGTGGAAATGGGATGGAGAAGGATAGAGGAGAATTTGGGAAAAACTTGGGGTGGGAAATGAAAAGAAAGGGAAGGTGGTAACAGGTTTCTCTGCAAATGGTAGCTAAGAGATTCCTGATTCCAATAAAAGAGAAGCCATAGTGCATCGTATCATATCCAGAGAAGTTCACAGCTTTTGCCTTTACCATTACTTCCAGCTTTGATTTCCCAGCCTAGGCAAAAGCAAGAAACCAATTTAAATTGAACAATCATCAGATAATCACAGATCGCTCAAGATGGCATTAAATTGAGAATTGTTTTTTTTCATCATTTTATTAATTGGCAAGAAGAGCAAATATAAAATGTTTAATTCTGAAAACGTAAGTTTCTGCTACCAAATCTAATACTCTACATTATTTTAACTTATACTAAAGAAAATAATAGGACAGAAATATCAAGTTACTAAGAAATGCTTACTATTTGATAATTAATTCTGAAATGATAAATCAGTTAATTTCTTTCTCATAAATTAACCTATTCCTGTGTAAATGCTTTTTGTATCATTTTGTGAATATAAAAAAAAAATTGATATTGTAAAAAAAATCCTAGATAAAGGAATTGCTTAGTAATGAATTTTTCAGGAGGATATTTCATTAGCAATAATCAAATCAAATGTTATTAGTTTGACATGGTACTTTATTGCCTAGTTATTCTATCTAAAGTCAGACAGCATATACATTAATCAACATGAAATGGTTATATCTAATAATCTGATAGTCTATAATTTAATCAAATATTACAATAGGATTCATTTTTTAAATTTCTATATTACAAATCAAAAAAAAAAAAAAAAGCTTTTTACAAACAATATTAACACTATACATTCACAAATTTAATTTCTTATACTGTATATACATAATGGTATCTATTTTAACCATTTCTTCTTACAATAACATCACAAATAAAACTGACAGATAGAAATTCAAATATTCAATTCTGCAAGAAAAGAATGTAGGTACTTGTAAATTTTCAAGTAAACCAAGATGGCAGACTGTATTTTTGATAAAGGGGCCCCAAAAAATGTTTACAAATAAAATGCCTGCTATGAAACGTCATATTTCATATTTACCTTTTATTTTTTAGGACTTTTTAATAATAAAAAAAAAAAATCATTTTGGAAAAATTAATTACAATATTTACAACTTTTCTTTCTTTGGGGGAGGTGGCTGATTAACTTAATAGAAAAATGAAAAATATATATAAATACAATATTTATACTTTATTCATATCAGCAGTATGCAATTATGTTGTGATCATTAATGCACACTTTTCAGAAGGGCAGGAAGGTCCAAAATTTTTATCATTAAGACAATTTATCAAAACAACTTCTGACAAAAAGAAACAAATTGAATTAAACTAAAGTATAATAATGTTAAAAGCATATCTAAGCTTCCCATGTTAAAAAAGAAAAAAAAAACTAAACTAAAGCTTCTTGTAAATATATTAAATTTATTAAGCACAAGCAGATGATATAATAATAACGTAAAAGGCTGAAACCTTCGACAGATGCACCTTAAAAATGCTTAAGTGACAGCAATCAGATGTAATAGTGACTGCACGTGGAACTCTCAATTCAAAAACACAAGCCAGAAATACGAAAAAAAAATGGAACCACATTCTTCTCTACTTAAATTTATATATAAATAAGCCAGAATCAAGCATTCTGAACTAAGAGTGTGAAGCTTAAAACACCATATTTAATTCACTAAATATTATATATAAATAAACAACGTGAAATCTTTCGATTTACTATGAAGCAATTTTCAAATCTAATGAAATGATAGTAACAAATGTAAATATATTAAATTTATTAAGCACAAGCAGATGATATAATAATAATGTAAATGGCTGAAACCTTCGCTTAATAAATTTAATATATTTACATTTGTTACTATCATTTCATTAGATTTGAAAATTGCTTTATAGTAAATCAAAAGATTTCATGTTGTTTATTTATATATAATATTTAGTGAATTAAATGTGAAGGTGTTTTTTAAACTTCACACTCTTAGTTCAGAATGCTTGAATCTGGCTTATTTATATATAAATTTAAGTAGAGAAGAAGGTGGTTCCATCTTTTTCTTGTATTTCTGGCTTGTGTTTTTGAATTAAGAGTTCCATGTGCAGTCATTATTACATCTGATTGGCTATCACATAAGCATTTTTAAGGCGCATCTGTCGATGGTTTCAGCCTTTTACATTATTATTAAAGCTTCTTGATGAATTTTATCAGACTTTATTCCTTTTTTTAAAATTTAACAATCATTTTTGTATTAATTTAACAGATAACATATCTTCAGTTGATTATAGGCTCTCGAAACTGTACATTCATCACAAATACAAAGTACCATCTTGGTTTACTTGAAAACTGACAAGTACCAGAATATAAAAAAAAGTATTGTGATAGCTCATAACAAGAGAAGATTCTATTAGCTGAAACAGAATTTGTGCCCTGATAGCTTTTTTCTAGAGAAAGAATAAGTTATCTCTACTTTATGCAAGTGTATAGAAATGCATCAATGGATACTTATGCAGATCTCAAAAGGATGATGCAAGATCATCAGCAATGGAATAGTGTATTGTGGTTTCTTCAAATCCAGTTGATGATGATGCCATAATAAAACAAAACTTTTAAAAATAAATCACTATTAATATTTTATAAAATAACTTTTTAAATAATAAAGCTAAAAATACAATATACAAAAACCTTGGCTATAATTGATTAACTACATATTAATTCATTTTATAGATAATGAAATATTTTTATAATACAATTATAATACTGAACATCTATCGCTATAAGAAAAAAAACAAATTATATAGAAATCTGCATGATAATCAGTAAATTGCTCTATTTATTTTATTTTGAGCTATCTAATAACAATGGACACAATATGGAAATGTCATAATCAAGTTCACTGATTAGTCAAACTTACATTAAACAGTTCTGGAGTAGAGTGAATGTAGAGAACTATAACTATTGCCTCTAATGCAACTGTTGAACACTGCAGAAAAAAGGGCATGAGATGCTTTCTGTGGGATATATAAGTCTATGATTATACTCTTCAAGTTTTAAATAAAAGTTCCTCAATCCATTGTACATGAATAACATTAAATATCAAACAATAACTTTAAAAAAAAAAAAAACTTTATTGTATCATATCAATTTTTCATTTTAAAATGTTTGCCAAAGGTGTTAAAAATAATAGAATATTTCTCAAATAGATTATAACTTCATTGCATTTACAATTAAAACAAAATCTTAATTACAATGGTAAATTTTTTACATGGTCTAATAATTATACCCAATTGTATATGATTATACTTTCTATTGACCATTAAGTCCGGACCTTTTTTCTATTCTCTCATTTTGCAAACTATTCTGATATCTTTGGAATCAAAGGCATGTATAATGTATTTTTCATGTTCTAAATGGATAGAGAACATTGTAGAATTTTTTTCATGTATGCTGTTTAATCCTTGTATTAACGTTCGCCTTGATTCTTCACAATAAAGATATGGCAGCCTCTCTGCTTAAAGGTAACTGAATACAGCACTAAGATTTATGTAATAGATTTATAATTGTGGGCAGTAGTATTTACCATTGACTGATAGATATCATTTTAATCCAATTTTTTATAGTTTTCAATACATATATCTAAATCAAACATTGATGAACTTTTTACATCATTTTAATACATACAATTATTTAAACAGCATTATCATACAACTGACTACCTAAAATTACAAATAGCATTTACAAATTCATCTTCAGTGCCTTAGAGGGAAAATAAATTTGCATCAGATGATTGGAAATATAAACTATCTGTCCAATTGTGATTAATGAACTTATTAAATACACATACACAAGTTGATATAATATTAAGATAAATAATATTAAAGATACTTAATGTCCTGCACAGTTTGATATAGTAAAAGTGTCAGAGTCTGGGGGTTATGGTCTTTGAACTGCAATCCCAGTTCTATTACATCCGATGCTCAAATTTCTTGGAACTCATGAGCAATAACAATTTGATTATTTTCTTCTAAAGATTGAGTATTTGTAAAGTCAACACTGTAAGTTTAGAGACATTCTAAAAAAAATACTTTAGAAAAAAAGTTTATTAAATAATTATAAAAGTTATGAGATTTTTATAATTTTATAAAGCTAAATAATTTATGTAAAAAGTTTGCAAATGCCAGATATTCAAGCCAATTCACTGGATTATTCCTATTATAGTTTACCAAATTAAGAACAAAAAATAGAATCACATGTTAGTATAATTATACAGAATGTTACTCTAAATACGTATGTATATATATAATTAGCTGCTTATAAGGTGCCACCAGAAGTGAAAAGATGAGTATCAATCCAAGAATTTTTAGTTCTCAATTTCATCATCCATTAGTGATCTATAACATATAGAAAATTTGTTGTAGAAATGTTCTAAATGCACAACAAGAACATTGCTGCCTATGTAGCCCAATGATAGCATGGTAAATTCGAGAGCTAAAGGTTTTTAAATCGAAGCCCAATTTGTTTCTTTAATACTGTAACATTACCTGACCTGAAAAATAACCATTCAATTTTTAACAGCAGACTGCTGATTCACTTTGCATTAATAGCATAACTTAGAATATTTTCTTGAATATTTATCAGCAAGCAATTAAAGTTGTTTTACTTAATTTCTATTTTCCAATTTTTATATATATATTAACTTCAGATCAATTCACGTTTGCTCAAAAGTTGACCTCTGCTAATTTCATAGCTAATGAAAATTTCAATTATTAATTAAAATATTTGTTCTAATTTTTTCCTAAATAATAATAATAAAAAAAAAAATTCCATCCATAAGTTAACGAAATCTCTTGCCCAATGGGTGGAATCCATAGATCCAACATTATGTACAGAATAAACACCATATATTATAATGGTTGGGCAATTTCTCTTACTTTAACTGTCGTACAGGGCACCACCAGGCCATTCAAGCCTGGAAATTTTATACAGTAGGCAGATACACATGGGAGAGGTTACTCTTTTATCGAACCAAAAGCCCCAGTCACCAGCTCAGGGAGAAGCGAAGCTTAAAATATCACTCTGAATATTAAAATTTCTAATTCTTAATTTTAAACAATATTAATCAAATATATAAATAAATTACTGCCAAAATTAATTCAGAAAAACATTTTATTATGAGCACACACATTAAAAGGGAAATTCTGAAAATTAAATTAACTAGTCAATATGTTTGATTCGAATTATATGCACAGATGGAAGCATTTAATAGATTTTACAATTTTAATATTTTACTAAGCGTGAATATGCTACATAGATTACACATATAACCAATCAAATCACTTTTGCCTCTAGGCTAAAATCTCACGTTTAAACCAACGCTACCTTACTGATATAACGATATGACCAATGCAAAATGAGATTATTAGCATAACGCAAACATGTTAACAGGAATTTACATCTTAAGCAGGATATCATTAAAAAATGAATCATGGTGGGAAAGAATGAGCATCTTCTCCATGATCATTACTAAATTTCACCAACAGGCAGTAACGATCCACTATTTAAAGAGATGCTCTATAAATAGGGATAGCAGTCTTTGCCAGCTTACTGTTCCAACCAGAGCATACGAAAATCAATGGCGTAGAAAATACATCTACAACCATTAACAACAAAATGGCTACACTTTTGGGCCATATGTTCAGGTGGGTATTATGCCCTGTATGGCAACACAGTACAAGGGAACAAGTATCCAATGCACCTACTCAGATTACATTGACATAAAATATCCATACATCTATCCACCAGCATTGATTTAACTATGAAACAATTAGATCAAAATTAACATGCTTTAAACTAACATAAGCTTGCGAATCTATGCAGCCATTCATGCTTATTTTGAAATGATTAATTTAAAAGAAATTTACGAGAATGGAAATGATAATAGCAAACATATTAAAAGAAAATGTAACAAATAATTTAAATTTCTGCTTAATCAGATAAGAGTTTTTATGGGTTAGGTTTAAGTATTTGAAAAGTTCTTAGATTATTGAAGTTCATACTTCCCGTGGCTATAGGTTTATTTGAAGTCCGTCTTGGTGATCCATGATGCATCGTACAATTCAAAGTTCTTTCCATTTCATATTGTTCTAGATGAAGACAAGTCAGTTGCTGGCCAGTTTCCGGAAACCATCGTACTCAGGAGGCCACCTCAACTGATAGCAAATGTGGGAAATGTAATTTATTGTGTGACCCCCTACATTTTGGAAATCCACAATACACTTATAAATATATTTAAATAACATACAATCAGTAAGAGCAATCCCAAATCTAAATCTCAACTTCAAAGTTTTATTTTTATATCTTTTGGAATTCTTATCATCAAATTCCAGGATCGATCTTACCTGGCTTGCTCTGTTCTTATTGGAGATGAAGACTTCTCTCTGTGGACAGTGTGTTTATTTCCATTGTTATTGGTCAGCTTTCTTTAGAATGGGAACTCAAAATTTTTATCACTAGTATTTTTTTTATCTCTTACCTGACGTTATGCCCAAGAGCCTGTTTGCTATTAGATCAATATAGAAAATCATTTCCATTGTAAGATTAAAATAACTAATTAACAGCTTTTTATTATTATTATTATTATTCTTTTATATTAAAACAATCTTGTTTTTAGATTTTAAACTTTAAATATACATTATATATATATTAATTTTAAATAAAATTATTAAATTCTCCCTTTTTTATATATATACATTTCTACTTTGAGGATGATTTTATATTTTTTCCACTTTTATTTGAAAGTGATGTAACTGGCATATACTTATACGTACAATATATATATGTGTGTGTGTGAATGACAGGGAAAAGGATGTGTTCGCACAAATAACTGTGTGTGTGTTTACATTTAAAAAGTGAGATAATAAAAGTCTTCAAGTAGAACAAATTAACCTTTGGAACTTTTGTTTGATATCGGTTAATCTTAATCAAGCTAAGGTGAAAGGGCTAAATTACCTAAGTGCAAGTACTAAATCAAATCCAGTCTACATGAATAACATAAATGACAAGCTAACTTTAATTTGGAGTACGATTTTCTTCTTCAAATAGCCCAGAATTTTTCTGGTTCAATGAATGAAGTAATTATCCTGATTAAACTTGAAAAATATTTTACAAAAGTAAAATTAGGTGATAGTATAATCTAAAATGAAAGGCAAAATCCAAGACAGAAATTGTATACTCTTATGAGTTCAATCAACCAGATACTTTTTTTAAAACTAAACTATTTCAATTAGAACAATTCAGTTAAAGTTATTATACTTTGAAACCAATTATAAAAATATTTGTAAATACAGGCATATTGAATCAAATGATTTAAAATACGATTATAAATATCTAAATAAAATCTGTAGAAGAGTATACAAAATTGCAGTTATAAATATCTAAATTAAATCCTTTATAAATATCTAAATTAAATCTATAAGTACAAAATTGCTTTTACAAATATCAAAATTAAATTGATATAAACAATATTTTAATTAAATGTCTAATTTCTTCTTTCCTTTTTTTTTAAAGAAAACAAAATTAGAAAGATCAATTTAATGTTAGTATTTATTGTAATGCATCTTCTTGATGTAAAAACTCCTTGATGTTTATGGTCTAGATCTTAAAATTGAGATGCTAGAAGAAATTATGGTAAATATAACAGAGAATATAAGTCAACTATATGATTAGGATCAAATATTTTGGCTTGGAATTACTATTCTATCTGACTTTGGCTAGAGAGATTGTAATATATAACATATATTGCAATGAAATAATTAAAATATAAAAAAAATTGTACAGTTACTTCCAAAACCACTGTGTGCCAGTATCCCAAACATTTAAATCTGGTCTGAGTTAATCACTTTATCACTGACTGAAATGTAGAATACCAACAATATCACATAACTCTCATTTCATTCACATACTTTCAAGGGAAAATCTCTTCATCTGATTCTAGAGCCATCTATTAAGCCCAATAGAGAGTAACAAATCAAACAATATGATGAAAGACTACAAAGAAGGGGAAAAACTGAAATAATGCAGGTGAGAAACCGATGATGTGTTTAAAAATATACAAAATTTTATACCAAGTATTTTACACTAATTTATAGGTTTAAAAAAAAAACAATTTAAAATCTCTTGAATGCTTATATAAGATGGATCTAATTTTAAATGAAGATTTAAAAGATTCTAATCGACACTAACATATCCCTTCAATAGTACAAAAAAATAATAATAACTATCTGAAACAAAACTAAGATAATAAATAAATATTTTTTTGGAGATGGTATTAATTACATTGCACTACTTCATTAATTAGTTATCAATTTTCTTGCAAATAAATATAAAATGGTATAACTCTGAAATAATCATCAATTTAGTCACTGCATATACAAAATTAAATAAATAAAAACAAAACAGAAACTATAGGAGTAGAAATGTTTAAAAAGATCAATAAAACATGCAAAGAGAAAAAACATGTTCACAATACTTTTAAAAGAAATTCTCTCAAGTGGAATGGTATTTATATTATGAAAACACAAAAGCTACACAAGATTTAAAAAATTAGATTTATTAAGGGAAGCTGGAAAAACTTAGCAATAGTGATTACAAGTGATAAATAACATTTGATCAACATTTGTGTTAATTTGCTAATGCTTGCCATCCACCTCCTTAACCTAATTTATTTTAATATTTCAAACTGGACATTACACTAAAGAAGCTCTTTATATATATATATATATTTATTGATAATGCAGATTATGTTAAAATATAAATAAAATAATAATTGCTACAAAACTGGAGAAAGTTTTAATTATCAAGTGAATGATGATTTGAAACCAACATTTATAATTTTTGATAGTGTACAGATCACAAATAAAAAAAGGAAAAAATCCCATAGAATAGGATTGTGGTTGTTAAATTTCATCTATGAAATAGATGAGTGTGATAGCCATGGATTGTCTTGAATCTATCAGTGAGATTTCAGTAATGTTTAGAAAAATCAAATCCAACTGGTCTTATTACCAGATCTTGAAAAATAAATTTGATAGAACATCATATATAGTCCATTTTAATGCCATAATTCTTTGGCTATAAATTCTTGATTGAATCTCCAGAAAAGAGATCTTGATTTGAGATGAGTATTAGATGGCAAGATTATAATTAAAATTACTAGAAAGTCCAATCCCCTTAACACTTTTTTAATACTTTCTTTGATGCAACTTTTCTTTTTGATATTTGGTGGAGGAATATGTGAAAAAATATGGTCCCACTATAAAGGATATGTTATAGTAATATGTGAGTATTCAAAAGTTTAGATTGGGCACTTTTTCTCCAAATAGAGATACAGTATTACCAGTAGAATATGGTAATGCTAAAGGAGCTGTCTATAAAGTGGTTACATTACAATCCAAATAATGCCGCCAGTCTTCCAAAAAGCTTATTCCTAGAAATTATTTTAGATTAATGAGAAAAATAAGTTAGGTTATAATCCAAGATTATTCCTAAATAGCAATGTGAATTGTTAAAAATAAAACTGGTTCACTTCTTGGTTTACTCTAAGCTGTTCTACATATATATGATTCTCACTTATTGGCAAAATTCTTGATATGATTCAAATAGTTCATACTGAACACATAATAATGATATTATCTTGCTGATAAATAATGGCTATAAAGAGCACTACTGGTTTAATTCCAATCTGGAATGAATTGTTTTTGATATTCCTGAGGAATAGATCCTTTGGTAAATGTTATGTACTTAATATAATAATCAATTTAAATAAATACTTTTTTATGTTGGATATTTGACTATTATATAAATGTTATGTTGGTTGAATTTATCACAGATAAATGGGAATTGGACAAAATCAATTAATATTTCATTCAAGGTATTTAATATATTGACTCCAAATAGCTGTGCTTAAATTTCATCTAGAAATAGAATAATTTTTAACTATATGAATGTAAAATTCCAAATGAGTAGACTGAGTTTATAAAGGCTTTAGACAAAATAACCCAATATCAATATAATGAACTATTTTTTGTTGAAATAAAAAAATGGTCCTGCTCCTATTGCTTAAATAGAATGTTCTACTGCAATGAAAATACATGTCTAAATCCAACCATTCTAAAAATTGACAATTTACTTCCTCTTCATTAGCATATCTCCAAAGGCTATTACAAGAATTGAAATCTACATATACAGAAAGTGCAGAAAGATTTGTAAGAGAAAGGTATATTTGAAAGTTTGTAAATGTTGCATACATAAAAATTATCTACCTAAATGATGATTGCAATATCATTTAAACAATCTTCAATAGAAGTTGTTTGCATTATAAGATAGTTTGAAACAAAGATAGGCATGTTTAGAATGAATTATATTAAAAATCAATATAGGCATGTTTAGAATAAATTATATTAAAAATCAATGTAAATCCAGGAATGTTTTTTAAGGTGCATTATTAGAAGAATGATGAGTCTCTTGAAATACAATATCAACTTTGTGCTGAATAATTATTTTTATTAAAATCTCTAGTTTTCATTTTGATATACTCTCATTATTAAGTTGAAGTAACTTTATTATTGTTTTTGCATGAAGATGAGATTACTTTGAAGAAAATATATGTGGCACTCGAGGTGTTCCATGAATTCTAACACATAATCATTTTTCATTTTGAAAATCTTGGACCTTCATTTCCATACTTGGTACAACTATCCCCCATGATACTATAGAAGTACACACAAATAGCTTTATTGACTATTTTTCATAATTTGCTATCTTTAACCAGGAATTCATCAAAATGAAATTTTGTTTTCATATGAGATAATTTGTTTCACATATTAATGTATACTACTTATACGATGAACCACAGAAAGGCTCACCCTATAAAGCATTAATAGATGGCATTAAAAAATGACATGGAGCTAATCTGAATTCATTTAATGTAATTGTTACATATAGACAAAATTGGAAAGACAGCGAAAAAGGCATTGCACAGTTAGAGATGATTACTCTATTTTCTGATAATGAAAAAGAATGAACAGAGCATTGAATTTTTTCAAAAGAAGATACACAAAGTCATGCTAAAACTAAATTATTATTATCAACAATAAAAAAATCATTATTATCAACAATAACTACAACAACAATAATAAGAAGAAAAAACAGAATGCAACAGAAAGTTCTATTTATGTTTAAGCATGAACAAAAACAACTGTATATATGAAAAGAAGTAACTTCAAAAAATGATAATAGTAGAAACTATACAAATATTAATATGTAAAATCAGATAAAATAATTATAATAAACAAAAAACTCTGAAGTAAACATTACAATATTCACAATACCAATACATAATAATAAAAAATAGCTATAGCCAGTTTATAATTTGTCGGCCATCTTGATGGCAGGCATGCTTTTATTTATTATTATATATTAGATTTTGAATATTGAAATGTTTATCTCAGAATTTTTTGTTTATTAAATAATATATATCTGATAATCAAAATATAAAAAAAATATTTTATTAAAATATAAAGTTGTAAAGATATTATTAAAAAGTCAACTAAATGCTTAAGAGTCATGATTTATAAAGAATATCAATTTTCCATATAGTTCAACCACAAATTAACTATCCAGTTCTCAATAAAATTAAAGAAGAATATTTTCTTGATGATTTAACAAAGATAAACTTTTTTTACACAGTGATGTGAATTAAATAATGATTAATATTATGCTAAGAAAGAAAAGAAAAAATTAGAAGACAACGATGATTAAGAGAAGATGCTAAAACAGTCACTGGATACATGCATTTTAACCTTATAAAAAATAACAGATAAAGAAATAAAAAAAGTTTACATACAAATATTTAAAATATTTCACTAGAAAAAGATTTAATTAATGCAGAAGACTAGAATACCAAGAATTAGAATAAATTGTATTAAGAGTGGCAAGCATTTCAACATTTATTGCTTGATCATAGTACTTAATATGCCTTCAGATAAAGAATTCAATATATCATATGGACATACAGAAATAAGTGGTCTATGTATAATTAAAAGTAGCAATTCTTTAGAAGTAAAAGTCTTCTTTGAAGTGACATATCACCTTTTAATAAAATAATTTAATATACTTAAGTCTTTAGTAATTATATAAAAAATTTCAATTATGTATAAGCATCAAAATATTGAATTTATTTATTTTATTTCAGAGACAGTTATTATACTATAGATTATTTCTTCAATCCCAGAATAATCCAAAATATTTCAGTGTTGAAAGCAATTACTTAAAAATAAATATTGGAATATAGATACCACTACTATCTAATAGTCAATAATTATTTAATCTTATGATAGATAGTTCTGGAATAGAATAAATAGAATGAATTACTATTCCTAAAAGCATAGGTAAATAAATAATCATCTTTATTGTTAAATAATAAAAGGTATATATAATTTAGAAAATAGTGTGGTTCAGAAAATAGCTGATCTTTCACCAAATCAAAACGATTTACCAGACATATATAGAAAAATATATGAATATATTTTTTTAAAACAACCTCTCCAATAATAAACATTTAACTTTTTTTTTAATTTATTCTCATATCTCACATAGAAAGGAGGTTTATTATAAAGTAGAAAAATGTAAACAAGATATTAAATCTGATGTGTAAATAACATGCAAGAGGTCCAATAACAGCTCTGTGGGAAACATTAAGAAATCACATCTAAATTATGCTTAAAACTAATATTATATTTATAAAAGTGATTTTTCTCTGTTAATTTAGGGTTGGGATATACCGAAATATTTTGTTTGAATTTTATTAATTATACAACACTAATGCAATTTACACTTCTGTTTCATTTTAAGTCAATTACATAATTTAAAATAGCAGATTACATGATAGAGCTTATGCAAACCGTATCTCAAATATAAATTTTGAATTTTTTAAATAGGCAAACAGTCAAAAATGCTAAAGTAAGGACTATAGACAAATCTGCAATAATTAACAAAAGCAAAACTAAAACACCAGCAATAGGAAGTTTTATATGGCTAGAAAGAAACTGAAACCTGTATAATTTATACAATATGGCAAAGGGTAACTGAATTAATTTGCTAGTGTTATTTTTAAAATTCAATTAGAAATCCAAGACCAAACCAAGAGTCTTATAACACTGAACAATAATATAATATAACTTTCCAGCTTTAAATTCATATTCTCAATTTCACCAAGAACACTTTTAGAACCAAATAAAATAACAGTAATTTTAAATACATTCAAATTCAAACAATGATTTTAGATATCTCTATCATAGCTATCAAATTACACTTGTGTCCTCAAACCCTCTGAAAAATAATTTAGTGGAAAATTTAAAAAAAATTCAATATCAATTGCAAAATTATGAGTATGAAAAATTAAACAAGATGTGAATAATTATTACAAAAGAGAATCAATAACAGCCCTGAAGAATAACTTGAGTTGTTAAAAGTGAATCATGTGATGTGATGTGATGCACTGTGACTTCTCCTTATACAAAGTCAGGAATCTCTCAGCCACTATTCCCAGAGAAACCATATAAGATGTTACAGATTAGCGCCATCTGTTTCCTAACCATAACTTTTTATAAAATTCAAGACTTCATAGTTCAGACCAATATATCTTAATTTGGCTAATGTAGGTTCACTAGTTATAATATGTTTTAGAATACTTTAGACATAAAAGTCCACAAGGTTTGAATTATCAATAATTCTTGCAAATATCATCAGTTAGATCAGTCAAGGCAGTAGATCTAGAATATACCTTCCTAAAAATTTACTGTTTTAAAAATAAAATATTAAAAAAAATTATTTGAATATAAATATTTTTTAAAATAATTTAGTCAAAGCAGGCAAAAACTAATAGGCATATAATCTGGAGAAGTTAAAGTATTATCTTAGGGATAGATCTTATCAATGCAAATTTCAACATAATGGGAAATAAGTGGGAAAGGCAATGGTTGAAAATATCTATAATAGTGACCAGACAAAATAATGACCATAAATTTAATATGGCACTTGAAAGTCCACAAATATCAGAAGCATTACATTTAATAGATTTACGGGACTTAACATTTTTATGACTTACTGTTGTAAATTCAAATTTTATATAATACATTTTTATGAAGATTTTATTATAAAAATTAAATGTCCATTGCACGTAAGGAAAAAAATGTCAAACTCATTAACCGTTTGAAATGGGGAGGTAAATGAATCAGATAATTACAAAACAAAAAAATATTCAGCTTGGAAAAGGAACTCCAAAGAAAAATACATTTTTAAATTTAAAGAAAAGAGATAAATAAGCACTTTTTTGCCAATCTAATGATTTTTGTAACCAAATTATGCAAGTCCTTATAAAAAAAAAAAAACTACCTTGAGATTTTATCTTAATAAATTTCTTAAAAGCTTTATTTCTTAACTTAAACATAATTTTTATACCAGCAGTAATCTGTGAGCTTTTTTAACATAGTAACATATATTTATCTAAAGAACTAACTTAGATCTTTGTAAATGTAAAATTGTATTCTCAATATTGTCATTATAGTAAATACAATCAATGCTAATGGCATCAGAAAAAAATGAATCTATAAAAATTACTACAATCTCTGAAAGTTACAAATTTACCTTTAATTGAAGTAACTGAAGAAAGATTAAAAGAGATCCAAACAAGGCAATGATCAGAAATCTCATGATAATTTCAAAACCAATAGTAAAATTAGTATTGTCAAAACTAATGACAATAATGTCAATAAAAGTTTCACTTTAACTGGTTACTCTAGTAGAAAAGTCAATTACTTATCTAACCTCGTAAATATAGAAGAAATAATATCTACATTTTCTGTAGTAAACAGATTAACATTAAAATCTCCCAGAATAATGACTATCAAATTTAGACAGAATAAAGTTAATAACATCTTTTAAACTATCCAATGAATTTCTAAAGTAGGAATGATGATGATAAATAACACCTTCAGCAATGATTAAAACATTATTATGATGACAAGAAATCCATCAGAAAAGGTGATGAAACTCACAGAAATAATATTGAAAAAGATAATTTTTAAATATAAAAATGTAGCCCCAATATTAAGTTTAGTTTTAGATATATCAATATCAATTTTATCATTTTCAGTAATAAAATCTCTATCAAAACCGGTAATAAGAGAACAAATATTTAAATGTAATTTTTTCAACAAACATTTAAATTTATCACAACTATAAAAGAGTTATCACAAGATTTGAAACAAATTTTAGATAGAAAATAAAAAAAGATTACTTCTATTTTGTAAAAAGTTTTCAAATAACATGGATTTATATAAAAATAGATTCAAGTTCAAAAATATTTTAATATGATGCTGTTACAGTTATAACATTACAGTGATGAAATGCCATCAAACATATTAATGAAAGATAGGTCAAGGACACAGACTTAGAAGACATTTGAGAAAAAGTCACCATAACATTCAAAAGTTGTGATATATAAATAGAAATATATTTTCAAAAATTGGATAATAATTATGAGGAGAATAAAATCCTTTTAATTATCACACTAATTAATAACAACAACATCTCACTTCATTTTAAAATAAAGTTTAATCAATGAAAAAACAAATATGTTTGTGAAATAGCAGACTGAAAGCAAAGCTAAATGGAGATTGCAAAAATTATATTTTAAAATGCTGAAAATCAATATTCTGAAAATAAAAACAAGAAAATAGTTTATCTTGAAAGATAAGGATAATTAAAAATCAGAAAAAAAATCTCAACTGGATATTAAAAAAACATTCTAAGGAAAGATCCAATACAAGATAGACAAATAATATAAGTAATTTTTAGGTCAAAAAACAACTGTTTGAGACAAGTAATTGTAAAAGGTTATTTGGAGAAAAATTTGAACATATGAATTACGATATAATAAATAACATCCAAGTAATTGAGAAATCAGCCTATTTGCTATTTTGATTACTGAGAGAAAAAAACAATATAGATAATTATTGGTAAATATTTTTTTTGAATTACTGATAATTAACCAAACTTTCAATACTGTGTTGTTGTTTTTTTTTTTGTATATTGCCTTTGTTTTTTTACCTTTGTTTTATATAACCTTCTGTACTACATAATAATATTGTCATGTTAATAGTCTAATAGATATTATTATTAGAATTAAAATAATAAATATTAAGCAGGTATAATACTTATTAATGTTTCATTGTATTTATTTTTTAAAAATATAATTAAAACAGTTAACAAGTGTTTATCAAAAGATATACATTGACAACAAAGTAGTATTATTGGGAGCCTCTATTAGCATCTAAATCTTTATTAGAACCAAAATTCAGGTAATAAAAGTTTTATTCCTAACTGTACTAACAGTTACATTATTTATCAATATCTCACAATTCATTGCAATTATTTAATCTCTAGTCTTTTACTAGGAGTTTGTAAAGATATATTACAGCTTCTTTTATATATGTGTGTGTAGTACAATATTGTACTACTTTAAAACTTTGAAGAATTCTTCTTAGCAAATAAAGATAAACAGAAGATAAAAATTGAAGTAAAATGGCATATAAATGACAAAAGCACTTTATATAATGTTTAGAATGCACAATTTTTAATGGATATATATTTTTGGAAAATTTTAAATGGAAAAGTTGAATCATATTTTATGTGAGAAAAGTTACTAGGAACAAAAGCATTAGCTATAAGAATGGAAATGTATGGATGAAATACTAGACAAAAATATGTCTTCTTCAGATAAGATTGACAATGCATGGAATTTTAAAAATATTTATTTCAAACTTAAAGCCAAATTTGATATATGAGCATTGGTTGCAAACAATGATTGCTTCCAATTTTAAAAACTAAAATTAATGGCTACTTTCAATTTTTTTGACAGTTAAACATAAAAGGATATCCAAAGGTTTTTTTTTAGAAAACTGGTTTACAATATATATTTTTTTGTTCCTAAAGCATTACTGAGTTTAATAATATTCTGGTCACTTCACAACAATTAATACATAATAATGTATAAGAATTTAAAAATGAGAATTTTAAAAACCCCTCATAAATCAGAGAATAATTGTAATATTTAAATCCTCTTATTTTCCAAAGAGATTTGTTTAGGCAATTGTGGAACCATCAGCTAACAATGTAATTTCTTTGACTTTTGAAAAAATATATTATCAAAGGCAAAGAGAGAATAAATAAATGCAATCAATATGCATTCAATGTACAAATATATTTCTCTTACTTCCAGTATAAAACATATTTGTCTCAATACACAAATTTACTAAAGCCATTCTCTTTGATTTCTTATTTCCTTAGATTATCCCATAAAGAAATGTTCAAAGAAAATCTTAATTTAGATAAAATGTATAAAGTTAAAAGATTAAATAATGTAGATAAAGAATTAGACAATACACGTATATAAATAACAAAATTCATAATCAAAAATAAAAAGTAGCTTGGTGCAATCTGTTAATATTTATTAATAAAATTTGATACAGATATTTTCTTTAATACCAATATTAAGGAACATTCTATATATTACATTTTATTAATAGGTATTAACATAAATACGAAATGTTATAAAGAATATATCAGAAATTACAGATCTAATAGTCTTCAATCAGTTCTATAGAAAATCTGTACCAAACAATTACAATTCATCTACAGTGAATTTTGGATTCAAACCAACCAAAAGAACAAACTAGATTTAGAAGTAGTTTTAGCCCAATGAATCATATTCAAGTACTGAGAGAAATTAGAGGGGAAAAAAATCAATGAATATGAATTGTCAATTATTATGCTTTGGAGTTATAAATTATGAAAAGATATTTTTAAAAGTATTTCCATGATGATTTAAGCTTTGGATCATAAAAGGATATAGATGCAGGATAGTCATATTCTAAAGAATATTTGTTTAAATGCACCAGCAGTGAATAGATTACAAAACAATGATAAGGATATACAGCAAGATAATTCCATATCTCTAAAACTTTCTACAGCAGTTTTACAAGAAGTATTTTATGAATTAAAATAATGGCAAGCTAAGGGAATTAAACTATTATGAAGATTATTTAAGTCGTCTAGATTTTGCAGATGATATGACTAATTTTGTAAATAATGCTTGAGTTTCAGAAAATATTACAAGAGTTATCAGATCAAAGTAGGAAAATAGGTCTAAAGATATTTAAAAAAACTAAAGAAATGTTCAATAGATTTTTCAGAAAAAGAAAATAAAGATGGATAATCATGAATTAGAGTGAATAACTACAAATATTTAAATCATGTATAGAGAATTTTGCCTGTTTTAAATATCTAAATCATATTATTAATGCAGATAAAAACCTAATAAATGAAATTAATCATAGAATTGATAATGCTTTCAGTAAAAATAATTTAATATTAAAAGGAAATATGTCTATATGTTGAAATGAAAAGTTTTTAATAGATGTGCTTTAACAATAAATTCTTATGAATCTGAGACTTGGGCACTCAACAGAAGAATAATAGAGACTTTATTTCACTCAAAGAAATATGAAGAGTTGTACATTGGGAGTAACAAAAAGGATCTAAAGAATAATACTTGAGTGAGAGAATAAACAAGTATCATTGTCAAAGCATATTGCTAGAAAAGATGATAAATCAACAGTTAAAATCTTGAATTGGATACTAAGAGATTAAAAAAAATTTAGAAAGAGATATGTGAGATGGTCAGGTGAAATAAGGAAATTTAATGGTATGATATAAAGAAAAGCTATGGTTTGGAGAAACAGAATTAAATTTGGGGAGATCTTCATCCTGATGTGAATCAATAATGAATGAAAATAATGAAACATATTTTTTTGATAATGTATATCTAAATTAGCAAAAAAAAAAAACCTTATTTAAATATTATCATATTTTATGTTTCACAATGCCTCTGAATAATGCAAAATTCAACAAATATAATAGCTTTTCAATCTATGTTTACCTGTATAGAAATGGACCCACCTAGAATGGATTAACAGATGAGATTTAAATGTATCTTGATAATATTGGAATCTTAATAATTTTGAATACTGGTTACACTAATAATTTGGCTAAAGATAAGTTAGAAAATACTGGACACATGACAATTGTTAATACTTTGTTATTGTTTGATCAGGAGGATAGTAAAACTGTTTTCCATTAGACCATATAACGATAAATGAATTTATTGTAGATACAAAAAAGGCAGTAAATAGTATCAACACAGAAATTACTTAGCAGATTTAGAATCACGGATCATCAAAAACTGCAGTTGTAACTCTTTATTTCCATTCTTCAGTTACATCTCTATATCATAAATGGAAAGAACCTTATAGCGTAATAGTAGTATATCACCCATCATGCTTGTGATCATGTTTCAAATTCAAGCTTATAAACTTGAAAATTTTTCAATAGGTCTAGGATTGTTTCTTAAATGGTGAATCCAATTAACCACCCAATGTTGGTTGGTAAATGAGTATTCAGTTATTTTTAGCTAAGAATAAAATAATGATTTAAAAAAATATTCAATTTTTCACCACCCTATCAACTGATAAGCATTCTCCTTAACTGTTCTCTATGAAAGGCTGCTGGAGACATCTATTCCCTTTTATTGGCAATTTACAAAATACTGTGGTTTACCTTTTTCCCATACTCATTTGTACTTGCTGTTAATGAATAAATCAATGACTATCAAATAGCATATTCCTGCTGCTAAATTTAATTCTTGCAAAATTTCAAAATTTCTTGAAGAAATCCTTCAAATGGATAGTCAATAATCAATATATAAATAAAAATAGACTTTATAAGTACAGTTATAGAACTTAAAATTAGTAATTGTATAAAAAATTAAAAATAAATATTGTTGTTTTTTTTTAATGGGGGGGGGGTGAAATTAGAAGCTAAAAGGAAAGGCAATGAAAAAAGACATTCAAAATTTTCAATTTAAAATCTGTATGTTAACATTAATGAAAGATAATTTCAATAAATTCTAATAAATGCCAGAAGATACCTTAATAAAAAGAACTGCAATAAAAATTTTATGGTAAAAAAAATTTTTAAATGTGAATTACATATGAAAAAAAGATAATAAAAATAAGTCAAGTTAACATATAGATAAAAGTTGCTAAGAGATTCTAAAATGTAATTGTTGGTGCTATATCTATATATTTTTTTTTTACGATTCAAATAAAAATAAAAAAAACTTTGGAGATTTTGACAGAACATTTTTTCTAGTAATAATAAAAAATTGACCAGTTGGCAATCTAATGAAGTAAATGAATAATTGGATCAGTTAGAAATCTAATGAGATAAGTGAATAATTGACTATCATTAGATAATTATTTGGTTGATTTTGGATTGCTATTAAAAAAGTCTTAAATCTGTTTGTAAAAGCTTCACATATATGGGAAAATCTCTTAAGCCCTATTTGCATTTAATCACAGGACACAGACAGATTAACAATGATCACCCATCCACAATACCATTGCACAAGCATATTGTGCAACGAGAGTAAAATTGAGTAAATAGAAGACATAGATTTTATTAGTTGAAGTTTAGATCTATGACAATGCATTTTTCACACAATAAATTTTAATAAAGTATCAGCATTATTATTTTTATGCAAACAAATCCCTTATTTTATAATAAGTGTTTACTCACTTCCAAAGAAAAGATTGTTTAAACTTTAAAAAATAAATAGCTGAGCAATGCTTTTAACTTAAAAAGTAATATTCATAGCACTCAAACTCATATATCAATAATTATACTCTGCATGGTTTAATGCAGAGTGACAGACTCTAAAGCTAAAGGTCGATAGATCGTGGCTCAGCTGTGTCATTTCCAGTTCTTGAGTATCTTATAAACTCCTGAATAATAAAGCATTTGATTAAGATTATGGTCATTAAAAAATGGTATGTATGTGTGTTAAGTTCTTTGCTCGGAACCAAGTAAAGTGATAAGACACGATCATTGCTAGAAATAATATGTTACTGTTTGTCACTCTCTAAATACGATTTATCATTTCAATTGTAGAATATCACAAAATTATAAAAGCTTTTGATTCACTAATTTGTTTGTACCATTTAATGAAGAAATATTTACTAATAAATAACTGAAGGTTTCTATGTCCAAATTCAATTTGTTACTTCCAGTACTTTAATTCCAAAAAATTGTTGCTTTTTTTTTAAACTTTAAATTATAGACAAACGGGCACAGAATGCACTTTGGAAAAAAATGTGGAAAAAAAGAGACAAAATTTCAAATTCATAACAGAAAAGAAAGCAGGCATTGAACTGCCCTCAAACAGTGCAGCCTTCTCGCTTAAACTAAACCCAGATTATTCTCCACTAGACATTCCGGTTACATTAGATGAGGCAAAACTTCCAATTTTCATCTCGATTCGAGGTGTGCAGCCTCAGTGTTTCAGCTGTGGAGAATGTACTCACCTTCTAAAGGCATGTCCAAAAGGAACATGTGCTCACTGCAATTTAAAGATGTCCAGAAATCATAAATGTCCACAAAAAACGTTAAACCCTCAATTCACTTCAATTCAACAGACAACTAATACAAGTGATAATGAACAAAATCAAGTCAATGAAGACAGTATTGAAATCTCGCAAACATTAATAGATGCCATAACTCAAGAGAAAACAAAAGAAGGCTGTGTGAACAGTATTACATTACAACATATACACACAGCTTCCGAAAACCATTCAACAACTGGATCAAAACAGAAAATAGTAGAAACACAGACACATCAAGTACAACAAACAATAATTAAGCAACAAATACCAATACAATCATCTCTACAAACTAATCCGAAAGGTCAAATAATACCGAATAACAAAAGGAAAACACAAGATTCTTCTGAATCGCAGCATGAAGAAACAACCAACTCAACTGCAGAATCTGATCTTGATATCAACTACTCTCAAAACTCTTCAAACAAAGCATCCAAAAATAGAAGTAGGCAAGAAAAGAAGAGAACAAAAAGAAATAAGTCTCAGAACAGCTCAACAGAGAACCTATCTACAGATTCACTAAGTACAGCATCTCAAAAAGACAAAATGGTCAACTCAAATACAAATACTCAAAACAAAGCACTAGATCAAGGTCAAACAAAAACAACAGTATCAAATTGCTCAACAGAGAACCAATCTACAGATTCACTAAGTACAGCATCTCAAAAAGATAACATGGTTAACTCAAATACAAATTCTCAAAACAAAGCACTAGATCAAGGTCAAACAATAACAACAGTAACAAATTGGGATATTCTGACTCAAACAGCACAAGTACTCAAGGATCAACTAATCTCATTGGATGATGAGTTCTCAGAAGAATAAAGCAATCTCCACACCTATACAGAATCAAACAATGCATTTAAAAATTGCTGGAATTAATGTGAGGGGGCTCAATTCACTGGATCGGGTACATGCAATCAAAAACTGGTTGAACAAATCAAACTTACACATTGTATGTTTCTCCGAGACCAAGTTACATTTTCAGTCCAATATTAAAATACAGCAATTAATGCAGCAACATGGATATTTCCATTATCTACCCTCGAATACTGCTTCTTCTGGAGTGGCTTTCCTGATCAATAAAAATCTGGAACATCAGCAACTAAGAACTCTTCACATTAGCAAAGAACTTCTATTTATTAACATTACCATTAATAATAACCCCATAAACATAATTTACCTTTATCTCAAGAATGATACTAATCTAATTCATTCAGTGATTAATAAAATCAACGCCCTGCTTTCATCCAATAATTCACCCTCAATCTGCTTTGGGGATTTTAACATGACCTATCATCAGTTTACTAACAAATATCTTCATTTATTCAACAAAGTTATGCTATGTGGAGAAGGTTTCTTTCCTCCTCAATCATTCTCATTTTACACACAACACAAGCAATCGCTAATTGATCTTCTCTTTTATTCCCCCAAACTTCATTATAACCTGCATGCCAAGCTGCAATTAGTGCTTTTCTCAGACCACCTTGCTATAAAAATCTCGCTACAACTAGACACCAACATGATAAGTCTTTCAGACCACACAAAAACTATAAGACTTTTGAACAAAGCCACAACACTGGAATGGTTATTCTCAGAAGCATATATCCTTCTAAATAAAATACAAGTACTCACTTTGCCACCTGTGCAAGCATGGTCTGCTTTCATAGGAATCTTGAGCACCCTCATTAACTTTCACACAAAAAGATCTAAGGGACCAAATCAACTTCTAAAAGAACTTGATTCAATTAGTAATAGGCTAAGTTCACTACCCCTCTCAAGTACCAAAATTCAAGAAATACTAGAATTAAAAACTCAATATCATGAAAAACAAAAAGCTCTAGCTCAATACATTGCTACAAAGAGATCCAAAATCTTTTTGGCAAATAGTCATAACTGGACTAGAAGCTACATTCGATGGGCACTTGGATCGGCTGCTAGACCAACACCGTCTACAATTATCATTAACAGCAAGTGCTATAGTGGACCAGAAATGTTGGAGAGAATTCACTCTCATTTCAAAACAAAGTTGCAAAACAATACTTTTCAAACAGGAAACATATGGAATCATACCACAACCAATCACAACATAAATGAAGCCCAAATATTGCAAAAGCTACAGGCATTTTCTGAAAGCACTCATCCGGGCCTTCACGCAATCCCAAAATTTGTACTATTACACCTTAGTCACTACACAATCCCCATAATCAAAAACATGATTGACGTGCTGGCCGATGACTTTCAGAACATTCCAGATTTGTACCCAGTGGCACTGGTCCCTTTTCTTAAAAAACAAGAAAATCCATCTAGTCTCAACAATATACGACCTATTTCCATGATTCCATTGCTAATTAAGACAATTGAATCCTTAGTTAAGGACCGGATACAACCCCAACTCTACTCACATATTTCATCTTTTCAATTTGCCCGAAAAGGATCATCAACCATTGATGCAGTTCAGCGCTTTCTTTTACTAACTGAACACGTCAGACAAACCAATAAGTCAAGGCCACTGGTCGTACAACTGGACTTCTCTTCAGCATTTGACTCGGTAATACCATCCGTACTGTTCCAGATGATGCAGGAGTATCAGGTGCCCGACGTGTACATCAGAATAATAGCAAACCTTTTACTAAATCGTTCCATATTTACTTCTTTAGATGGAAGGTTGTCTACAGGTTTTAGACCTCACATCTCGATTCCACAGGGTTCTCCCCTAGCATCACTATGTTTTATAACTTACATCAACCCCATGCTCAAGGACATAGAGAATATCTTGCCAGGCATTTATGTTCCTGCCATCAAAAAACAAATCAACCACATCTCCTATGTGGACGATGTTACCATTTTTCTTCCCAGTGAAGCTCATCTTCCAACACTCTTCACAATTATTGACAAGCATGCCAAAATATTAAACTTCCAAATTAACAATAGCAAATCTTCCATCTGGAGAATTAAAACAGGAACAACAATTCCATCCAGATTCACAGCCAAGCCACAGCTTTTTTTAGGATTCCCCATGGCAAAAACAAAAACTATCATGACTAGAGAAATTCAAAATTCAATCCTTCAAAAAACCAATAAAACAATCAACACTCTCTCTAGTATTTCGCTTTCAATTCCTGGTAAAATCGCACTCCTTAACATGCTAGTGTTTTCAAGACTCAATTACTATCTACCAATCATCAAGCCTACTAAAATCTTCGGTAAACAAATAGGCTCATTATGTACTAAGCTATTGTGGAAAAGGAAGGTTGTGGCCATAAGCTTGGCAAAGGCCCAAATGCCTAGAGAACTGAATGGTCTTGGTCTACACTCGGTTGCTACATTATACTTGCAAAAATCACTAAATCTGCTACACAACCATTCACTGGAAATGGACTATACAAATTTAATCCAAGAATTTCAACCTACTGATACGCCACCTCCCCATAGTAAAGGATGGTTGACTGACATCTGGACACATGTCAATGGCTGTATTAACTTAACTCCAAACATCTTCAATGAAAAAAAAGTCCTACTGGGAAACTTATAGGCTAAAGAAAGATTGTCCCTCAGCTCTCCATAATGCTCTTGGATTAAACAACAAATTATTGATCAAAAAAGCCAAACATTGGTTTCTGGAACCCAAATTTATTGATTTTCTTCTGAAATTAAACCTCTCATCACTACCCACTAATCAGTTCCTCGTAATGAGGAGGGGTTTTAACAAAATTAGCTCTCAATGTCAACTCTGTCAGAGGGATGAGGAAACAATTCAACACATTTTCCTAGATTGTCCATCACTCAGCATTCTTGGGTCTTTCATTGATGAAAAGGTAAAATGCTATTCTACAGACACATTCTTAATCCAGCAAGCAATTAAAGCTGGCAATTTTGCTAACATTAGATTAGCAATTTTCCTATCCTTCGCCATCTGGCTAACGAGATGCAGTTTTGTTCTGGGCAATGCGAACACCAGTACCCTTCAAGTATTTAAAACACTCATCAAGGGTAATATCATCAGAGATAAAATGCTTGCTCCGGATTGGCTGTATCAACAAACCTGGGCCAGCACCTCCATGCTAGAGCACTGATTATTGCAAAGATATCAATGATCAAATATGAGTCTCGCTTCATCAATGCAATACCAAAATGAGCTCAGTCATATATATGGGAACTCTACCATACTATCTAAAGACTACCAATTAGGTGGATTGATAACACCATCTACCTCAACAATAAAAGTTAACAAATTTAATCACGAACTGAATGGCTTAACTTATAAGAAAGTGACGGACAGATCTCAGGATGCTTGGGCTCGGACTGAAGGATTGGGAGTGAATCAATGACCTTGTCAGTGTTCTCCCAGCCCACTTAGCCTCTGCTTCGCATCTTGACTTTAAACCTATACTCATTATAAATTTGGATGTGCCTTTCAATGCTCAATGAGGCATACATAATTGTTCAACTGGGACAAAGTATGTACCAATCTAGAATACTACTGAAGCGTTGATCCAACATTCATGTATATATCCACTTCTCATTTGGCTATGGACATTGCTTGGTATTCATGTAATCATCATTGTATAAAATTGTATAAATCATTTAAATAAATCGTTATTTTAAAAAAAAAAAAAACAATTAAGTCTATTTATAGAAAAAAGATATTGTGTAACAATAGTTTTGAAGACAAATATTTATGCAAACGAAAAAGAATACTAGGAAAAAGTTTTATATGAACAGTAAGGGGTAGAATGTCACAGTAAATAAAACAAAGATACTACAAAAAAAAGATACACACAGAAATGAAAATATAACATAATGAAATCCATGAACTGAAAGATGAATTGATTGAATGCATAGATGTATTATGGAGAGTTAAAAGATGAAGCAAGAAAAGGAATAGATTCAAAAATTGCAAACTCTTCATATTTTTAAAAAAATTAAACATATTCAATAAAGTATTTTTTTTTTCCTCTAAAAAATAAAAAAGTTAAGAATAGAATTAAAATAGATAGTTAAAAAATTTTAATTCCCAACAATGTGTTTCTATATATATAGAAACACATTTGCGGCTTTAGAAAACTATTTACTTGGGAGACATTTATTTATTACTAAAACTTTAATTCCAGGGTTTTTTTTTTTTCAGGAATCTTGTCTTACAAAATAACTTCAACCATTTAACCAACATCTGATCTGGTTACCCACTTCAATGACAGGTTCACCAGTATTTTAATGATTTCCATCTTGTGATGTGTCAAAATTTAATTAAGCATAAATAAAATAAAAGAGAAAGAAAATGAATTATTTTAATGATAAGAATAAATATAGTAAGTACAGAAGTGATGGCTTTTTAGAAAATCCTTTTTCTATCTTTATAATGGAATATATCTTTTAATATGAAGATATTACATGCAGATGTTTTATTTTGAATTAGTCAGGTATGTTAATAATTATATTATATGTACAGAATATTACCTTCAATAGGTGAAATGTTCTTAACATGTATAAAATCTTTGCCAAGATACAATTTGGAGTCACAAAACCTATTGTAGTGTTAAAATGAGTGAGTCAATTTTTTAAAAACAATACACTTTTAGAGAACATAAAATTATTTTTTCTCTCAAATCAAAATCTTAGCAGTTTTAGCAAATTTGTATGAATCTCTTACAGGAATGCAAAATTTGCAACATAAAAATTAATTACATTCCGCAATAATGATTGGTTCCAGAATGCCCTTTGTTACATCACACTTTCATTTAGATTGCATTAGAATACTTAGATGTATTTAGGGATAATTGTTTCATGGTCTACACTAAAATTACAATCCAAAACATTTAAGCAGGAAAAATCAATCATATAAATGTAAAATACATATATAATTAACTGCAGTAAATATTGCAGTTTGACTTTAATGAAAGCCAAAATCCAATGTTTAAAAGCATAAAATAAAACACAACTTGCAAACTCTAACAAAAATCCACACTGTTCATTTCAGAACTTCAGCTTTCTTATGATAACATTCAGCAATAATTCTATTTTCACTAGCAGACTCACCATCTTTTACGACTATACAATCCAGTTATTTTCTTGAATTCAGTGAACCATATTTTACTGGCAATAAAATTATTCATAGATCCAGGATTTTTACTAAAAGACAACAAAAAATTCTTCAAACAATTCCTGAACATTTTTATAAATGATTATCGCACCAACTTAACATTTGCCATTTTTATAAATGATTACCTCATCAAATTAACATTTGCCATTTGCTTTTGATTAATGCACAGTAGCATAAAAGTTGATATAAACTGCTCAAGTTGCAAATTCTTTTTCTATCTGTGCACTTTTTAATTTGTCATTTTTAAGCAATTGAGGCAAAAGTTTTAACCACATCATATTCAGAACTTAAATCATTAATTATTTTACAGCTTTCTCTTTCAGAACTGTTATTTTTTTCTTGTCAATATTAATCAATTTTTGACATTATTTTTTTAGGTTCATGATTAAAATTAATATTTGTACAATAAGATAAGAATTTTAAAAAAACTAGTAAAATTGAACAAATCACAGAAGAAAAAATACATGCAAATAAGTTGTCTGATGCTTTAGTCAAAGTTAGAACATTCTGAACAGTCTTATACTCATGGCGGCTATATCAGCTACTTGCAATTAATATAACATTTATTTCAGCCAATGACATTTATCAATTTAGCAGTTTCATATTTAACACTTAAATTTCTATCAATTTCATTAAACTTTTCTTTTGAATTTTTTCTTTTCTTTTTGACATCAACTTTAATCAGCTTTCCAATTCTGTTTTTATGACTCATAGCTAAAATTATTATGGTATATTCATCTAGAAAAATCCTTTCAAAAATATAAATATTAAATCACCCCCACATGCTTAAAAAATACAGCACTGCCCTCTGTAAAATAATATATAAATATATTAGTCATACCTATTTTGAAATATGGACTTTAGTACATTTATATATTATTTTGCAGAGGGCGATGCTGGATTTTTTAATCATGGGGGATGATTTAATATTTGGATTTTTATTTCAGTTAAGTGTTAGTATTGGGATTATTTTAAATATATATATATACATTTTTACTACTGGAAATAAAAAAGATGCAAGCAAACTAAAATGATATTTGATTTTTAGCACTTAGATTTCGACCACTTTTACTGATAATTAAATTTTTGGAATTTAGACTTCAGCCATTTTCACTGGATTTTCATTTTCAATTTTTTTTTTTTTTTGACATTAACATTATCAGCTTTCAAATTTTGATTTTATAGCTCATGGCTAAGATGAATACATGCTTAGTATAATACTTTTAAAGAAAAATATGTACAATATTTTTCTTGTTAGATTTTTGAAAAAGATAAGCAAACTAAATTGATAACTAAGTTTTTCATAACAAAAATGTCAACTGTTCTAATATTCATTGTATGTCTTTATAAATTTATTAAATGCACATTGATTACGTAAGTAGTATTCATTAAGGCTGTAGCCTCAAGCACATGCGTATAAAAATGTGATAGTAGGGACCTCTACAGGTCTTAAACCACAAGCTTGTAGAGGCCCCTACTATCACATTTTTATACGCATGTGCTTGAGGCTACAGCCTTAATGAATACTATTGTATGTCTTTGCAATTGTTATATTATTAATTTAGTGATAGTGTTTACTTTATTAAATGTTAATAATTCATTCTGGTCCAACTATATTACAAACTCAATTCTCCAATAAAATTTTGAAAATAAATAAATCAATAAGACTTAATCTGTTAATGAAATTTCTGAAAATCCCTAAATTGAATTGTTCTTACAAAAAAAAAATTGTATATTTGATGGCAGTGAGAAAATTTAGCAACAGGTCCATATTATAGATTTTTCTGAACATTTAGAAAATGCTTATATCATCCTTAAGGATTATGTTAAGTCAATATAAGAAAATGCAAGAATTCTTCATATGATTGTTTAATCTTTATTGAATTTAAGTTTGTATGTTTAAAAATATTTTGACAGAATAAATTCATACTTAACACTATTATCGTAGGCCATATAATCTAATAATAGAAGCAATGTTTTCCTAAACATAGAGAAAATATGATATAAATCAATCTGAAAATGTCTTGAAATTTAAAAAGCCTGATGTATATTTCAAAGTGAAAAATTATTTGCCCTACAGCATTTGTAAAAAATCAATTAGGCTATACTATAACTTTGGAATACAAAGATGCATTTTGAGACATAAACCTTATGCACACACATTAGGCTATACTATAACTTTGAAATACAAAGATACATTTTGAGACATAAACCTTATATACACACACAAACTATCCATTTCCTGTAATTGTTCAACAAAAAACAGCAGATACTATAAATATATTTGTTATTTACTAAAACTTTCTAGAAATTGAAGCATAAAAAGCATCAAACATATATACTTTACTATTAAGTCAGAGTTGTTATCTATATGCAAACCATTCTGAAGTTCAAAATACATCATACAATCTAATGTTAGCCCATGCAGTAATTTTGTTATACTTTTGTTTAGCATATTCATTAAATGTGTTGTCTATAAAGTCTCATTCATAATCATTATCTATTTATAATATAATAATCATCATAATGACCATATATGGCTTTTCTCTATCTAATGGATCAGCTATTAGAATAAGAATTTTGGTATTCTATTGGTCCTTTATAGTCAGAAACAAACATTCTTACTTTTATAGATTACATATAAACATACAAGCTAGAAACACTCTTAGAATATATGATGTTAAAAAGTAGAATCATATTTTTACTAGTACATACTTTTTTACATCAAATCCTAACAACAAAAATTATGACTCTTGCATAGATTATATGTTTCTGTAAACTGAAATAGGTATATAAACTTACAATTAGCAACCCCTAAACTATATTGCAGTGATCGGTCATAATAATAAAAGAAATTTCTCCTTTATATTTGTAGTAGTTATCCAGAATAGCTGGTAACCTGGGAATAAAATCTGTGTGTTGTATTCAGTTGTCAGAAGAATTATTTGGTAATTCTGATAACCTGACAAAATTATTTATGCACATATCAATGACAGTAACATTATCTGCACTGTTGTCACAATAGTCAAAAATATCACATTTAAAAAACTAAAGATTTTGGGATTAATTTTCAACTGAGAAAAAAATGTCATTTTAATTGTTATAACTGCTACATTAAACCTATCATTTTGGTGTTCAAATGTCAATTAATTTTTTGAGTAACTGACCATAGGATCATTGGTAGCAATATTGCCATGCTTTTATCCATAAAATTATCCATATATTTTAATCAATTTGTCAATACATTAATAGTAATCCAGATATTTTCTATCAAGTCTTGGACCACAATATCAATACTATGGTAAACAAAACCAAGTTAAGGTATATTCTAAACCAAGGGTGGGCAATTGTTTTGGCTCGAGGGCCTCATTGGGGACTACTTTGTGGAAGCGAAGGTTAGCAGAGGGCCACACCTTTTTTATGACGCAATAAACATACTACTTTATTCCCTGTATTACCAAAGAAATATTTATTTGGCCATTCTTCATTAAGCACACAACATTCATCACCAATTTTACATTTTTTTGGAGGGTTCAAGGTTTCACTAAAGTTGGAAATGTATATATTTGCTAATGCAAAGACAAAATTGAAATTAACCAGATCAACTGGAAAAGCACCACATTGTTTCTACACTGTGCATGTGTATTGATGTGGCCATCCTCGTGAAAAATACAAGATGAATCTTCGGTTGCGCACGGGAAAAAAATTTCAGTTCAAGGTAGATTTTTCTGATTGTCTTGGCGGGACGCATAAAAACTCTTAGTGGGCTGCATGTGGCCCCGGGCCACTATTTGCCCACCCCTGTAATCTAAACTAATTCTTGAATTTGAGGAAAAGTGAAGAATCATCTTGTGGCTAAAGATATGATTATACTAAAAACTAAAAAAAAAAAAGCCAGACATATCATTAAGATCATCTGAATTAAATATGGTGTGTTAATATTGCTAAAGGCATTTCTTAAATCTACTTCAATAACTATTTTATCAAATAATCAGTGATGCTTTCTCGAATTTAAGTTTTAAAAAAAATCATATAATCTGGAAGATTAAAGACATCTATTTAGTGAAACAGGTTTCTAACTCAATTCCTGTTACAATAATTGTAAGGGTAAAAATTTTCTCTATGGACATATTGGATAAACATTTGAATAAATGTTGGAGTTCGGCAATTATAATAATTGCTAGTATAAATAGAAATTTCATCAGCTTGTCATATTTAAAATCGAGAATTAGAAAAAGAAATGCAACTGAATAAGTATTCAAACATAAAAACTATGGGGTAAAAGATTATAAACATGCTTGGCTTTTGTCCCACAGCCCACTTTTGTAACCATGCTACAGATCCTGACATCTGTCTACCTACAGAAATCTGTGTCTGATCAAAACTTCCTGCAAGTTGAAAGAAAAATTATCTTGTCGACTGACTCTATAGAAAGTCGGAAATAAATAAACTGTATCAAAGACACTTTAGATGGCCATTTTCATAGTAAACTTACATTTATATATTTTAGTGACACTAATTCCCAGAAACTGATGTAAAACATTATAAATTTATTGAATTGTAATTTCATATATCATAATATATATATATATACTGTGCTTAACCTGTATATGTAATCTCGTGAAAGTAGTGAATTTATTTTGTTTTTTTTGCTTAATTATTTTCTAAGCATTAATTATATATATATATGCTTGTGAGTGGATGTGCACTCCCAGATAGGGGTATATAATATGTAACAATTTATTGATCAATGGAAAACTGGCTGAATTACAAGCTCTAAATGAATTATATTTAAATGAAATGAATATGACATAATAAAATTGACAAAATCAATTGCTATACCATATACTCCTCATGTAAACATATCTCCATCAGTGTATTTATCACTTACCCTGTCATTGAGTTTATCTAGGATTGGGCACCTAATTAGGCATAGCAAGAAAATCTCCCATTCGCCACTCTCAGTGTTATTCTTACTTTCAATGATGGGATTGGCAAAGTCCAATGCCCATAAATATACTGCTCAGTTTAACCTAAGTTAGGGAGAAGTAGTTCATATTATCAGGGAAATATAGCATCTAATTGGATTATTTTATTAATTAAATCTTTTCACTCCATAATATTATCTGCAGTCATATAATAAATCGGATAGATATTTGTATATTTATTGAGTCGTTCCTTAGTCAAATATAATTATAAGAATAGATCAATCCAAACCAATTCCGTTCTCATGATAGATAATCCTAAAATAATTAGCTGCAGTAAACAGCCATCACTATATAATTTAGTTAAATGTAATTTATGTTATATTAGCACTTGGGACCAAGTGCTACCCAGGATGGCTGGTTATATTAGAAAAGTTTAATTTTTCTTGCCAATATTTTTAGATTAGTACATATATCTTTCTGCATAACTCTAAATGGTCTGAATATTATAAGGCAATTTTTTGATGTATTTGGAATGTCTTTAAGCCAAGTCTTAGTGATCGACTCTTTTGGATCATGTTGAATTCATTAATGAAAGCCAAGCCATCATTCTCCCTCTCCTGTATATTCTCTGGCCAAAATCTGGAATAACAACAATTTGAACAATTCAGTCAAATCTAAAATAAAGCTAATGGAAACCATTTTATAATAAGTAATCACATAATGTATTTGATTTATAAATATATTGGTTGTAAAGACCATAAATTCTGTAAAATAAGAAAACCTTAGTAATCTTATATTTCTATTTTGATTGCTGGCAATAACTGTGCCATAAAAGAATTTGAATATTATTTGCCTTATCTGTTATTAAACAATTAATCACACAGCATGCCCATTAAAATGAAATTGAAATCTGATATAGCTTGACGTTAGTCAAGCCAAATATATCTGTTACCTATTCTAAAAATTTGTTCTCAAAGTTTACATTCTATTTATGAAATTTCTCTTTGTTATATTTAAAATATAAAAAAAATAATCATGACTATTAAAGACATTAGATGAAAGTCATTTATTCTCTCTCTCTTTTTTTTTTTTGAAAGTGGATAGTCTTTAATATGCTGACCTAGTTGGGTGAACTATTCCCACAGGAACCATTATCCCAAACTTACTAAAAATCTTCACGATTCCAATTTTTATCCCATCATTAAGTTGAGGGATCTTTTAATTATCAGTATAGAAAATCTCAAATTCTTCTCTCTCTTTTTCTCATTGGTTCTTTTTTGAGATTATTTGTACTTTCTATATACTCTTGATTTTTCAGGATCAGTCTCAGAAACATAATAACCATTAAAATGTCTCTTTTACTCAAAATACTGTTAACTTCTATGATCCCTAAATAAGTCAACCTCTCTTTATACTATATTGTCAATCACATCTATGCTATGATCATGAATCCCATAGGCACTTGAATTTTTAGAATTATTGTGAATTTGTGAAGTATGTAATATTTTTACATATATGCATATATAAAAAAGATATAATCATATTTAGATTCTTTTTCTTTGATATTTATTAATTACCCAATTTTCTTACTTACTGCATTATGTATTAATTTTAAGTCAATATTTTTTTTTAAAAAGCAATTAAAAAATTGCAATGATACATAACCTAATATTTTTAAAAAATGGAATTACAGATTCGTTTTTATCATTTCTAATTGTCTGCAGATAAAAAAAAAAATTGAAAACAAAAATGGTTACATCACAGCAGAAAAAACAAATGAAAATGAGTTGACAATTTGCATTGGATTTATAGATTGCAAAAAAAAGACAGATCACTGTTTATGCATTTCTACTATGATTGAAGTTCTAAAGCATTATGATACAGACCCAGGATGTTGTCAGATTATGAAAAACATTGATCAAATTGTATTAGATCATTTCTCAATATTTTACTGCAATGTTACTGCAAATATTTTGTGAGTTAAAATGGGTAACAAAGCAAATAATAGGAAGAGATTACTTATGTATGGATTTTATAGATAATGTAGCTAGTTCATAAATAATAATTCAGAATTGCAAAATTACTGAAAAACAAAAAAGTAAGACAAAAGATAAACATTAAAAAAAAATTAAATAATGTAGCATTCAAATAGTTGTCAGAAAAAAAAAATAGGGTTGTCATTAAAATAAGTAAATTATTGACATAGATGGAAACATATAATTAAGCTTAGATTGATATAATTTCAATGGATTAATGTAATATAATGTCATACATGCTTGCCAAAAAAAATGTTTTAATAAGTGTGTAAGTGGAACAGATACTTGATACTTAACAATAAAGAAAGTGCTTATCACATTAAGGTGTGCATGTTAGTATTAACATGAAGTAATTGTAAAAAATAATTGAATGAGATAATTACTGAAATTATTAAAATAAATAAATGAAGCTAGACTAGAAGTGTTGCTACAATAGATGATTGCAAATGCACAAATGAAGTCCTAATCCAAAAGTTTTAAGAAAGTATACTAGAAGGAAGCTTGTTAAAATAATCTAGGATAGAAGAGAGGTGAATAAGAAATAGTAAACTCAAAAAGATCACCAGCAAAGAATCAATAATGATTTAAAATAATAATTTTACATCTATATTTTCATTTATAATTATTCAGTACTTATATTACAAATAATTAATTACAAAAATATTTTATGAACTTTCTTAATAGTATGTTTTATTTTCATTAGTAAATGTTTTGGATTCAGAGATAAAATTTCTAGAAAACAAACAACAAAAAATGTATATATATTAATAGACTTCTGTAAAGAAAGTATTTAAGAGGAAATTGATCTTTCAGTTATATGGATAAACATATATTTAATCCAACATTTAATAACTACAAAAAAAAAAAAAAAATCTTAGAATTCATTAAATTTATTTAAATGTTCCAGAATATTGTAGATATTATTTATTTAAAAATATCATATAGAAAAGAACTTTTTTAAATTAAGGCCACTGAGGGACAAAAGTCTCTTTGATATCCTCTTATAAAAGAATAATGAAGATAGCCGTATTTACCAGACTTATCAATTGCTGGATGAATACTTTTCCATCTTTATTTTAATCTCTAATAAAAAATAATTAGATGCACATTTTCAATCAATATTAAATGATTAGGTGGGTTGACTACATAAAATTTAAATCTTAAGACAATTGGATTTTTTTTCTTTCATTTATTCAGTTCAAATTAAACCCATACCAATCAGATGCACTTATTGATGCTCTCTCAAGGCCTACCTTATGAGTAACATAAATCATTCTAACATTTGAGAACATTTTGTTTATTTTTAAACAACAAATTTTATATTCTCAGAACAGAACTGAGCACTGATTATATATATGTGTGTGGGAGATGATGATCTGGATCAACTGATGAGTGCTGGTTTAGTGCGAAATACATCTACTGAAAATTGTTTATCTTTTCTGCATGTATGTGGTCAGGTGTATCAATAGTATGAGATAGTACAGATACTTGAAACATATTTGAAAATCTGAGTTCAAATCCCCTGTATATACTCAGAATAGATTTAACAAGTTATTTATAGTAAATGGAATTAAAAGTGATTAATTAATTTCTCATTTCCAAGTGCTTAAGATTTGCCTATTCATATAAGTTTCCGTTAAAAAGTTCTATCTTATGTTTGGAAAAGAGAGTATTCCTTAAGTGTTTGGATCTATATAGCACATGTGTAGTGGAATGATCTCTAATGATTGTTTCAGAATAGATTTATAAGTTGATTGTCTGATACATTGATAAAGAATTTTAAATTTTATTTAAATGAAGTTTTATAGTACACTCTTAAATCTTAACAATCTATATACTAAATCTTGATCATTTTATATACTCCTCTTTTTTTTTGTAGTAATGATTTTAAACTCATTGTTAATTCATATTATGTGGTCTAAACATTAAATATGTAAAAGCAATTATCACAAAAAGCAATTATCACACGCACATACATATATCAAATGATATAACAAATCTACAGCTGCAATATTTGTCAGTTAAACTGGAATTATCCACAAAATTTGAAATAAAAAATCTCCAGCTGAAAAACATAAAAATAATAAGTATTTATGGTGGAACGCAAGTTAACAGAATAATTCTAGAATCCGATTATGGAAATCTTGTTTTGTTTCGACATACTTTATAAAATTTATAATCAAATCCCTCTTTGAAAATTATATTTGCTCTTTCTATTTGTTATGTATTTTAGAAGACAACTTTGGAAATAAAATAAAAAAATAGAAAGATAAAAACAAATAGAAAAGTTATTTTTGAATTATTAAATAACATTTTATGACTTAAATTTGATGGTAGCACTTTTAAAAATAATGCAAGGAGTGGGAGTTACAACAGTGGTTACAGTTAGTTACTATGAAGCCAAAATTCTTTTATTGATTCTTCAATTGAGGAAGCGTATATGAATTGGAGAAAGAAAAACTATTCGATCTTCCTATCTGGACAAATATAATAATTATAATTAACAATTCTGATAAAACATGATTTATATAAAAGAATAAATTTTAGGCATTCTCTTTCATATTATATATTCTCAGGCATAAATAATATATCACCAAAGGTAAAACAAATCCTAAATCAAGAGTTAGTCTTAAATGATTGAACAGTAAACAACAGCAGTTTAATATATATATTATAACCTAAAAAAACTAAATGAAGCATTAAATAAAATCAATTTGACATATGTAAGTACAATCATCTATTACGAGACAGACCAATCATGGTATATTGCCAAAATAATAACACTATGAGCTAAGCTGAGGGGTTACCAAATGCTATATGCTACAACAAAAAAAGGCCACAAGAGTAATAATACCAATTAATAAATATTGTAAATGCAATATGCAACATTTAACAAATTTTAAGAGAACTCTCAACTCACTCTCACTTATTACAGGGAGGCTCTTAATATTAGAAGCATATATCACAGAATGGTTAGGTTATATTAATAATATCTCTACTTAATACATCACTTATAAGAATTATCAGCATCTCATTGCCATGATCAGATCCACATTAGTCTTTTTTGATAAATAACAATATGTTTTCTTATATTTGTGCTGCATTATCTCTTAAAGCTGAATTTTCTTTTGTAAACAATTTCTTTAATAATCATTTCTGTGAATTAAAATCTCAGTATTATGTAATTAAAATGTTATAATACTAAAAATTTATTCTTTTCTTTTCATTTAAGGATTATTAGGCAATGAATGGAATCCTAGTAATAATAAGCCGAGACATACTCTTATCTATAAGATGTCTACTTAAATTACAGTGACAGCGGTAGTAGTAGTAGTAAATTTTAAAGAAAATATTTTATTTAAAATAAATACATGAAAAACTCTTAATTTAAAATAAAAGAATATACCAGGATAGCTTTTAGATATAATGAGTAAATAAGGATTTTATAACCACTCAGAATACCACCTAACAATTCCTACAAATCTTTATGGATTTCAGATAATTTCATTATTTACACAATAATCTTCTTAATCACAAAAACAGTCTTCTTTTAAGGAATACAATTAGTTAAAGCAATCATTTGATAATTAAAAAAAAATGAATAATTTATTTCCTAGATGTTTCTTAACATCTACGAAACAATTTGTACAAAGTGGCTATTATATTGAATTTCATATGTTCATATACTCTTAGTGTTCAATATAAAAGATAACTCCATAATAGATTTTATAATACTGATATCTGGACAATATGCTGATGATGATAGAAAGATTATGAAATCCAAAATTAACAATAAAAACATTTATTTTAACAATAAAGACATTGAACAGATAACAACAACTTTGAAAATCTATAATATCACAAAATGAATTATTTAAACATTCTACTGTACAATTCAATGCAGTGGAGAATTATGGTTTTTTTTTAATGTTTACAGATAAAATAAATTGACAGATAAAATAATAATGAAAATTATTATCCTTGTTTGGTTAATGCAAACCTTTCTTAATATTAGTATTATAACAAGAAGTTTTCCATTTTAACAATATGATCATACCATTATGATGTCCCCAAAATGAGTATATTTAAACATTAAATAGGACTTAGCAATCCAGCAATGGAATTAATACTGAAGGAAATGTAAATTTCTAAAATAAATGTTTATCAGTTTTAAGTTCTATACTATTGGTAAAGCACAACAAAGACTTATACATCAACAACCTACACTCAGAATATTAAAGAGTACACAGAAAAGAAAGATAATGCTCCTCAGAACGAACTAATTATAATATCAATTACCAAAAATAGTCATGGAGGTACACAACAAATGGCTTTACACAAAAAAGACATATGAAACAATAAACCCACAATTTAAAGATAGATAAGGCAATGCAAAATAAGTGATAGCATAAACTCAAAAGGTAGCATCTACATTTGAAGGCAATAAATATGCTAGGACATAGTCTCTAAACATAAGAACAATGAGACTGAACTATTAAAATATAATAGAGAACAATAATAATTGTCTTAAATAAAGCATTTCATTCTTAATATGAAGCATAAAATGTATAACTCATGGAATATATTATAATATTAAGAGATACACTGCTACAGTCTCTTTACAAGCATATGCTAGCAAAATAAATATCCACAGAGATGCAAAACTACATCTTTTGAAAAAATACAAAAATAATGGCAAGATAAGAATATAAAATAAAAAACACGAGACTAATTAATACCACCTTTTAAATAATACTACAATAATTAATTGATGTGTAAAAATTATTTGCCAAATCTGTCTTACTAAAAGCATGGTTTAGAATGAGCAATAAGAATATACAGCATCTTCAATTTATTCAGCATTAACATATACATTCAAATAAATAAATAACTCATAATAAGAGACAAATAACACTTCAAAATACAGTGCTATGAAAAGATAAATAACTTTTAAATAATTCAACTTACAAATAATTCATAAAATTATTAGACAAAATGCATAAAATATATGATAAATTACAATAGCATAATAGTGAAACTCAGAATTACATCCCATTTACCAAAATAAATAAATAAAAGTCCTTCATCTTGGATACTGCAAATGCTAAAAATTTCTCCCACAGCAAATTTAAATTATTTGTACAGCATTCAAATATTTCCAATAAATAATAATTTCCTGATAAACATGGGCACAAAATATATTAATGACCCTCTAAATTTCACTAAGAATATTTTTAAATAAAACATAGATAATAATGATGCATCTATAACATTTATATGAATTCATTACTTCTTATTATCTATTTTTGAAATACATTGAAAATAAGCACAAGGAGTTTATTCCTTTGACAAAGTAAAATTTCATTGTAGAGCAAATTTTGAAACTAATAATAATGATATCAATGGAATATAGAGCAGATATGTAATAAAAGAGGATAAGTGCATAATAAACTTGAAAAATAATAATTTAGGAGCATTTATATTTCATTCATATAGATATGACTTGTTTCAATTATTTAGTACAAACAATAATTTTAGAGTAATAGTGACAATTTTAAACAAATATTCCATTAATATTTTAGAATATTATTTTTAAAAATACATAATTATGTAATAAATTTTCAGAACAATCGCTTAAGTCAATAATCTTAACTTTACTAACTTAGGAAATATCTTCCCTGGCACTAGTCTGAAATAGACTTAGGAAACAGATAAGACATTTTGCAAGCAAATAATTTGTCCTGTTGCAATTATAACGAGAAGTAAATAAAAATGTCATTTCAAAGCTAATAACATTTGAAATAATTTATATTTTAAGAAATGCATGTTATTTTTTTTAAATTGACATTAATAATTAATAGCAAATGCATATTAGGATAATTTAAAGTCATTCATTACTGATAAACCTTATATAAGATACAATGAAGTAATTAGTAAATATCAATTTGATATGAATTAAATATTAAAATTCCATTATAACCAAACAGGTTCTGCTATTTAAAATTTAAAACTATCCATTTTAAAGATGAACAACTCCAAAGAAAAACATTATTTAGAAATATGAAAAATTTTAAAACAAAAGCATTTTTTAAAAAGTATACATCGCTGACAAATATTAAAGCACTCTAGAGTCTTTTTTAACAATCTTCTTATTCTTAGCATATCATAATATTTTGGGGAAAAAAAACATTTTTACACAATTACGAACTGTTTTAAAATACCAAAAATAATATGAAGTTTTTAGCAGTTTTAATATTTTGGTATATAAAATGTCAAACCAGTACTATTGCCTATTATTAATGAAAAAAGAATCAACATAAGTTATTACATAATAATGATGAGTCACATAGACTCCTCTTGGAGTACAAAATTTAAATAGAATAATTTAATGATTATTGTTAAACCTTTAGTTAAATTTTCCATTATGTTTCACTGCAATATAGATTTCAAACTTTTTAGTAATTTCAGATTAGAACTTCTAACCTACATGAAAATTAATTAACAAGACATTTAACTTTAAGCAAACAAAAATTTATTATAAATAATTAAACTGAATAATATTAAATTAGTTCAGCAGGCAATTTATCAAATAAATTTCCCCAGTAAAATTACCCAAGTCGAATAGAAAGTATTAAAGTAAACCCATGTGTGCAAGTCTCCATCTATTTATATTGCTGACCATGTGACTGATTTTGATAAATGAAATTGACACTTAGATCACCTCCTCCTTGACCTTAATTCATTAAAGTTTAAAGACTAATTGGAATCCTGGGAGATATAGCTAAAAATAAACTCATTTACATAATTGTCTAGACTTAATTAAATGTTACATTTTAAGATAATTTATTTATAAAACTAAAAATTATTAAAGTGAAAATAAAATATAGCATATTAAATTACATTATTTCTTATAGAACATTAATTTACATTATTCTTTTAAACAATTTTATACACTACTTAAGAGTAAGCTTCCAGAATATTTTTTGAAGACTTTTAACATAAAATTTATAATCAAGCACTCCACACATTCATGACTGCTTTCTTTATTTGAAACTAATAACTTTTACTAATAAATTCTTTATCTTCTTTAATTAAGTAGCTTAAAACTTACTTAACTAAATTAATTTTTATTACAAATGGCATTAAGAAAAATATACTTTTTATTAGTAAATAACTTAAATAAAATGCATTTGTATGAAAAGGTAATTTAATTATTAACAATGAGCATTAATGATTCAAATTTAGCTTTCAAATTTAACTCCAACATTGATTTTTACACACTAATATCTATATTAAAATAGTTTTCACTCTTAATATTTTTCCAAAAATAACTCATTAATATTGAGAGGGTAAAGATATCCCTAAACTAAGCAATTTAAAATTATCTACAACTACATGTGGATTTAAAGCATTAGAACAAGATATTAAAATAACTTTTAAAGCAATTCAAAGACTCATAGGATGTATTAACATTTAAATATTAAATCCTAACAAATTGGCTTACTATAGAAATTAACTTACTAATTTTTTTAAAAATACTAAACAATTAGATAGCTGGAAATTTAGCTTTACTGATAAAGAGCTAAAATTTATAATATATATTCTTTTTCTTTCAAGAAAAACAAAAGAAAAATTAAAAAATTAATAATAATTATGTAATATTTTGTCAAAAATATACTTAATTTACAAGCAAAATAGCTGAATATTATAGCTACTAATAAATGACAGAACACATCACTTTCTGTAAATTTTTTTTAAATACGAAATAACTATATAGTTATATATTGGATTATTTTTGGTAATTAATTGAATTATTAAATGTTTTCGAAAAATTCAAATTTTATTTATACTTTCACAAATATATTCAAATGTTTGTAATAATGATGACTATGGAAAACCTGATGAGTGGTTCTCTTCATTGCAGTTAGATTTGCAGTTTTGTTAATTGGAGCATCTCCTTAAATTCAGAAATCATTAATCCACAAGTCGCCCATTCAATTCTAATGTTAGATACCACTGTCAGGTTAGAAAAACCTGAAGAGAATATTAATGCTCAAAATAATTTGTGAGTTATTACTAATAGTTGAATGTATTCAGAAAAGTGAGTTTGGATTTTTAATACTTCAATTAGATGATTAATAAATAGTTCAAAATATAACTACAAATAAAATGTCATTATCACAAATTCTTCATACAATCACATAGTAACTATATTCAAATAATAAATCTTAATACTCTGAAATATCAGACTAAGTTAAATAAGTTAAAAATCCAAAAACTTTTTTTAAAATATAATACAAATTATATCATTGATATTTTCAGATCCACTTATGTGACACAATATAAATTTTTGATATAGGATTCTCACAAAAATATTAGTTTGCATGGAACAATGGCATTTTATGTTTCCAGAGACTTTCAAATATATATAAAAACAAAACAAAAAGAAAAAGATTATTACTATTTTTAAAAAAAAGAATTTTAAATTTTGATAAGGATATGTTTAAATTTAAATTTTAAGCAGCATTCTAATATATATAAAATCTGTAAACATTTGTCCATAATGCTATCACATGTCAAATTCAAACCAACTAAAAAAACTATTACACTTCACAATTATAAAGAATATTTTATGTGAAAAAAGTAATTCCATTATTAATAGCTGTTTGTAAGGCTGTTAAATTCACATATCAAATATAATGGATATATTTAAAAAATTTAATTTTAATTTAGAGGCTTAATTTGATTATGAACATTTTACTGAAAGCAAGTAATTTGGCAATGCAAAAAAAAATTGTTACAAGCAACCAATTAAAAATACTGTCAAATTCACAATTGAAAAGGCAAAAGCAAAATAACATTGGAGTATTTTATGCAAAGAAAGTAATTCCACCCTTTATATTTAATAATCCATTATTTTTATTATGAACCATATTTTATGCAAAAGATGTAATTCTACCATTAATAAAAAACACTCAGAAAAAAATTAGTAAAATCCCTATTTAGTGCCTACTTATCCAATATCCTCAGACTAGTTTCTAGCTTGTGGTTTTCATCAGTGAGGAGCCTTGGATCTGAGAGCACTGCACCTAGATCTTAGGATCTGACTTGCACTGAGTAGTACTATTGTATGAAGAGTTTTGTCTGTTTTAATAACAGTTATGAGCAAGCATAAGAAATGGTGATCATTTGATGTTTAGTGGTTTAAAAAAATTAGTACATGGGTACATGGGCTTTTAACTACAGTACAGAACTGAATAGGTATAGTATTTAAAATGAAAAAAAAAAGTGATTATAGTACATAAATTCATGTTTGAAATGTAATCTTTTGTTAGGGGGGGGGGGGAAATAGATGCTATAGTACCATATTTACATTCAGTTTTAGTTAGCCTATAATTGAAGTCGAAACAACAGCCTTTCAGGCTGGCTAAGAAGTAATTCCATCAATAATAAACCTTAATAGAAAAACAAAAAATTTTCAGGCTGGCTACATTTCTCAAATTTATTTATATAATATTAACATTTTTTGTTTAATTTACATTAAATCTTAAAATTTTATTAAAGCAACCAATTAAAAAAATGATGGCATTTCTGAACGCTCAGTACATTATATATTCATCATAAAAATATGATTAAAAGCATATATAAAATTATGCTTAACTAAGAAAGAAAATAAATATTAAACCAAGGCAATAATTTTTAAAAAGTTTCCAAATATTTATTAAAAATAAACATTGATAAATTATAATTTGAAAATACAAATAAATGTTTGCATGCAATATCAATATATATATATATTACACACACAAACATATAGGTATTTATACATACAAATGGACCTGACATTTAAATTATTTTTCTAAAAAATACTTGTAAATAAAACTTTATTAAGTTTGAATAAGTTATAAATGATCTATCTTATGAAAAAATAAACCATCTACATCATTACACATGAGTGGTTAAATGTTTCTTCCTTTACTGTGAAAATAGAAGAGGGTGGTGGTATTTATTTAAAAAAAAAAAAAAAAATATTAACACCAGGAAACATTAAAAGATCAATAATATGGAAGTTGATACTACATACATATCTCATATACTCTTTTTAATACAGTCTAGTTGTAATTTGTAAAAGGAAAAAAGAACTTTCAATAAAAATTCATTAAATGATTAGAAATATTAAAAGATCTTACAGCATATACTTTGCATATAATGTACCATTTTTAAGAAAATGTGAAGTGTAAAACAAAGGAAATACAATATTTTCAATGAAGCTAGCTAAGCAATTGTTAATATTATTTCATCACTTAATTAAATGATGAAGAAGTATTTTTATACGATAGTAGATAATAAATTTAAATGTATTTTGTCTTCAATAATCTCTTAAGTAATATTCTTTAATAAATTACTAATTAATTTTCATTTAATTTAGTTGTATACATTAAGAATCAATTAAAATTTCGAGATTTGCAGTGTTATTAAGTAAATAAATACACCAAAACTTATTTTTAAAATTTTGCTTTTTATTATGACTATAATAAAAGTATATATGAATAAATTTAAACATAAAGATTTTGAAATAAAATATAGTCATACCATGAAAGAATAATAAAGGAAGGAATTTACATTAATGAAATTAAACTTTTATTTAACAGGTATTTTTGGATGGGTATATAAATATAAAAAATTTGATTAAGTTGAGATTGTTTGTAATATAAAAGGTGTTGAAGTAAAATGAATTTTTTAGTATTTTTTTTTGTTTTTGCATTTGTTTGGAATATGTGATATTTATTATTATATCATCAGCATCATCAACAACCATTATCAATCCACTGCAGAATGAAGGTCTCTCCAAGTTTAATCCATCTTCTCCGATCTTTAGCTTCTCCTTTCCACAACACCCCTGCACATTTTCTTATTTCATCCATCCATCTCACATGTGGTCTCTTTCTGGGTCTTTTACAATCTCTTGGAATGCGGTTTAAAATTTCAATCATCCATCTATTATCATTTCTTCTAGCAATATGTCCAGCCCAACTCCATTTCAATCTTTTAATTTTTTCAATAAGGTCAGTAACACCTGTTTGTTGTCTTACCCATACATTGCATTTTCGATCTCTTCTTGTTACTCCCAACATACATCTCTCCATACTCGTTTGAGGGGTCTGAAGTCTCTGTATTGCTCTTCTATTAAGTGTCCAAGTCTCAGGTCCATAAGTAAGAACGGTAAAACACATTTGTTAAAAACCATTCTTTTCAAACACATGGGCATATTTCCTTTTAATATCAAGTTATTTCTATCAAAAGCACTCCAACCAAGTTTAATTCTATGATTAATTTCCTCCATTATGTTTCCATCTGTATCAATAATCTGACCAAGGTATTTGTAACTGTTAACTTCTTCTAATTCTTCATAATCAATCTTTATTTTCATATTTTGAGCAAATCGATTAAACATTACTTTAGTCTTTTTAACATTTATCTTTAGTCCTACTTTTCTACTTTCATCTGCTAACTCCTGCAACATTTCCTGCAGCTCTGAAGCATTATTTGCAAAAACAACTACATCATCTGCAAAATCTAAATGACTTAAATACTCTCCATTTACTTTCATTCCTTTAGTTTCCCATTTTAATCCACAAAATACTTCTTGCAGCACTGTTGTAAAAAGTTTTGGAGATATGGAGTCACCTTGTCTTACACCTTTCTCAATGTTGATTTTTCCAGTATCATTATGTAATCTAATTGTTGCTGTTGCATTTTTATAAATATTCTTTAAAATATGACAATATCCTGAATCTATACCTTGATGATCCAATGCTTTAATCACTGAAGAAATGTGTATAGAATCGAATGCCTTTTCATAATCTACAAATCCAAAACATAATGACAACTCATATTCATTTCTCCTTTCTATGACTTCTCTCAATACCTGGATATGATCTATTGTACTAAAACCACTTTTAAATCCAGCTTGTTCTCTTGGTTGGTGGAATTCCAAAGTTCCTGTAGACGAGTTGTAATTATCTTGGTAAAATTTTTATATAAAACTGATAAAAGGCTGATAGGTCTGTAATTTCTAATATCTTCTTTATCACCTTTTTTAAATATTAATATTATTACAGCATTCTTCCAATCTTCCAGTACATCTTTATCATTTAGACATTTGGTATATAACTTTGCTAAAATTGTTTCTATTTCTTCACCTGCTTCTTTTAATATATCAATTATAATTCCATCATTTCCTGGAGCCTTTCCTTTCTTCATACATTTAATTGCATGTCTCACATCTTCATTTAAAATTCTGGGCAATTCGGAAGATGTAATAGATATAGGAGGTACTTGTTCTTTATTACTATATAATTCTTGATAAAAATCTTCTACCAATTTCATGATGTCATCTCTCTTTTTAGTAATAATTCCATCTTTTTTTCTTATTGCAGATATAAATTTCCTACCAATACCAAAATGTTGTTTAACACTCTTGAGACTTTTATTTTCTTCTACAGCTTTCCTTGCTATTTCACAGTTATACTTTCTTATATCATTTTCAACTCTTTTCCGTACCACTTTACAAAATTCGAGATATTCAATTCTTTTTAATACATCATTTTTGTATATCTTCATATTCCTTCTTTTCTTCATAAATTCTCTAGTCTCAGTAGAAATTTTATTAGTCAATTGCTGCTTTTTTCTACCAGCTATCTTTGTTGCAGTTTTTAAAAGTGTATCAGTTATTTTCATATTAATTTCATTCAAATCTGAATCATGTTCAAAATCTCCTAACACTTGAAACCTATTTGTAAGTTCTAATTTAAATTCATTAGAATGTTTCTGAAGATTAGGAATATCAACTGTAAATATTGTTTTTCTTAATAATTTTTGTCTCTAGTTTTACATTAACACGTAACTTACACCTTACTAATCGATGATCACTTCCTGTGTTAAATTTATTAAGAACATTACAATCTTGAAATATGTATTTCCTGTTAGTCAAAATATAATCCAATTCTGCTGTACCTTCATTTGGATGCTTCCATGTCCATTTCATTTTAACATTTTTCACAAAAAATGAATTCATAATATAAAGTTTTTCTTTTTCTGCAAACTCCACAAGTCTATGTCCTCTCTCATTTTTATTACCATAACCAAAATTACCTACAGCAATTTCATCTTTCATTTGTCTACCAATTCTAGCATTAAAGTCTCCCATAACAATTTTAAAATGTTGTTTACTCTGATCAAAAGCCTTTTGTATATCCATATAAAAATCTTCTACTACTTCATCACTATGAGAACTTGTTGGGGCATAAACCTGAATTATCTGCATTTGGTATCTGCTATTAAGTTGTATAACTAATCTTGCAACTCTGTCTGATACACCATCAATCTCCATAATATTGTTCTTCCACTTTTTATTTATAATGAATCCTACTCCACTTGTATTTCCAATATTTGTGCCTTTATAATAGAGTATATGTCCACTTTTTAAATCAATTGTTTCTTCACCTTTTCTTCTAACTTCACAAAGTCCAATAATGTCCCATTTAATATAAGACAATTCTTCTTCTAATTCTTGCAATCTTCCTTCACTTGAAAGTGATCTGCAGTTGTAAGTACCTAAATAAAAAGTCGTCATCAAATGGCAGCCTGGGTCCACAATCAGGGGATTCTTAGCACCCTCCGCCTTCGGCCACCAACCGCCACCTTGGTTGGTGACTTTACAGCCTCCTGGGAATAAGGGCCATGCTTTATTTTTGTCTGTCATAATTGTATATATGTATTGGAAAAATATTTATCATTTACACAAACATTCATTCTGCCTTATCAGGCACTGAGAAGAAAGACCATGGTGTTTCTTGATCTTAAACTCAGAGGTAAAAAGCCAATAAACTCACCACGCTGGCTAATGCGTGTTGGTGAGCAGCCCATCCATGTTCGTATACTATATGAATAATCACATAGTAATAACAGCTGCAACGACAAGAATGTATGGAGTGGACATTAGGAATTTGCCCTGCTCAGTTCCTTTAAGGCCTCCAAGAGGAATCAAAGGGTCTCCTTTCAGTTAATAGCAAACTCCTTTCTGCAGCCATTATTATATATTTGTATTTTTATTTTATTTTTTAGTGTTCCTTGAAAAAACTATATTATAAAATAGTCGAAATGTTAGGGTGTATTTTTATTTTTTTTATAATCATATAAAAAAAAACAAGTTTTTAATAAAGAAGTTTTAGTGCATTTATTTACATATATAGAAAATTATGAATTATTTTGAAAAAAAAAAAATGTGTAGATAATAATTTAAATTCATTAAACTATTAAACCATCATTATCATCAGGTGAGCTAAAACTTTGAAACACCTGAACATTCACATAAAACTGATAATCCAACTTTTTATTTAGATCTACTTGGCATAGGAATTGGAATGTTTGTTTTAAAAAAATAATTCATAAATATATGTTTAGTCTAAAAGAATGCCTCAATATTCATCTCATGAGTGAGAATAACTTATATCCACATTAAAACACACAATAGAATATAAATTTCATTTTTATCTTCCATATTAAATGACCACTATTTATTTACAAAAGTCAATAATTACATAAGACATAGAAATCAAGGCATTTGGATTAAAGGTAATACAAGTAATGGTTTATATTCCATTGCTTACTACCATATTAATACAATTTATTCTACTAACTCAATTTTAAAGCTATATTATAGAGCAATATATATTTACATAGAATCTTCTCAAATATATAAGAATAAAAAATATTTGTATTTATTATTTTCACAAAATATATGTAAAATAGCTAGTTTTCCCAATTATATTACAAGTATCTATTCACTGATGAAATCAATAGCAATATTTATGAAATAATCAGCTAATTAGAGAAATGATGTTTATAGTTCAAAGAATTAGGCTGAGCATGAAAGTCCAATAGCTCAAAGTGAGTCCCCCATTCCACCCTTTTTTCTCTCTTAGTTATAAAATATCTAAATCCTTTAGCTCTTGGGTTTGCTATTCTTACCATTAAGTTAAACTGTTATTATTAGATTAAAAAAAAAAAAGCCCTGACTAAGCATGTAATTTGTTTTACAAAATGTTTTACACTACCATATACAGTGAAGCCATGAATTAAGCTGAATCCGACTTATATGACTTCAATTATACTCTAACTATAAAAAAATATATAAATAAACACAAAAAAATGTAAACAAACAAATAATAAAAACATTGGTATTTACACACTTATTAAATTTTATGAATCTCAGTAAGGTGGCAGCCATTTTTTCTCACTAAATATTACGTTCTTAAATCGCAAACATAAATTTGTCTAATCATGCTTTATTTTAGTATGGTAGCAGGTTTTTTTTTCTTAGTAAATTTAATTTTATCAAATCTCATATATGAATTTATTAAATTACTTATGTGTGCTTTAAATGTAAGTACATGTATAGAATTTTTTTCTTTGAATTTTTTTTCTCAAAATATTTTATACTGGATGTAGTACATAACATCTCTTTGGTAAAATATTTTGTAGAATAATGAGTGACAAATCAAAAAAAAAATTGTAAGCACTTTTGTTAAATGAGAAAATGAAAATCTTTGATACACTAAAAAAAGATAAAAAATCATATTCTGAAATGGGTCATATATGTCCCTGAAACAGCTAAAATTGTAAGTAAAGTAAGGAATAATTTTTTTGGTTAAAATGGAAAATTCTTAAATCTATAGATAGACAATATGAATCACAAGAACATTCCAAATGAGGCCTTTCATTGTATCAGAAAGCCTTGTCTCTATGAAGAATTTAGCCTAAAATCAGGATCACACAATTCCATATTCACAAACAAATAGGAGGTGGTTGGATAGATTTTGAAACTATTAGTCTTAAAAATATTAAAATAACTGATGAAACTACATCTGCCAAAATGAAAGATGCCACTATGTTTTCATTAGCATTTTAAAAAACATTGAAGGGGGAAAATGTCTGGAATAGATGTTTAATTATAATGAAGCAGAATTGTGAATGATTGAAATGCACATATACTACTGTAAATATCTGTGTAAATGTGCTTTTTCAATTTGTTATTAGTAACATTATTATTTTAAAATTTTGTTTATATTATAATCTTGATTTATATATGCATATTATACACGTAAAGCATTTATTATATGTATTGAAAACTAGTGCACTGAACAAAAGTGTGAGCTATTATACCACTACATATGTTGTATATAAAGGAACCTTAGAACAAAACATAGCATAGTTCATAGCCCAACTATACAAAATGCAAAGGCAACTAGTAAATTTGATATATCTGATATTTTTTAATTTAAAATCATGGTTTAATATCACAATTTAATAAAAAAATATTTGTCAAACATTATTAATTAATAATGAAGGACTTTCCAATGTGTATATATATTCAAATATTTGTGTGAATGTATATTCAAATACTGTATAAACAAATTAAAATGTGGGGGTTTATCCCTGAATATTAGCTTCAATTGTGTTTTAGCAGTAAACTTGCTAGGAAAACTATCAATCACCACTGATAGTCCCTGAAACTAAACAATTTTTTTACTAATAGCTTTTTATCATAGTTTTAACATCTCTAATTCAAGTTGTTATATGGATTTAAATCCACAATACTTCTTACAAGCACTAGGATTCAGAAAATCACAACTTCATTAAACATCCTGTGAATAATATTTGATCTCCCTCAGAGAATTGTATATGATAGATTTGAATTTTCTGATGGGATCATTTCCATATATAGTATCTTCAATGGGTTTTAGCACTAGGAAAACTATCAATCATCATTATATTTCACTGGGGAAGATGAAACATTATTCAAAGGATATTTAAAGAAGTTGTGATCTTCTGAATACTGGTCCTTGTAAAAATAGTTTTCTGGATTAGATATATAAAAAAGATCTGTTTTAATGATAAAAACCTATTGGGGGAAAAAAATGATTTACTTAGGTACCATCAGTAGCAATTCCCAGTTTCCCTAACAATTTCACTGCTAAAACACAATGTAAGCTAATGTACATGGTTATGACCCCATACTTTAATTTGTTAAAATAAATCCATGAAAAAAATTAGAATCTATTATAATATTCAAATATGTATATTACCATAAAATAATGCTGTCCAATGTTCAGAATATAATATATGCATTTAAATGTTATAATAGTTTAGTGATTTATTAATCATGAGTTTTCAAGAAATTTGAACTTTGGAAGTAATAAAACTGGGGTCATAGTACATAGACCTTGAGTTGTAGAGACCACTATTCTACCTGGGTATTAAACTATGCTAGGCAATTAGTTGTTTACTGTGCAATTACTAATTAATAAACAATGTTTAGTAAAAGTTTCCACTATTAATAATATACTGCATTGTATAAAGTTTTTTTTTTAACTTTATGTAAGTAATATAATATAGAACTATAAGACTACTTCACAACACTCAACTAAATTTAACTAAATCTTTTTTTTTTATAAAAATTTAAAAATTAGATTTTTCTCCACTTTGTAAATAAACTTGTATAATATACATTTAACTTTTTTTTTTTACCCACTTATTTGATATAAACAGGTTTTCTGAACAGTTTATTATGTCATGTGAAGTCGAACTTTTTTTCCCAACATTAATAAATTCTGAATAAACACCTTTAAATGATTTATTAAATAAAATATTGAATGCAAATGCATTTAACAACTTCATATAAAATATTTTGTCCTTAATAAACTTTAACAAATATTTGAATAAGATCACTCTGCACATATATATAACTTTTATATTCACACACATATATATAATTAATGTATTACCAGTTATAGTTGCTAATACTTTACAGTCATAGACATTGATTTTCAAAAAAATCATAAACCTATCTAGTTAAACTGAAGATTTAATCTAATATTATACTATACATGACCAGCTATTACCTACAAAAATAAACCATGGTGTTGGCATTCACAGAAGCATATCCTTCTGAAGGCAATCAGTGTATCATCACTAATATGACAATCAGATTACTGGGATCACTAATTCTAGTTAATAACAGCGAAATACACATTTACTAACCAATAATTAAATAACTAGTTGGGATTGGATTAATTGAAAGAAAAGTTCAAACAGTATGTAACTTAAAAAATTTCCAAGATTCATCTGGTCTAAAATCAAACTCTAGGTCATGGCAAAAAAATGCATTAACTATCACACCATAAAGCATTTACCATGATTCATGATTGCAGATATTCTTACCCAGTAGTACAATTACATATCCAGATATGGACTTCAACCCAAAGTCATGGACATGTCACATAGATGCACTAATCATTACACTGTCAAATCTTTATTATGATCCATAATTGCTCTTGTTTAAACAGTAGCGCAAATATATATTCTGGTCTGGATTTGGAGCCAATTCATAAAAAATGTCTACACCATAAAACAGAGATGGTCAACCCATGGTACATGTGCCAAAAATGGTGCCAGAGAAAAAATATTAAAATTTTTTTTATACAATTTATATATTGTGATCTTTAGTTCTTGTGACAGAACTTCATGTGAAATCTTATGATGGTACATTATTAAAAATAAAAATTTTAAATAGTTTATTTTCCAATAAATAAATTTTATTATTAAATAATAGTTAAAGTGCATATGTAACTTATTAGTCGCTGCATAATAATAACTTAAAAAGTCTTATATAAGTGTAATTTTAATTAAACTTAATAAATTAACTCTTTTATAATTATACATGCTTAACCATAAAGTTATTATTGATTTAAGGCATAACTGAGTTAAACTTGCTAGAATAATAAACTTATAAGTCTCAGCTTAACTGTCATATCCTTTTATTGAATTAAAATGTCATAAAAGACATTTTAAAATGTTTCAAATTCAGAAAAGGTCTTGAATATTTAGGTTAGATTTAAATAACAAGTATTATTTAATTTTTAATAGTATAATTAATCAATTTTACAGTGCGAATAAGTGTAGTGATAAATGCCAATTTAATAATATTACAATCTAGTTTTTATTTAGCTACGTTTGTTATCTTTAGACCAATAGTTAGCTCAAGTATTTAAATTAGTATTCCTAGAGAAAAATTAAAGATTAGTATATGTGAGAGTGCATGCAAATAATTATTTAAGAATACTTCCTTGTTGGAAAGTTAAATGTAAAGCTAATGTTAAAGTTAATTTCAATATTTAATGTTCTAAAATGTATCTATTTTAAAAAAGATACAATAATCAAGTCATGTTCTGAAAATTTAAAAGAATAAAATGTATTTTTATTTTTGCTAATATAATAGAATTATTTTAAATAATCTATTAAATAATTATTTTAAAAAATGGATTTAATTAGCTGTCTAGACAATTAAAATCTGGAATTTTTTAAAAATATGTTAATTAGATTTGTTTTTAGAAATTGATACTCCATTACAGAAGCATTTGAACTTTCAGTTAGTTGGGTCATCTGAGATGGACATTTCAATTATCAATCATTCAATCAGTTTCAATCACATGACTTATTTTATACAAGTGTGGTTTGTTAACCCAGCACAGCAGATTCTTATTTTGTGCTTTTAACTTTAAAATTAATTCTTATTTTTAGTTAAATAAAGAATGCACTGTTAAGCAATAATTATCTATTTGGGTTTCCTTTATAACTTAAACTTTTCAATACTTCAAGATTTTATTATGGGAAATTCTTCAAGATGCATGTTATATTTCAGAGTGATTTGTTGCATTGTAAATCTATAACAATAAATTTTTATTGAAGGTATTATTTCTGCATTATTAGAACTTTATTAATTTCAATTTATTTAATATATTCCAACTTCATTTCTTAAAAAGGATAATTTCTAGAACTTTTAAATTATTTTAAGTTAATATTAAAAATATTTTGTCTACTTTTTCTAAAAGGACTTTAGAAATGATTTTATTGAAATAATGCTGAGTATTTCTATCTTTTTCAAGAGTGTTTTCTTTTGGTATAATTTCATACTATATTGAATTTGACCTATTTAACCAAAATTGTAGGACCCTTCAAATGATGAAACAATTTAAAGATGCTAATTGTTAATGAAATATTTGAAAACCAGGCCCTCTTCACAAACCTGGAAACTTAATTGTAAGTATAGGGGACTTGAACTCAGATTTTCAAGCACCCGTCAACTATCCACACTATCTCATACAACTGATACGCATGACCACATACATGTAGAAAAGAAATAATCACCAATATATGTATTTCATGCTAAACCAGCACTCATCAGTTGGTCCAGGTTATCATCTCCCACACATATATATAATCAGTGCTCAGTTTTATATTAAGATAGCAAATTCTCACATCTTAATGGACAGGTTTCAATTTACTCCAACGTCCAACTTTTCAGCCATACATACATATATTGGTGATTATTTATCTTTTCTACATGTGTGTGGTCATGTGTATCAGTTGTATGAGATAGTGTGGATAGTTGAAAGATGCTTGAAAATCTGAGTTCAAGTCCCCTATACTTTAATTGTTAATGAGTGAATATTTATTAATAATTATTAATGAATTATTTATTATATGTTTTATGGATGCTTGTCTTAAAATATTAGCATATTAAAATTACTTTAAAGGAAAGTAACATTTGTTTTATCATCGATAAATATGAATACATGCTATATATTATAAGAATATTATATCTATTTGTTACAAAATAGCTTAATAATGAGAACAACATTATTTATGCATTTTTATATTAAAAAAGTTTGCATTGCTGAATGCTACAGTAAAATAGACATTACATTTATTCAAGTAAAATTGTTTTAAAAGAAAAATAAAACCCAAATTTGTCCTTATGCTTGTTTAATCTGCATACTATTGATAAAATACTGAAATTTATTAAGTATGCATGATTATTTATGAAAATACTTGATTTTTAAGAAGATATGAAATTCATGTATTATTTGTTGGTTTTGCATCAATGTACTACAAATGCTGGCTTTATAAAATGATTATTAATGCATTGACATTAGTTTTAAAAAAATGAAGATATAATTTTTTCAATATGTTCTCTCCAAGTTTTCAAATATGTTTGCTCTTCAAGTTATTTTAAATCATTGCTATGTTTCATTTGTTCTTCAGAAATATCTATTTAAAAATTTCTTACCATGTTCCATTTAGAATATTCAAACTTGAATTATATTTGTTAGTAAACGATAAACTGTGTTTTTCAAAAGAAATTCTAATTCATTTATCCAATGTGCTACATGAAATTTATAATGCTCTTTGTATTGTTATTCTATTTATTATAATGAATTATGCCATGTTTATAGTATTCATTATTCTACTTATTTAAATTACATTAATCCAGTCAGAATGGCTATATTTTTGTTTGTGGTAGTAACTTCAAGTCTTTGCTTATCTCATATTTTTCAATTGCTATGTGTTAATTTAATCTTTAATTTTATGTAGATATCCTGGAAAGTCTACAGAATATTCAAGAACTTTTGACTTTAGCTGGTATAATGGTATGAACATCTAAGATTCAGGATTCAATATTGGGTATATATATTAGTTTTATAATTTATCTTATTTTTATATATACAATTTTTATGTATAAATTTACCAGGTATTTTCATGTTAAGTTCTCAGAATATTGCTAGAATAATATTTTTAAAGTGTATTACCCTTATCCCTTTTTTTTGAAGTTATTTTGAATGTGCGTAAATGCTGGAAGAGTTCAGAAGTTGATGTATATTTTTATTGTTGAATTATTTTGCCACAATTTTATACTTTAGCTATATTTTGCTATATTTATTGTTTTATAGGTTTTACGCAACATTAATTTATTGTTATTTGTTTAGTGTATAATGTAGTGAATTTTCTTATATTTTTGTGATATTAAGCATACAGAACTATATTAAGGCAAACTTCTCTTTTGATGCTTCATTCTCATATTTCATGACTAGAGACAAAGTCCTAGTTCTTCATTGCCCTCATGCATAGGTGCTTATTTGAGTTCATGCCATCATGCTATTTTGCCTTTACTTTCTCAATCCCTTGATATGGATTTTAGTGATATATTTATCTAAAGTCAAGAGCAATGCGCAAGCACATCTTTATCCTAGCATTATATATTTTGAAGATAGCGTGGAATTCCACAACATATCTTAGTTGCACTCTATAAATCCGAGTGATTCTTGATGTATAGGTCATGTTGATGCGCTTAGCTAAGATATTTAAATGTTTTAAATCTGATAAAATATTTGATATTAAATTTATAATTGTATATGTGGCTACATAAAATTTATACATCCTCTTCACTAACCAAGGATTGGTAAAATTATATTTCATTTAGTGTATTGAATGCTTTCTTATAGGGATTCTATAATAGCAAGATAAGTACTAAGAGTGAGAACTTTACAGAATTTATCAAAGTTATAGTAAGATTTGTTACTTATTGGATATTTTACTTTTAAAAAAAAATTGTAACTTATAAATTTTATATTTTATTTGGAAAAATTTTTGTAAATTATAAATTTTATAGAACAGCTTGATGTTTGCCTATTCAATGTTCTAAGTATCAATAAATATTATTTTAATTATTAAGTTTCACTTATTTATCTTTTTATCATCTGCATGTTTCAGAAATCTAATATTTATCACATATTTATTTATTTTATGCATTGAGAGTATAAGAAAATATGAGTCACTTGATTTAAAATTATATTACTGTTGTTAAGATAACATTTAAAAAGAAAATTATTTTATTTACCTCAAATTGAAAATGATAAGATCACTTTATTCTATTTCATTTATTTTTTGATAAAACTATAAGATCATTTTGTTTTGTTCAACACAAGTTAAGATTCTAAGATTGCTTGATTTTATTTTAATGTAAAATTAGAGGAGAAAAACCTATTGGTGTGAAATTTTGGGTAGCAACAAAATCCCTTTCCTTTTCATGTTATGGAGAATGTCATCCTGGTGTGTTGTAATTATTTTTAATATAAGAATTTTTCATGTTTAATTCTCAATATAATAATTGTTTGATACAATAAGATATTTTGGAGATAAGGTCATGTCTTATTATTATTTGTTGTTAGGATAAGTTTGAAGAAATAAAAGAAGATTATTAATTATCAAAAGAATCCCAAGATTTGTTAATATAAAAAAAAAATTGCTATACTAAAGATAAAAATTATATTAAGAAAAAATTATGTGGCATAGAAGACCCGAGATATTTTAATAAATCTTAAATCTGATCATTTAGAAGAATAATTATGAGATGGTGATCATGTGATGCTTAATGATTATAAGATGTGGTTGTATTTTAGAAGATGGATAAAGAATATTTAAAGTAACCTAATTCCTTTTTGTGTCATATGCTGTGTAAAAATTTAAGAGTTGTATTGTTTAAAAACGGAGTATGAGAACTCATCCTCCTTAAGGTGATGTTTTTACATTCATCATAATTGATGATGGCAAAACTCTCCATACAGTAGTGCCACCCTGTGCCAACCAAAGTAATCAATGGGTGCCAGAAGGCTTGTGCATAAAATCCCCATCTAATGCCTATTCATCCAATATCCCCAGACTAGTTTCTGGCTTGTGACCTTTGTCAGTGAGGAGCTTTGGGTCTGAGATCACTGGCACAGGGTGGCACTAGCATATGGAGAGTTTTGCCTGTTTAATAAGTTATGTGCAGGTATAGGGGGTTTGAATTTTTAAAATATAAGGAAAAATAAAGCCCTTTCCAGGGGTGAATCCACCAAGGTGGTTGGGGAGGAGGGTGAATCCCCTGATTGTGCAGTGCCATTTGTGCGCTTTTTATTTAGGTACTAAATTGAGTCCTTTCAGTGAAGGAAGATTGAAATAGAAGAAGAATTGTCTTATATTAAATGGGAATTATTGGTTTGTGAAGAGAAGAAAGGTGAAGAAACAATTGATTTAAAAGTGGCATACTCTATTATAAAGGCAATATTGGAAATAAAGTGGGTAGGATTCATTATAAATAAAAAGTGGAAGAAATATTGTGGAGATTGTGGTGTATCGGAAGAGTTGCAAGATTAGTTATACACAATAGAATACAAATGAGATAATTCAGGTTTTGCCAAAAGTTCTCATAGTGATGAAGTAGTAGAAGTTTTTATATGGATGTACAAAGGTTTGTAGGAAAAACATTTTAAAATTGTTATGGGGTTTAATGAGAATTGGAGAAAATGAAAGATGAAATTGGAGGTAATTTTGGTTATGGTAATAGAAATGGAGGGTAGTTGTGGGTTTGAAAAAAAAATTTATATATGTTTTTTTGGAAAAATGTTAAAAGGAAATGGTAAAAATGAAGGTAAGAAATTGGATTATATTTTGATAACAAAATACTTTTCAAGATTGTATGTTCTTAATAAATTTAACACAGGAAGTGATCATCGATTAGTAGGTGTAAGTTACGTGTTAATGTAAAACTAGAGAGACAAAAATTATTGGAAAAAAATATTTACATTGTGTTCTATCTTCAGAAAATTCTAATGAATTTAAATTAGAACTTACAAATAGGTTTCAAGTGTTAGTTTTGAACATGATTCAGATTTGAAGAAATTAATATGAAAATAATACTTTTAAAAAAACAAAGATAGTGGTAGAAAAAAGAATTGCAATAAAATTTCTACTGAGCTAAGATTTATGAAGAAAAGAAGGAATATGAAGATATAAAAGATAAAAGATTGAATATCTCAATTTTGAAATGGAGAAAAAGTTGAAAAGAAAAGAAAGTATACTGTGATATAGAAGGAAAGTAGAAGAAATAAAAGTCCAAATGTTATTTTGGTATTGGTAGGAAATTTATATCTGCAATAAGAAAAAAGATGGAATTATTACTAAAAAGGAGATGCGAAATTGGTAGAAGATTTTATCAAGAAATATAGTAATAAAGAAATCCTCCATTCTATTACTCTTCTGAATTGCCAAATTTTAAAGAAGAAGTGAGATTAAATGTATGAAGAAAGGAAAGGCAAATGATGGAATTATAATTGTATATAAAAGAAGGGGTGAAGAAATAGAAAAATTTTAGCAAAGTATATCAAATGTCTAAATGATAAAGATGTACGAAGATTGGAAGAATGCAGTAATAATATTAATATTTAAAAAAGGTGATAAAGAAGATATTAGAAATTACAGACCTGTCAGCCTTTTATCAGTTTTATATAAAATTTTTACCAAGATAATTACAACCGTCTACAGAGAACTTTGGATTTCCACCAACAAGAGAATAAGTGGATTTAAAAATGGTTTTAGTACAATAGATCATATCAGGTATTGAGGAAGAAGAAAGGAAAATGAATATGAGTTGTCATTATATTTTGGATTTGTAGATTATGAAAAGGCATTCGATTCTATACATTTCTTCAGTGATTAAAGCATGGATATCAAGGTATAGATCCAGGATATTGTCAATTTTAAAGAATATTTATAAAAAAAACAATTACAAAGATCAAAATAATGAGAAAGGGAAGACAAGTCCCAATCCCAAAACTTTTACAGAGTCAAGAAGTATTTTGGGTTAAAATGGGAAACAAAGGATGAAAGTAAATGGAGAGTATTTAAGTCTTTAGATTTTGCAGATGATGTAGTTGTTTTTGCAAATAATGCTTCAGGCTGCAGGAAATGTTGCAGGAGTTAGCAGTGAAAGTAGAAAAGTAGGACAAAGATAAATGTTAAAAAGACTAAAGTAATATTTATCGTTTGCAAAATATGAAAATAAAGATTGATTATGAAGAATAGAAGAAGTTAACAGTACAAATATCTAGGTCAGATTATTAATACAGATGGAAACAAATGGAGGAAATTAATATAGAATTAAACTTGGTTGGAGTGCTTTTGGAGAAATAACTTGATACTAAAAGGGAATATGCCTATGTGTTTGAAAAGAATGGTTTTTAACAAATGTGTTTTACCAGTTCTTACTTATGGATCTGAGACTTGGACACTTAATAGAAGAGCAATACAGAGCTTTAGCCACTCAAAGGAGTATGGAGAGATGTATGTTGGGAGTAACAAGAAGAGATCAACAATGTATGGGTAAGAAAAAACAGGTGTTACTGACCTTATTGAAAAAATTAAAAGATTGAAATGGAGTTGGGATGGACATATTGCTAGAAGAAATGATAATAGATGGACAATTGAAATTTTAAACTGGATTCCAAGAGATTGTAAAAGACCCAGAAAGAGACCACATGTGAGATGGATGGATGAAATAAGAAAATGTGCAGGGGTGTTGTGGAAAAGAGAAGCTAAAGATCAGAGAAGATGGATTAAACTTGGAGAGACCTTCATCCTGCAGTGGATTGATAATGGTTGTTGATGATGATGATGATGATAGGAGATGGTGATCATGTGATAATTGATGCATATTTTTACTCTTATAGTGGCAGCATATGCGTATCAGAGCTAGCCTATATTATTATTTAGCTATCATTATTAGTTATTAATGTATAACCCTGAGCTCCTCTCACCTATTATTTGGGCTTACATTTTAATGAGTGTCTACTTTTGTTCGGTTATCTTGAATTTTTTTTTCATAGGCTACAATATATAAATACAGACTATCTACCACTGAATTCTAGAATGCACACATATTATAATTGTATTATACTTGTTTGATTTTGAAGCGACATCAGCAAATGCTGACATGTGTCACCAGTTATTCACCTACTTTATTACTGACTCTCAAGTCATAACATTCGATGAACTTCTGATTCAATGTATGTGAACAATTCTAGATTTTCAAATTCTTGCCCGCTCCCCTAAATTGCTCATTATTGAAATTTGCAATTATTCAGTATATTTGTATGTGAATGTTTTTATGTTTTTTATACAATATCTTTTCTTTTTATTTATGTATAATAGGTTTATTCTTAAAATTTAATTGAACATCAGCAAAGCTTTCGTGAATATTTGGGTTGTGCGGGTGATTGGCCAGATGATTGACTGCTTTATGCAGGAAGCTATCTCTCATATTTCAACAGAAAATATATTAGAGAGATGAAAACTCTCTTTACATGTATATGATTAAAACTTATAGGACTACATTAGGCCTTCATAAAAATAGGAATCTTATCTTAAACTTGTAGAACTGTTTTTGAATAAATTATTTAATAATAATCTTTACTTTTTGAAATAATTTTCTTTTTACAATCAGTTGACCATTACTTTGTAAAAGAAAATGAGCAGAAGAAAAGCAAAAGGTGATAGCAAGTGCCAGTTTAATGAAATGCAGTGAAATGAGTCATTTATTATGGGTTTCTTCAAAAAAAACCATTGTACATTGTTTATGAAAGTACTTTCTGATAATAGAAGACATAACCTTAACAGACACTAAAGAAAACCTCAGACTGAATTGCAAGAAAAAACTGAAGTTAGTTTCAGGATCTGTCTGAGTTATGGAAAGAATATGTGGTGAAGAAAAATGAAGAAATAAAAATAGACAAAATATATTGGTGAAACGAATTTGCTTTTGTGTTGGCCAAAAACATAAGCCTTTCTCTGATGGAGAGAAAATTGTTAGCCCCTGTCTTGAAAAATTTTCAAAATATCTTAAGTGATAAGAATATTGAAAGAAAAGTAAACAAAGTTGCTCTATCCAAGCAGAATTTTTCCATGATATTATTGAGCTGTTTGTTTTTTCTTTTTAGACTTAGACAAGTCTGCTGACCCTGACCCAATTAAGCATTTTTATATGAGAAAATTGATGGTGACTGTAACATCTTTGAATAATTTATTGGTCTTGAGTCACTTCATTCAAAAACTTGAAGGTCAAACATATTTGACAGAGTAAAGTCATGTCTGCAAAATCAATAACTAGATTCTAGTAAGCTCATCAATGTTTGCACTTATGAAGCATTATAAACAATAGGTAGTTTCTGGGACTATAACTATTTGAAAGGTTTTTAGGTCCTCTACTAAAGTATCACTGTATTATACTTAAAGAATCCCCATGTAGAAAAAATTCTAAATATAAAGCATGTTATGATACCAGTTGTAAACTGTGTAAATAAAATTAGAGCAAGAGGGTTAAACAGAGGAGAATTCAGAGAATATTGTGAACTGTTATATATAAAATATGTGATCTCATCCTTCATTGTGTGCTGATTTTCTAAAGAACAAGTTCTCAGATTTGGGAAACTGAAAGATTGTGTTTGTAATTTTCTGGAAGAGAAGGATGAGTTGCATGAGGAAAAAGCCCTGATATTTGATGAGAAATGGATGATACAACATTTTTATTTGTTACCAGCCACTTCAATGATCTAAATTTAAAACTGCAGGGCAAAAACAAATTCTTTCCTAGTTTAGTAAATGACATCAGTGCATTCAAAATGAAATTAAAACTGCTCATCTCCCAGTTAGAAAATGGGTATTTAAGTCAATTTCCACATTTAAAAGAGCATAATGAATCTGTTGAAGATAATGATAATTTTATACTGAGAAAGTCCTTTAACAGTCGTTTTAGTGATTTTTCCAAAGAAGCCCACATTCTTGCATTTATAAATCCCATTTCACTTAGTGAATAAAAAATCTTGATGATGTCTAGTAATGTACAAATAGAAATTATTGATTCTTTATTGAAATTGAAATTTAATGAACTTTCATCACTCCCAGATATTCTGCTATAATTAATTTCTGATGATTATTGCCCTGTGAATTTCCAGAACTGAGAAAATTTGCTCAGAGTTATATCTGTCATTTTGGAATAACATACAGGTGTGAACAAGCATTTTCATCCATAAAATTGATTAAGAACAAATTATGATCGCTTCCAAGTGATTCAAATTTGAAAAACTGTTTGAAGCTTTCTGAAACTGATTTAACTCCAACAATACAAGGTTAGCAAAAGCAAAACAATTTCAAACATCTCATTAAAGTAATTCACGTTCATTTTGTCTTTATGCAAAATCTTTTTATTTAAAACTGCTAAAAGTGTTTACATTACCATATATATAATAAATTGTTTTATGCATAACTGTTAAATATATCTATATTATCATATTTTAAAAGAGCTGAAAAGAGGTATAAATTTATATGGCATATCTTAACTAAATAAGGAAAAAACTGACAAATTAATGATATAAGATTGACCACCCCTACCATAAAGTCTTTAATATAATCAATGATTGTATCTAATCTTAAACTGTGAGATTATTTATAAAATGTATATTATATTGCAAAACTTTTACAAGCAAGCAATAAGAATTTGATCTTGAATGGAAAGACCATGGCTATGCCAATCAGATACATTAAGGGAGAGCAAAAATTAATGATAATATAAATTCATAACATATATCTATGTTTTCCTGAAGGTTTGTGATGATGGTGTTCTAGTTGTATTTTAATATTGGACTATTTCCATCATCTAATATGTGTGTTGAATGTCTTTAGAAAAATTCAATTTTATTTAAATATTCCAAATACATTTAACTGTTAGTAATATCACAGCAAACATTCAACACACATATTAGATGATGGAAATAGTCCAATATAAAAATACAAATACAGTATATCTATAATAACTCAAAATATTTCAATAAATAAAAGCAATTTCAAATAGGTCTTCATTTATAAGACAATGAACAAACCAATCAATTTGCACAATAACAACTATTTTTATATGTCAACTTAATAATAGAATTATATTTATAGAAATTTGTTTCCATTGAAAATAGTAAAGACTAACTGATAGAATAAAAGATGCAAGTTCAATTTATTTTTCACCAATCAAGAGAAATAATAAAAATAGAGATACTTGAAGATATAAACATGTATACACAATAAACACACAAACAAAAAAATTCACATACATAAAATAGCAATTGTACATGTACTTATTCAGAACCATGATCTCGCCCATTCATTATTTGATAAATAACATATATGTCTCACAACATTATCACCCAAACTGCTAAGCAGATTTTTGTCTAAGTCAAAGAAGTTACATGAAAATGAATTTAGAATATAATCATTTTTATACTTATTATTGTCTAAATTTGTTTCCATGTAAATACTTCAGCCACAAACAAAGGGAATTCACTTTTGTTTCTTTAGTAGTTTGGGCATTAATATTCTAAGACTTAGCATTTTATTTATGATGAATAAGACAGATTGTAGTTTGGAATATATTATACAATATTTCATGCCATAAATTTACAATAATTATGCATGTGTATAAATATATATATATATCTTGAACTATGTAGAAATTGTTATTGGCCAATAAAATATCGAAATGAGTACAAAAATGTGTTGCAATATAATTAATAATTATTATTTAGGTCTTCACTACAAAAATAAATCATAAAATTAAATTTTTCTAAAAATTTAAACAATAAAATAAATTATTTTTGACTTGCAAAGAAATTCGTGACACCAGTTTTTCTATATCAGTTTGCAGACACCAAATATTAACTTCGTGGAATATGAAGTAGAATTGACCATATTTATATAATAAAGCACAAAACATAGAGATGATTAAAGATTTAGAGCAGCAGTAGTAAGAAAATATTTTAAATACAGTGGAGCTACAAACACTTGCTGAATTTTGTTCTCAATCTTCAACTTCAACATACACTGCAAATAATAGATATAGTTTTGTTTATAAGTTTTGATTACAATAGAATATGTATTGTTTATAAATTTCAACAATACACTACTTTTCAACATGCACATATATACATAACAAATGCATTTCTATGTATATAGTATTCATATATAATGATCATAATATAAACAAAATTAAAAATAATGTAATTATTAATAATAAAGAGACAACATATTTAACATAATTTAAGAGTTGAAAAAATATTCCCCTCCCCGGGGTTGGAGATTCTTATAATAATATCATTATTTTTAATATTATTATAAACACTAATAATATTAATAAAATATTAATAAAAAAATTATAACTCATGAATATTAAATCAAGTGGAGGGGAAAAAAATTAAATAAATTAAAATATAATTATCTGGAGGGGGGGTTTTCACTTCTTTTTTTTTTGTTGTTTGTTTTTAAATTAAAAAAAAGAAGATCATTATTTACAAAAAAAAAAAAAGGGGGTAATTTTATATATATATATTAACTGTGTGCATGTTCACTCATTCATATTCACTCAAAAATAAAAAATGACTCAAATATATATGTGTGGGAGATGGTGATCTGGACCAACTATATGTATATTGGAGATCATGTCTTTTTCACATGTATATATATGGTCATGTGTATCAGTTGTATAAGATGGAGTGCATAGCACAGTAGGGAGGTTAAAAGTCTGAATTCAAGTAACATATTGTATTGTAACTTTGCTTTTTAAAATAAAATGAACAACAAAATATCAGACTTTCATTGAAATTAAATAAGCTCTGGACAACATTTTTTTTTTCTTCAATAACTTTTTAGCATTATCATTATCAGCAGACTATAGCCAATCTAGTTAATTTTGATATTTTTAAGCCCATATGGACTTCAGAATTACCATTTCCTAAGGAGAGTTTTCTACTGCTAATAATTTCAGAATTGATATAATAGCCTCTAATTGTCATTACTCATTTTAGATTATCATTCAAACTCTTCAAATTATAAGTATTCTGATATAATAAAAGAACAATTTACATTTAAGAATTTTATTTAAATTTTGAAAAATGAATAAAATGCATATTTTCAGTATGAAACGTTAATAAATGTGATTGCATTGACTGATCCAAGATGGAAAAATGACTCTATAAATTTACAAATGTTTAATGTTTTACTTATTTATTTGTATTTTGTTTAATTACATTTTTTTTTTTGGATAGTGTATATTTAAAGTAGTTTATATTAATACATTATAAGTTAAAACAGTGTATTTGGATTCCAATGTAAAATTTACAATGTTTGTTTAACTGATAAATAAAATAGTTATAAAAATATTACAGAACAAATTTCCGATTAGAATTTTCAAAAATAAATGTGTTTGGAATATTTGCAGCTTTTGGGATATGAATTTGAGGAAATAGAATCTTTCAACTTAAATTAGTTCACATTCTAAAATTGATAAGCATCTATGTTAAAAGTTCCTGAAGATGTTTTCTTCTTATCATTGACTGTTAAGAATTTGAGTTTTTTTAAAGTTAATTACTAAACCAAAGTCTTTGTATGTTGCATTTAAAACATGAAGCACATTCTGTAGATCATCTTTTGAATGAACATCTCAATTTTAAGCCAATTGTATGGCTCTTTTACTCTTTGGTTGAAAAATTAATACCAACATTATATAATTTTATTAGCTTACTTATAATGCTTCCAAGAGCAATTCTCTTTACCCTATTCTAAAGCCAGCTTCTAAAAAAGCTAGTAATCAACCAGTGGAATGTGTAAACAAATGTCTTTGAGTCTAAAACTTCCAGTTTTTTTTTTTAATTTCAAACTGGTTTCAGATGCATAAATACACCAACTCAAGTTTGATTAACATAAAAATCAGAAACTGTACTGCCTGGCTGTTGAAATTAAAATTATTTATTTTTAATATTAAATTTAAAATTTAGATTATTGTTATTACTAGTCATAATAAAAGTTGTTACAGCATATTGATTGCTCTTTCCTATATATCAGAACTATCTTAGTTCATGATTTCTCAAATAATAGTTGTACATTACATCACTGTAAGAACAAATGCTACTTATATATTTGCGATATTTGTTTTTCAATTAATCCTCATTAATTCTAGAATGAAATAATTAGGAGTATTATAATGTGATGTTTTACACAATTTTCATGTTTGCAGTTAAGTTTATCATAATTATGAGACAGTGCAACATCTTCCTTAAATAGACTGTCAAAAACCTAAATAAATAATAATAATCTCAGATTTAATTTCTATTGAATATTGATTGTTTTTAAAATATATGCCAGCTAACTGGTTCAAGATTAATTAAAATATTCCAAAATATTAATATCCAAAATATTAAAAAAAACAGTTGTGGAAATTTGAAGTCCTCCCTTATAAGCTAATGCAATATTAATGTTGAACCTGTATTGAGTGGAATAGTGGTAGCAATTCCACCTGCCATTTCCATATAGATACAGGCTAAAACTGCAAAAAAAATTAGATTCACAGCAGGCATAGGATTTTTCTTTCAGATAGCAGAACCATAACAATTCATCTATATAATTAATGTTAATTGGAAAATGGATAACTAAAAAACCGCTCAATCCATCATCATCAATCTATCAGAACGCTTAATAAGTAATGTCCTCTCCATCCCATGAAAACTTGTTGAAGTGCCTTTATATTGCTTTGGGTTATTTAAAGACTTTTATCAATAGTATGTGTATTATATACAGTATGTACCAAAAAGCATTCTAAATATCAAGATAACAACTGTTCATATGGAGCACATATCATTGTCAGTTTCTGTTTCACAAAAAAAAAAAAAAAATCAGGCACCTTATATAAAATGTAAAAGAGATTTATTTATTTCAAATTATTTTACCTGCATTAAATATTTCAACAAGTTGATTTTAAGTCAGTGTAAGAAAACATTACATTATTCTTCCTATTTCTGATTTCCCTTCAGGCTAAATAGGAAACTCTCATAGAATGATGTTATATAAATAGCTTCCTCAGAAATTCTTGACCTAGAGATAAGGAAATGAAAATCAAAGAGTAAGGAATACCACAGAAAGCAGACAGTAAAAATAACACCCTTCTTTAAAACAAATGGTGAAAGATTGCATTTTAGATAAAATTCTAAGCCTTTTATATAATGAAAAGGTTTTAAAAAAATAAAATAAGAATTAGTTAATAATTGTACTCCTATTAAAAACCAATTTATTTAAGTGCTGATATATAAATAATGTATTTTGTTTGAAAATTAATTTAAAATCAGGTTTGAATTTATATATAGGAAATACTTTTAAGTTTAAAAAAATGATTAGTAAATGCTGAAGAGCATTACAACACTATGTCTACCTGCTTATAGCTTAATAGTCGAATGGCTGGCCTGATAAAATCTGTCCCGAATTTCCAAATCTTGGTGAAAATTTCCATAAATTGGACATTTCCCTGACTCCAAACAGACCCATTCTCATTTTGCTTTATATTATTAAACAAAGATTAAAACAAGCTACAGAAGCATTAAAACCTTACATTAAAAAACTTATCTTCTCTTTCCCTGTTTTTTAGGAGGCTATCAGAGAAGCCCCCCCCCCCTGTCTTTAGTAAATTATTTTAAAATCTTTTACCTTACTTTTTTTTTTTTTGTTAGAAACCATTAAATTGAATAACAGATTTATTTTATTTTTTAAAAAAAAAATTGTTATGGGAGAAATATTAATTTTTGTTAAATTTAACCAGTACATTAAAAACTTAAGAACATCATTTGTTACATCAATTAAAACAACAAATAAGTCATCAACATGGAATTTTATATCTTTGCCTCAATAAAAATAATATAATTTACATGTTAAAATCATTTTCGTTTAATATTGTCAAAACACCATCTGTGCAAATAATACGTAAAGCTAATAACTATATAAAATATTTCCTTTCTGATAAACTTCATTGCTTATTACCTAGGCAAATCAAATAACTGGAATTTTATTTAATCAAGCTTTTAATTCTTTTGAAGTGTCTGGTTAATTTCCATGTTGGTTTCATATCTTTGTTGATGGACAACAAAATATTAATATTCTGCATAATCATTCTCTTTTTTTATTCACATGGTATGTTGGTAAAATTACATCTCCATTCTTTAAATTAATTAGATATATAGCTATTCTGACTGCAGACTTATCCTTTTTTATTAGTAAAATCTAATTTGATAATATTCAAAATTGTTATATTTACTGCAAACCATAGGCTCAACACCTGTACATAATACCCTCTTCCCAGTTGGGAAGGATTCTACTGTATTATAATTAATATGGTCTGTATAACAGTATTCAGCAGATCAATCCAAATCAGACTGAGATTGTAGAATAGATTGATACCCATCTGATGACCTATAATTGGATAATCAAGTGAAATGGCTATGGATTAGCTACCTAGAAAACATTTTGTGCTTGCTTAGAAATTAACAATTGCCTGAAAAATAATGATTTAAGTTCCATCTAATTTAAATTCCACATTATTTATGGCCATAAAAAATGGATGCACAAATATTGTACTTTGAAGTCCTTCTCTATTACCAAATCGGTCTATAAAATAGTTCTCTCATGCTGCTTTTTTTGTCTGTGTGCATACCTATTTATAAAAAAACGAGAATAGTTGATGCTGACAGCAAAAATTTAAACTAAAGAACACAGTGTTATATTTTTAAGATATTTTAATATCATGTCTCTATAATAATTTTTATTAAGGGTTAATAGAAAGCAATAAGTTACTTCTGAGAATAATTAGTGCCTTTTGTCAAAAGATTAGGAGACTAACTTACTTTCCAGTAATCATTTAGCAGACTTAATGCACTTTTTTAAATGCATTTATTATTAAAATTCAGCCGAGATCATCGCAGCTGCCTTGCAAGCAAGTAGTTGTTTGCAGATGGTTGTGGGTTCGCGTCCCAGCCGATGCTATGACATATGAAAAAAAAATCAATCCTAGTTTTTCTATTGTTAAATCATATTGATCAATTATTCACGGCCAGAACTTTTGAATGCAACAAAAGATTCTACGATTTTTTTTTATATTCATTCTTAACATATCTTTTTAAGAGCAATTTTCTTTATCTTCCTTCAGAGCCATCTACTGTAGGCTTAAATAATTAAAATATAATATAATAGTAAAATAGACCCAGAACATATCACTAGCACAAAATTCAAATATAAAATGTCAATCACTCTTCCAAGCATTATATTTTTCCAGCAACAATACTTTGTGAATAAATATAAAGACTGAATTTCAAATATGATCAAAATATACTTTAAGATAATAGTGATATTATATCTGCACTCCAGACTGTTATGACATTTGTTTTCATTATTGAGGATTACATTATGTGTGTGTCTAACTTTGAATTCTAAATCCTCACTGATAAAAACAAAAGCCAGAAAATGATTTAGGGAGGTTTAATAACAGTCCTATTTAGTATCAATTGATTACTAAACTTATAATAGATGGCTTTGGATTAGAGTAAAGCAAACTTTTTTAAAAAAACCTATCTTTAAACAGAATTCTCTAATAATGAAATTTAATATCAAATTTTCAATCAAATATTAGTTACAATAATTTTCTCTCTATTGAGAATAAAAATCTACCAAAAATTATTTACCAATTCAGAAACTATGATTTGTCTAATGTATTTTTTTTTACTTTCAATTACTTGCTTCAATGCTGAAAAGTCAACAATAAAGTGCCTAAAAATTTGATAAGTTTCTTGCAATGAGAATTTTATCAATGACTACCTTCATAGTTAAATTTTTTTGTTGTTCAATAAAATAATACTGTGCTATACCATGATATCAATAAGCATCATCTGTCTGAAAAAATAATGTTGACAGATTACATAAGGTACTCTCCTAGCAAGGTTTGAAACTAAAACAATAAAATACAATTACAAACAATATTAAATATTTTAAAAGTTTTAATAAATGAATTGGAAAGATAGACAGTGGACATAAAAAGTTACTATTCTATAGTGGAAATTTGAGGAACATGAGGGAGATTTTGCTTCTGATCTATATTATAAGACTATTTAAATTCTAAGCAGATTATTAAAAAATATGATATCCTGGAGTTCAAATTCCCTAATAATAATCATATATGCATGGATGCATGGGCATAGAATGATAAAGAGAAGTAAAAGTTTAATTTTATAAAAAGCTAAAAGACAATATAGAACTTATATCTGGATTTGATGCTAAAATACTTAAAAAGAAATGCAAAAATGGAAGAAGCATCAATATAGTAGTGGAGACAAATAATAAGTTTAGCAAGAGCACATGCTTTAAAGTATTTTAAGTAGCATTCGCTCATTAAAAATACATAAAAATAAGAAAATCACCTGATGAAATGACAAGAAATCAAAATGATCACTATTCTAATTAAGAAAAAACTTCATCGTATTTTAAATATGAGAAACTTAAAAGATGTAGAGTGGATAAAATCAATAAAGAATAATAATAAATGAATAAATAGTTATATAACAATCGAAAACTATAGAAATATCCTACTTTCTTAAAACCTAATCCTTTTTTGCCTTCTTTTATTATTGTTTCAAAATATTCAAAAAATCCACTTCTTATGCACAATCCTACAGTTCTGGCTGAACTGCAGTTTTCATCATAACTGTTTGATTAATCTTAAAGAAATGTTATGGCTAAAATCATTTCAGTAATGGTTCCAATCTGGGATACAAACCAGAGCATTTACGGGTAAGTTGTTGGGTTTTTTTTTAAAAAAAAAGGTTCAAATATAAAATAATTAATGTAAAGTAGTTTATAATCAGTGATATATTTACTTGAATTTATTGTATCTTTTGAGAATTGAATATATATATATATATGCTAAAAGGAGGTTGCCTTGACAACAGTTTGAAATTTCTGATAGTTATCTATATTGGGATTGTCTAAGTGTTGACTGTGTTCTAATGGTTATACATATGTATGTGTGTATACATACAGGCATTATTATTCCACTGTGCTTTTAATTGCATTATGAAGCTATTGTTCTGTGAAATTTAATTCTGTGATAGGATGATGGATTCTGAGATCAACATCCATGGATTGCAGCTTCGACTTTATCACATCTGATGCTAGAACATCTTATGAACTTCCTAAACAATAAGCCATTTGCTTATTTATTACTGGGTTACCAATTTTCAATTATAACATATACATTTGAAATAATAATCATATTAATAGCAAACATTTAGGGCAGTGCTACTTTGAAGAAATGATATCTCTGAAGATGTATCCCCAAGATAAAATGAACTTTTTTCCCTTTGCCTGATTTCCACATGGTAATAAAGTTAAGGATATACTTTCCACATTAATTTTTTTATATAAAATTAAGCCAGAAAATGTCTTACTGGTATCCTATACTAATGTTTGCAATTTTATTTTTTTTAGACATATTTCAACTTTAAAAAAATGTCTCAACCATACATATAATCATGCAACAAATGATAATATTTTAAATTTTGAAATAGCCCAAGTATATTGAAGATTTGCATTATTAAACCTAAAAAATGGGCTGAAGAATTACTAAAACAAAGTTGACCAAATTACCAGGATTAGATCTCACATTAAAACAAATCAATATTTTGCATACTGTTTATGATAATAATTGGAATGTTATAAGCTTGTATCAATGAACCTAAAAATGCATAATTGTCAAACTATGAGTAGATTGTCTGCAAATAAAAAATAAACAGACTATAAAAAAAAAAAAGGTGAAGAATTAAAAAAAAAAACAGTTGAAATATTTAAAAAAGAAACTATTGGGTTTCTCAAAATAAAAATATTGGAAAAATATCAGACTACATCTTTTTTTTCGTGTGTCAAAGCATCGGCTGGGAAGCGAACTCATGACAACTGCTTGTAAGGCAGCTGTGCTGACCACTCGGCCACCAATGCTTGACTTCTACATATTTATTCTTGAAAATCTCAAAAGATATAATGTAAACATTTGTCATTACAATAATGTGAGAAATTTTTTGCTGATACAAACAAACGATATTCTATGGAAAAATTCATTTACAAAAAGCAAAATCAAACCAAGACTCCAGAGTAATGTTTGTAATATTTTCTCAGAGGATGAAATTATTTCCATTTTTTTAGTATAAGACAATAGAATAATATACTGCAATTTTCAAAATCCTTAACAATTGCAAAAACAATAACAATGAGATAATGATAAAAGCACTTTTTTTTTTTTTTTTGCAGAGCAAATAAACAACCACTCATACATAATATCTTAATATTTATATTTTCTTTTCAAAAAGATGAGGGATAACTTTTAAGGGTATTAGTTTATATCAATGATGAAAAAGATCTCAACGCTGTAAAAAAAAAATAATAATAATCAGAGATCATGTGATTTTCATCTATCAGAAATGGTAGATTGAGGTTCAATCCAGGAACATTTGGCTGTCAATTCTGCACCCTACTATTGCGCTAATCTAAAGAGAGAGAAAAAAGTGTACTATTCTTCAATGGAGATCAAACCCTATTATTCCAGAAGATGCAATATATATTCCTAATTGATTAAGAAGTCAACACTATGATCCTTTTGGGATAGATTAATCATTTCTTTGTAGGATTATCAGATCCCTATAAGGAAGCCAAACTACTGATTGTGCTGCAACTGGCAATATTCTTCAAACAATAACAGATTCAGCCACAAAAAATGCAATTCATTAAATCACCTGGTAGCTAGTTACTAATATGTGTTGCCCTGCTAATAATCCATTTGAAAAATAGAGAAAGTTATTGGACTAAAAATATGAAAAACTTTGTTAATACAAAAAATGAGAATAAAATAAATTACAAATATTTTCCATGAAGTCACTTTCATTCAATGATGCTTTTTTTATTTTAAAAAAAAATAATTAAAAGGCTCATCATATGCTCACGTGACAATCTATTTCATCCTAATGGATGAAATTTTAAGTATTAATTTGATAGCTCTGATATGCTTCAGCATTTTCATATTTTTTATACATCCTGTTCTTTGTCTCTAATGATCTTTAAATACTAAAAACATAAAATTAAATCTGCTTTTCCAAATAGGATAATAAAAGTTGATAAATTTTATCAATGAATATTATTAGGGTATGTTTGTGTATATATAAATTTAAGAATGCTAAAATTGTAGTTTTGTTTTAATAAAGATGATCTACACTGAAAATCTGTAAGCAATTTTTTGAAGTTTAGTATATACTATAAATAATATTCTACATACTCTTATAGAATATAATTTATATATATGCTGGTGTTTTGTTTGAATTACAGGTTTAAGTGTCTAAATGATAAAATATTTCATATAAGAGATAATATGTATAATTTTTTTTCCTAACTGTCATTTCTTTAACAAATGTATACATTTTATATGCACATATATCATCATAAATGTAATAAAATATAAAGACTAGACATATAGAAAAAAAATAAAAATTTGTTGTTGCTTGAATAGCTAGAACATGGATTTCCAAAACTGCTGTGAACTGTTTAACATTTCAAGAAGGTCAATCCCTGAATGATGAATATCACTCACCAAAACTTCCTAGAACCAAATAGTCAGAAATTGATATATACTGGAAAAAACTCAACAGAAATTATAATATCATTATAGCCTAAAACACAAAACAATAGTGGAACAAACCAAACCAGAGATTTGAACTTCCAGTGTTTACCAATGCAATCCATTGATGATGCAACTACTATGATTTGGTGCTTCATTTCATATTATTTTGGAGCCAATCATTATTCATGTACGGATGCATGACAGTTGAAGACTATTTCATTGTGGAGATAAATGCAAATATTTTTTCTAGCCACTGTCAAATCTATGATAAGTGTGCCAACAATTCATACAGCTCATAAAGTTAATATTGATTTTAGATATGTGAAGACATTGGACCTCTGTGAGTTACTCTTAATCAGTGAGTTATCAATTGATTTTTTCTTTGTCATCTGTTAAAGAATTTGATGAATTACCATATGAAAAATGACATTTTTTTAGACTCTAATCATGTTATTTAAATGTATCACATAAAAGAATAAATGGGCTTTTTATGCAAACTGTAGACCAACAACATATTAATAAAGGTAATTCATGTGATGCTGTTATTTTATCCTATCCTAATATGAAACCCAATTCCATATATATATGCTACATTAGAAAGACTAATAAAAAAATATCTTAAGTATATTAAAAGAAAAATAATTGTGAACAAATTTTATTTCATTGACTTTTTATCATACTTTATGAAAAGAAAATACAATAACGTAAAAGGATGGCTTACTGTAGAACAATTATAAATCAACTATCAACAATTGTATTAAATAATTTTTAATGTCTAACATCTAAAATGTATCTCTGATAACAATTATTTATATTAAGTTAATAAAAGGAGTAACAAGTGATCAGGAAATCAAATGATATTTGAGCATTAAAATAACAAACAAAACCTAACAAGCTCAACCAATAATTAAACTAAGATTTTTTTTTTTTTAAACTTTCCTCTCAGGTGGAACAGATCCAGGAATACATCTGGCATTGTCAGCAATATGCAGTTTTTGTTGAATATTCATAACCATGTGTGTACATGTAAGATGATGATCTTATAAATGATTTAGAATTGAATAATGAAAAACCAGAGGAAATTGCTATTTACTCATTTGTATTAGTTTCCTAAATCCATAACAAAACATAAATAGTAGTTTGTAATATGACACTAGCAAAACACAAAATTTCAAATCATTATTAAATTGCAGATTAATGTTTTTAAGTAGACCACTGAATACAGACTAATAGAGAAGTCAATCAGATTCTAAGCAAATAATAAATTGAGGTTAGGCAGAAAATACAAAATACATTGAATTAATAAAGTTTAAAAAAAAATAGGTGGCTTTATTGCTCGGGAGTTCATAAGAAGTTTGAGCACCAGAATCGATCCTGGAACCTCTCGCTTTCAATTTGAACACTCCACCAACTATATCAAACAATGCAGGGCAACTTTAAAAAGTTCAGTTGATAACCTTGTTATAATATGTGAGTGATTAGTATGTTTCGTCTCTACCCCAAATAATATTTATAGTCATCATCCAGCTTTTAAGAGTGTTTGATTTGTTTTCATTTAATAGCAGGTTGAAACCAACTAGAAATAAACTACTATAACTAAGCAATAATATTTAATGCCTGTCAAATCATTCTTATAATTATTTATTGCATATTTAAATATTGATATAAAAAGGAAGAATACTGGTATGGTGAAAAAATAATGCATCTGCCTCTCACGTCTATGATTTGGGATTCAAATCCAGTTATAACTAGTGTTCTAGGTATCTATCTATCTTTAATGAGAGTAAAAGAAGGAAGAAAAACTTCTCAAACTCTCAGTACATGATAATTGGCAAACCTAGTGAATACTGTCTTCTTTATTGTTTCTCTAAGAAAGACTGTAGGAGAGGCCTCCTTGAAATAACCTATTTATTAAATAGATAATTATTTGTATGAAAGTGTTCCATAAATCTATTTTTCTAGTTCCTCTTTCAAAATACTTTATAATAATATTATTAAAAATGTAATTCATACTAAACTTTTACACTAAATTCCAATTGATGTATATTGGTACTATTATGAAAAATATATGTAACTATTTATAATGAATTATAATGTAAAAAATATGCCTAAAATACATCCAAATGAGATGTGCAGTAAAGCCAATTAATTTTAGCTGAGTATAGGCACTGCTTTTAAAAGAATAATATGATAATCTCTAATCTAATAAATAATGATTTGTAATGCTCAATGTGAAGTGGATAGTAATTAACACTTATAAATTAAATTGTAATACTTTAATTAATTCATTTAAGTTTAATTTGTTGTTTTAATTGCATATGATTTAATTATATATGTAAATAAACATACAATCACATTTCTAAAAATATTTATCTGAAATATTTTATTTCAGTTAAATATACTTTAGGGATCACATTCACAAAGTGCAACATTTTCAAAAAATTATCCAACTGCTGTAAGAAAGTATAAATTATTTATAATGAAATATGCACACATCAAAAATGACAACAAGATACAACAGCAGATGTTAATTATAAATTAAGTCGATAAACTACTTAAAACTAAATATACATATGTATTAATGTTCAATCATTTTTGTGTTAATCAAAACAACATTCTAAAAGTTTTGTAATAAATAACCTGAATTAATAATAGACAAAAGAAAGAAGTACATTGCTAACCTTAAGAATGAGAATGTTATTAAAAAGGTCACTATAACCTGTAAATGTATCAAGATATCCTATATTAATATTTTAATTTTTATTAATACAGTATTTTTATATTTTTGATGTCACTGCAAAAATAATAAAATTTGTTTACCCCCCCCCCCATCCCCAGCATATATCATGTACTCTAAGGGAAATAATAATTAGAGAATCTAATAAATTAATAACTTTAAAATAATACTACAGAGATTGGAACGAATTATAAATTTTAAGGCATACATCTGCAAAATAAAGAAAAAGATATGTTATCTTATAAATTCAAGTAATGCACTTATGACTGAGAATATAAAATTTACAAGGACTATTCCACTGTTAAAAAAAGTCACAAGAGCTGACCATGAGGATTTCCCAAGGCAGATCAGGAATTTAAAACCATATATCTTTAGACTTTACTATATAAAGGTGATTTTTTACAAAAATTACCATTAACTGCAGCTGCTTTAATGGAAATAAATAATTTAAAAACGAAATAACGCTTTGGAAAGTTATTTGCAATTTAAATTCACCAAATCAAATGTGGATGAAATTGTAAAAATTAACAATTAATCAATGTACTATTTTTTGACAATATTTAAAAAAAAATATATTGAGATTTACATATTAATATAACTGCAGAGAAATATAATTAATACACATATACACACAATCCCCAATAATAAATTTCAAATTAAATGCAGCTAGAATTATAAAACATACAATATTTCTTGTTCAGCCTTAAAAGTAGGGAAAACATTTTTTTTTATATTTTACCAAGTATAATTCACTTCAGAATAATTTAACCTTTCCCCCCCTTGTAACATTTTTTCTAGATGATAGAAATACTCTAATGTATATCCAATCTTTAAAAATATGAACAAAAATGTTTCTTCCATTAATTACTTTCAATTAGTGGAGTAAATCCATGGAAACATTGTTTCACATTAATAATTCAGCTTTATCACCATTTTCATCTATTATCAATCCAGTGCAGGATGAAGATCTTTCCAAGTTTAATCCAGTTTTTCCAATCCATAACTTCCCTTTTCAACTTCACACCAGCAAATGTCCTTACTTCATCCATTCATCCGGATCCTGTCTAGATCTTTTACAACCTCTTAGAATACATATTAAGATATCTATTATCTCTTCTAACAATTATTTCTTTCAATGTTGTCAGTGATACCTGTCTGTTCTCTTGACAATGTATTTTGTTTTCAATTTCTTATTTTCCCTTCTAACAAACATCTTACCATATATTGTTGAATGTTCTAAAATTTATGTAATGTTTAATATCCAAAATGTCAGATCTATAATTCAGAACTGATGAAACAAAAAAAAAAAAACAATTCAACCATTCTAATTCCAAAAAAAAAAAAAAAATTACTTTACAAATGATTCTTACTGTATAAATCAAAAATACATCCACATATGGAATGTGCTGGTCCATTTTTCTGTGTACTTGATATTTTATAATGTTGCCTTTTAATTTTTTCAGCAGAAAACTTTTCTTTGTAAAATACTTCAAGACAATGCTTAATTGTAGTTCTCTATGGAATTCTATTCCCTGTTATATCTTACCAAAGGAAACAACTTATATTGTACTTTAGAACATCTTTGGGATAATCCTTATGTTATTTATAAGGTCTACCTCTCCCATGAAAACTATGGTCAAGTTCATCATAAAACACCTTTAGGAAGTCTATCATTATTCAGTTATATCTAATAAAAGACTCTTAAGTTTAATTCCTTGACAAATTTTATCCATTATATTTTTATCAATAAACATCACATAATCACCATTTCTAATGTTTGCTCTGCTCATAACTGTTATTAAAACAGGCAAAACTCTCTATACATATTGCTATTCAGTGCAAGCCTTCTGGCATCTATTGATTATTTTGGCTTACACTGAGTGGCAATACGTATAGAGAGTTTTGCCTGTATTAATTATATTTTTATCCATATTAATAATTGATCTAGATATTTGAAGTTATTTAACTTCTAATTATATGATTATCAAACTTTATTTATTTCTGAGAAAATTTACTGAACATTATTTTAATCTTTTTAATACTTATCTTTACACTTACTTTCTTATTCTCATCTATTCTATTAATATTTTTGAAAGCTCCAAAGATTTATTTACAAAAATAATTGCATCACCTGCAAAATCTACGCAACTTAAATAATCTTCATTTATTTTTACTTTCTTTAGCCTGCTTGCCATTTTAATCCATAAAATACTTCTTTTAAAACTGCTGTAAAAAGTTTTGAAAATATGGAATTTTGTCATTATCCCCTTAACAATGTCAATCGTAGTGTCATCACATAAACTAATCATTGCTATTGCATTTTGTACATATTCTACAGAATGTGACAATATTCTGGGTCTATATCTTGATGGTTTAATGCTTTAATTACTATAAAAATGTTAATCGAATCAAACGCCACTTCATAATCTACAAATCCAAAGCTTATTGATAACTTATATTTATTGGTCCTTTCTGCAACTTCTCTCAATATTTGCATGATCCACTATACTAAAATTAGTCTTCAACCAAGTTTATTCTTTTAGTTATGTCTAAGTCCAAAATTTACTGTAGATTAATTGTAATTATTTTGATAAACTTGTATAGATCTGATAGAAGACTAATATATCCACAAATTCTATTATCTTCTTCATCACATTTTTTAAATATCAATAAATAACACATTCTTCTAATTTATATTGTACACCATTCAAACATTTTACATATAGATATTTAAGAACTATTATGCAACTTAAAAGAAAGACCATAGTGATTCTTGATCTAAAACTCAAGAGATAAAAAGTCAGTAATACTAATGCTGGAAGATGCATGATAGGAAGCAACCCATCCTTGTTTATTTACAATATAAATAATCACATAGCAATAACAACTGCAACAATAAGAACACATGGGGTGGACATTAGGAATTTGCATTGCTTGGTTACTTTATCTTAAAAAAGAATTAAAGGATCCCATTTCAGTTAATAACTTATTCCTTTCTGCAGTCCTTTTAATAATTACAACTTTATATATAATATATTTTCATATTTATAAATTTTCTTAACTTCTTTTCATAAAAAAATTAAGCATATACAGATTATTTTTTTTCCATAAAAATGATAAAACATATCATAGTTTTATTCCAGCTGTTTGTTGAATAATGGGTAGCTTTCCAGAATGTGGTGCTGATAATGTTTTTCACACAGGAATAACTTTATATTATATCAACATGTGTGAAGCATTTGTTATATAAAATCCATACTTTTAAAAAATACGCCATTATTTGTCACTATGAGATGATCGTAGTTCAAAGATATTGGTAATAGCTTATACTACTTTACAGTTATGGTAGCTGCGATGTGATGGTAATAAGAGAAGTCTGTAAGAGTCATGCCCTGATTTAATGCACAATATACATGTTCTATTATAATGTTACTCAAAATATTTTTATTACAATTATCATATATCGGTAAAATAAAAATAATATTTCAACCCACTCTTTACTTCATATTGTATATATTTTTATATTCAGAGACCTGGTAATTTTGAAATGAGCAAAGTTAGTGATAAATGTTGCATAGTAAAAGATTATCATCAGAAAAGATTATTAGGATCTCTTTATAAATAAACAATAATAAAAACAGGGAAATAAAAATCTTAAATGGCAAATTTAAATACAAAAATTAATATTCAGTACTTCAATATTAGTATTATGATACAATACCTTAGATAACAGGGTGTAAAGGAACATTTTGTTGATCATGTCTTTTTTCTTAACGAAAAAAAAAAATAGAATTCAAGTTTTAATGATTTAAAAAAAACCTGAAACATCATTAAAATTATTTAAAAGCAATGTTTTCATTTAAATATCTTGTTCAGTAAGTATTTTGATTCATAATACTAAATCAAATTGCTTTCACTCTTATCTCAGAGCATGCTACCATCTTAAATACATTACATAGCTTTAATTTTACAGTAAGTGTTATATACAAAACAATGATATTTTATTAATATATCTCTAAATGATCACCTTTTTTTTTGTAGTTATAATAATGTGATTCTTTAAATATTTACTTCAAATAACTTTACCACCTTCTGCCTTAGTACAGTTGCTTTCAAATTTGTGCAGGGTTCAGCAAAGTTGTGATTTTTGTTCAATTTAGGCAAGGACAACTGCATAAACCCTCATTTTAAAAAAAGTCAAGCCTTATGAGTATTGCTTTCTTCTTTATTATTTCTTTATGAGAGACTGTTGCTTAGCTCTTTGCTTTGGAATGCTCTATTTAAAGGAAGTTTTATTTTTTTTACTAAATAAACATTAATATATTTACATAGCACTTAATATACTTTCTATAATCATGTACATATATAGAGTAATTTATAAAAAATAACAATCATATAATTTTGCTTATGAATTCTTAAAAATATACATTTTACAGATCTGAACACGGTGTAATAATTGTTTCTACATTTATTCCTATTTTATTAATTCATTATTATTTTCACAGCAGCCATGATTTAATAAAAAATATTGTAGATTTTTAAACTAAAAATAGAAGGGGGAAATGACCTTTGCTTACCTTTTGGTGCAAAAAAAAATATTTTTAAATATAAAATCCTTAATGAATAACCCTACATTAATTTAATAGTAATGTTATACAATGTGTAATAAAGTTAAATGTGTAAAAACTTACATTACATAAAATATTGTTCAAAATATGCACTTAAATATGTGATATATGTTTATGCTCATACTTTATTGATTACTTTGACTATATAATAATGGACATACCATTATTAATTAAATACAGTAACAATATATATATAAACAAAGCAAAACTCTCCATACAGTATTGCCACCCTGTGCCAACCAGAGTAATCAATGAATGCCAGAAGGCTTGTGCATAAAATCCCTATCTAATGCCTACTCATCCAATATCCCCCAGACTAGTTTCTGGCTTGTGGCCATCGTCAGTGAGGAGCTTTGGATCTGAGAGCAGAGCACCTAGATCTTAGAATCTAATGCAACTTAGGATCTAATGCAACCCTCCAGCACCCACCTTTTATGTCTATTTAACTACAAAACTATGAGAATGAAATTGAAAACAAAAATATTTTCAATCTAGGCTCAATAGCTTATATAGTTATATGAGTCTGAACTCAGTTCAGCACCCATACATTTTGGTGTCTTTGGCTCTTTAACAACCATAGCCACCACTATCCTATTAGGCAGGATTGGTGTTAAACAAAAATGTATGGGTGCTGAACTGAGTTCAGACCCATATGACTATATAAGCTATTGAGCTTAGATTGAAAATATTTTTGTGTTTTCAATTTCATTCTCATAGTTTTGTAGTTAAGTAGAGATAAAATATGGGTGCTGGAATGTTGCATTAGATCCTAAGATCTAGGTGCAGTGCTGTCAGATCCAAAGCTCCTCACTGACGATGGCCACAAGCCAGAAACTAGTCTGGGGATATTGGATGAGTAGACATTAGATAGGGATTTTATGCACAAGCCTTCTGGCATTCATTGATTACTCTGGTTGGCACAGGGTGGCAATACTGTATGGAGAGTTTTGCTTTGTTTATAAACAATTATGTGCTAGTATAAGATAGTGATCATGTGATGCTTAATATATATATTGTAACAGAATAAAAAATTATCCTACAGCTTTGGATAGCATTTTATAACTGACATGAAAAAATGTCGATAAAATAACCTATCATTGCCCTTAAAATTAGGATGCCAATTGTAACAGATAGGATATGACAAAGCCATGACAGAGTGGTCTTATTTAATTATGCCTGGTTCTAACAGAATAAATATGTGTGTATGATAATCTCTATTATAGCCCCAATGATTTAAGTGGCATTTGTAATATGCAATGGGAAATAATAACTCTAATATAGCCTGAATAAAATATAGCTGTCATTAGATGAGTCCTAAAGTTAGACATCATTTGTAACTGAATAAAATATAAATCAAAGGAAAATAATCCTAATTTTATAATGCCCATGAATAATAGTATCATTCATAATAGAATGAATATAATACATTAAACTAACTAATCAATAAATAATCATTCAGCATTTAAAATAATCCTTTATCTAACCACATATCTGACTGTCAATGATACTAAAACAAAACAGTGATGATAATCTTTATTATAGCATCATGAGTTCAGACAGCATTTAGAATAAGCAGAAAACAAAATCATCTCTTCAGAAACCCTAAATACAAACCTTACTTAAAATAGATTAAAATAAACTATTAAATCAAATATTATTGTCCCATAACAATGATATATGCTGAAGATATATTTAACTTATAATCAAATTAAAATAAGGATAAATCATTCGACAATTAAATTCTAATATACCTAATGAATCAAACATTGCTTATGATAATATAAACTTATACTAAAATTTAACAATGTTCATATCTAAATAAAATAATTCATGAATGATTGAAATAACCCCTTTAGTATGTTCTATAAGTTAACAATCTTCATAATATCTAAATAAATATACAAGCCAATAATTAATTTTAAGTTCTAATTAAATGAAATAATAAATTATACTAATTTAGCCATGCTATATTCTTATATTAATTTAATATTATTAATCACACTATTTAAAAATAATAATGATGTAATATCAATAAACTACAAGATAAACTTGATTCTATAATATCCAATCATACCAGTATATAAAAGAAACGATAGATTTATACTGGATATTTACTTAAGTACAATTAACTAATCATATCAATTTATTTTAAATTACCTAAATAAATTATTAAAACTGCATATTATAACAATCAAAACATATAAAAAAATTATTAGCATTTATTATAATCAAGTATGAATATTAAAATTTAATATTTAATTGGTTTTACAATTCACATCAACTAAATTTAAATATACTTAAAACAAATCATTTTGACTTGTAATAGAACAAAATATATTACTATCCACTTTTATAATTGAATAAAATTAAGATCTTATTGACAAACCATGAACTCAATATAGTACTTATCCAAACAATAATAATTTAGATAAAACACAAAAAATATTTGATTATGATTACCATATAAAGTTTATATCTAGTCAGATAATAACTATTAAGTTCAATACAAAAAAAAATAATATAAGCATACTTACTGATCCTCGAATTTGATTTCTGGATTGTGTGATATAGTTATTTCAAACAAATTTTACTATATAATCAATTTATCTTGTCTCACTCAAATATTATTAATCAAAGAATATATTTGCACAATTGAACAATAATCAGACAAGTTTATTTGATTTAAGTCAAATTAAAATTTATTAATAAATGAATATCAATTATATAATAAAAATATATATGATAGATCACAAACAATCAATGTGTATATCTACGATCTAATTGCATGTACAATAAATCACTAATTGACATTAATTTAATATTTACATATGTGATTGCCTATTAATCTCCAATTATTCAAATATAAAACATATGTCTATGTAACACAAAATATGTTGCAGAATGTTTCTACTTTCCAAGATACAAGAACTTAATATATACATCATCTTATATACTTTTATAATAAAAAAAAACATATAAAGATAAATCTAGTTATTTATTAATATGAATTTAGGAACAAAATAAAGTGAATATTTATTGTGATAAAATCCTTTTTTTTTAAACTTCTAATATAAGTGATACACCTGAAATTAATTTTAAAATCAATAATTAAAAAGAATGAATATTTTTAAATATTGAAATAACAATTGCTATACCACAAGATTTGGTATGTAAATAGAATTGCTATACCACAAGATTTGGTATGTAAATAGATCACTAATTAATTTAAAACTACATATTATTCATCAATAATTTTGTATTTTAAATGAAGATAAACAAATATATATATCAATAATAATGATAAATATAAATAAACAACCTGAATGACTTTTTAAATACTGTATTTCCAGAATAGCATGACAGTTGTCTATATTTTGAACTACAAACCAATAGTATGCGTTTGTTCCAGAAAAGATATATGTTTGTAAAAACTTTTAAATTCAAAAAACATTTTGTCGATTCTGATGTTTTATATATATCCAAATTATTCTTTCAAATAATAATTATTCAGTTTATATAATGTCACACACATGAGTAATAGTTTGTATTCATGATGGTATGAAGAGATATACTTTTATGAACAAATATTATTTCAAAATACTATGAATGAATAGATGTGAGCTTTTACCTAGGATATGATGGGAAATTAAACTGATTTATATCTTATAAAAATTTGATCAATTGATCTAATAAAATTACACAAGAAAGTAAATATGATTCTTACACATCTGACATTTGTATTCTATATTTGATATACAGGTAACATCCATTTAAAAGAAAAATATTCTGATGGTTTATAACATAATAAAGCAATTTGATAATTTTTTTCCTTTTATAATAAACTGTCATTTTTCCATAAAATTTTCTCGATAAGCTGCCCAATACATGGGTAGATGTATCTTACCCCTCCATTTTGTTCAGTTAATTATATACTTTTAATGTAAAAAAAATCTTGCAAATAATTTTATACATGCTTGTGTTTAAAGCAAAAACAAGAGAGAGAAGCATGAGTTCAAACTATTAAGTCCTATTTATAAGATTTCTTTATTGATGTCAGTGTAACTATAGTGATCCTCTATTTTCAGCCTTGTCCTAAGCGATTTCTGGTAGAGTTTCTCTAATAAAAATGGTATTATACAACAAATAATAATTTAGAATTACTACATACAATAAAAATTTACATTTCACAATACCAATACTATTTTTCATTTCAACAAAAAATAAACAATTTACACTACATTTTCAACATCTTACACTGGAAATGTATTTTTATATATATTTCCTTAGTAAAATATTATACAAATAAAAAGAACAAATATATTTGAAATATTAAACACTTATTTGTATTATTTATAATTTACTATCGTGAATGCAGTAACAAAAATGAAACTTATAACAAAAGAATAATAATTTTATTCAAACTGAATAGTCAATTTATAATCTTACAATACAATTAATAATAAACAATTTTATGTTAATATTATCATTGTTATAGCAACACAGTTAATATTTCATAAGTTAACATATTCACCATCCAAAAAGTCTAACAAAAAAGACAAAAAAAATTATGACTGACATCTTACCACATACTGAAATACATCTCAAATTTCAGTAAGTACAATATGCAAGCATATTTTATATATGTAAAAAAAAAAAAAATTCATTAGTCTTTTTTTTTTTTTTTTACATATAAACATATTATAAAGCAATATGCATATTCAGTTCTTTATCTAAAGAATGTTACAATATTAGCCAACTTTCTAAATACAATATTTAACCAATACTTATAGTTAAGAGACATTCTATATTTATTTACATAATTTAGTAGGCTGGTTTTAATTACTAGAATTACTTTTTATAAATGCATAATTTAACATTAATATACAAAAATATTTTCCAATATGTTTAAATTATTAATGTAAAATAATATTTATGTAACATTATTACATCTCATATATTAAGTTAATAAACAACCCAAGCAACTGAAAAAGTAAAACTAAGCATTTCAAATATATTTGATTCCATAAAAAATTCACTCACATGATAAATATATACCATATAATTGCATACTGATTCTAATCATGAAAAATATAAATTGTTCTCATTCTAAGTATAAAAATGTAGAATTTTATTAAAGTAACAAAAAGATTTGTTGCTTGGAAGATCATATGAAAATTGAGTACTGCCAATGATAGAGCAAAGCTGTGATCCATGGACCTTTAGTTATTGAGGCTGCCATTCTACAACTACATTCACCCACATAAACCAATAAAGAAATAGAATATTTAAATTAGCTTTTGTATATTAATAAACATTATTTATGGACAATAATTGATATAAAAGCTTATTAAAATTTATAATCTAACTCTAAAATTGAGATGCTAAAATAAAATGTGGCAAGACTGTTGCAAACAATATCTAAATACCACTAAAGATGATCAAGAACTATCGCTTGGTCTAGTTATTCTACCTGATTTTGACAGAGAACATATATATATAACTTAACACACACAACTACTGCTATTAAGTAATAGCCCAGAAGTAAGAATAATTAGTAGTAGTAATAGTAGAGTTAAAAGTTCCTTAATTGATTTTGAATCAAAAATATAAAAAAAAAAATTCAAAATTTTTATCTGGCCAATTGACACAACTTGTACAATTGTCAATCTTTTGAACAATACAATTCGTAAAACATAAAGGCAAATATGTATCACAAACGCAGGCAAAAAAAAAATACTGGCAACCAATACAGACTAATCAAGTTTTTCAATAAAATTAAGTAATTTAAATGTGAAGAATATTATTGCAGTGATTAAATAATAATAATTATCATTATAAGGTTAACAGTGCATAAACCTAAAGATCAGTGATTTTCAAATTTGCAACAACTGCAAACTCTAGCCTTAAAATATTATTTGTATGGAAAATAACTATTTAGCACTTACTTACAAAATCTATGACTGTTTAAGTCCAATAACTTTGAAGATCAGAGTTTATTTGATATATTTCTGGTATAGATCAATATGATAAAACTAATTATAACTCCCATATCCATAAGATATATAGCAGAATAGATGATGTAAAAAGTTTCGAGCCTAAATATAATAAATGGTTAATAAGAATATGATATTCAGAGAATTAATAATAATAAGATATTAAGTATATTAATTTGTTTAAATGTACACAATTCAGATCTGAGTAGGAAGTATGAGTCATATTTATACTCTGGTATTAATAAATTATCTTTGATAATTCTTAGAGATATAATGCTTCTTTATGGCTACAGAATATAAGCATTTTATCTGATATATACAATGTTTGATGCAAATTTCTACAAACAAAAAAAAAAAGGATACAATATTGGAAAATAAGTTGGGCACACACCTACGTAATTCATATGTAATTAGTAACATCCTTAAGACAATTTTTGCTTTTTATTAAATTCTAATATTATTTATTATATAGCCAATTGTGCAGCAAAATCAGTAATGTTTGAGCATCAAAATGGCAAGGGCATGACAAAATCATTTAAGTTATCCAATTTTTTTTTCTCAGTTTGACCCAAAATCATTAATCCCAAAAATAATAAGTCTAGTAATGAGAAGGATTGTAAGGAAAGTTGAAGGAATCAATTTCTAATAATGGGAGGGGGGTTAATAATTGTATAGATTTGCTGCTCTTTACCTGCCATTTGACTTACCTGAACTATTTACCACATTGTAAATTACAATATTATAATAACTAATCTTTAAAACTTCGGATTCAGTAGCATGATGATGAGTTTAATGAATGGGGAAATAGAAGGCATAGTCTTTTAAGAATGAGATATCAAACATTTTCTTGAAATGCTTTTTGAATAGGTTTTACTATCAGCAATTTTCAAGAATTTTGTCATTAAAAAAAAAAAAGAATTAAGTAGTAGTTTTACCTATCAAATAAAAAATCATTCACATATTCAGCAATTACTATAAGAAATACAAAGGATCACGTGAAAAATTTTGTCATATTTAAATGTTCCCTCTACAGATGCAATGGTCAGATATGCAGAAAGTTATGTGATATTTAAGATTCCAAGTGATAGCCTGATTGCAATTAGTGTACATTAAATGACTGTATTAAAAATTTTTTGCTTATTTATAATCCACTAGGAATGGATCCAAAATTCCTTCTCAAGTTCACCATTTTATAGCAATACGAATTAATTTCATTCAAATTTTCTGTCTGAAATGAACAAACCATGGCTGCAATATTTAGATTTTCATCATAATATTAGCAATTTATTGGGGGGAAAAGATGTATAGGGAACTCAAGACTTGAAAATAAAACTTAACAGATTGGTGACATCAATAATACCTAGACTATTGCATTTCAGTGATAATTTTTTATCACATAATTGTGAACAATGCATAACATTTCTTTATTGAAAATTTCTGTAAAACTCCAAAATGTTAAAATTCCTAATCATTAAATTATTATTATTCATCTGGTTTATAAAATTGCACAACTTAATTTCCAAATGTTGTAAAAATTATTTTCCAAATACTGTCCCCATTAATTAGTTTCACAGATTTAGCAAGATACTTATCAAACATCTAGAAATGCAAGTCTTAAGAAAGAAATAAAAGAAACATTTGATTATAGGGCTATGCTTGATTATTTGAAATTTAGTATACAGATGGAAAACAATCAAAATGTCTGCTACTAATTAAAGTATAAAAAAATAAGACTTTCTATGGGTTTAACATGCATGAATGTATGCTTAGTAATTTTCCTTGCATCTTAATATTCAATCTTTGCAATATTATAAAAATTCAACATGAGTGTATATTTTTTGATGGAAAAAAATTGTCCCCGATTGCCATTGCAAAAGCCTGGACAAATGCTTGCCAAATGACGATCATAGTTCATCAATTTTAACTAAAATATATGCAACTCTCTTTTCAAATATTAAATTTAATAAATAAGACGAACAACCCATAATATACAATAAAAAATGACAATCTGTTTAACATACCCCCCTCCACCATTTTTTAAGTCTATCATTTTGAATGGAAAAGAAAAATATTGGTAATATTGGCACCAGATGTATTTTCCTTTAATGTTAAAACTGAAAAAAAAAATGTTAACATTTAAGAATTATATAATTATAGTAAATTGTAAACTTTTATACTACTTAAGTAATACTAATTACTGTTACAATCACGGTCACAATCAGGAAATATTCTCCTAATAACATATCCATGTAACATCATATGATCACCATCTCTTATACTAGCACAATTGTTTATAAACAAGGCAAAACTCTCCATACAGTAGTGCTATCCTGTGCCAACCAGAGTAATTAATGGAGGCAGAAACTAGTCTGGGGATATTGGATGAGTAGGCATTAGATAAGGATTTTATGCACAAGCCTTCTGGTGTCCATTGATTACTCTGGTTGGCACAGGGTGGCACTATTGTATGGAGAGTTTTGCCTTATTAATATATCCATGTGTTAAGTGTAGTACATTGTTAATTGTAAAAAAATATAAAAAGAAATTTGACTGATGTAGCTTGTATTTTTTTCAATATATTGAAAATTTCTTAGTATTTTTTTTTTTTAATATATCTAATCATTTTGCATTTTCCACTCCATAAAATTGAAAATCACAATGGCAAATCCTATAAAATACAAAAATTGATATTCTTCTAGATTTTTTTTTTTTTAAGTGTTATAGCATCGGCCGGGACGCGAACCCACAACCCGGGCAACTGCCTGCAAGTGCAAGGCAGTCGCGTTGACCTCTCGACCACCAATGCAAGACTATTCTTCTAGATTTATCAATATTAAAGATAAAAATTCTCTATTTAAAATACCAATATTTTCTAGATATTTTTAAATTAAATTATCAAATACTATTTTTACAAAATTTTGAATATTTAGAAAGTGATATCTACATGAAGCATATTCATAAATATGATCAATTTTACCTCATTCTAATCAATAATCATGACTATTAAAAAAAGATGGCAACTAGTATTGCATGAAGCTGTAAATCATTGGAGTTAATTATGTTCTGTGTGATTTAGTATAATGATGAATGTTAGACTCAAGAGCTAAAGGTTTATAGTTCCTAGCTAAGGAAAGTGAGAAAAAAAAACATGGTAATTTGATTAAATGAAGGGAAATGTTATGCTCGATCTACCACTTTGTTGCTTGAACATCATTTTATCACCCAAGCAACTTAATTAAGAGTTACTTTCATAAATTTAGAATTTATAACCAGGCCATTTTCAAATATCTTTAATTATACCAGGGTTTCTCTGATAATGTTCACATATTTTTTATGAAATCAGTTTTTATTTTCAATCATAGCAGACTTTTTATTTTACTAAAGCTGAGAAAAATAAAGAACTTTAATTATAAGAAGGAAAAAAATTAGAATTGGCAAAAATATTAAAATTCTAACCATAAATATGTATATCATATAATATATTTTATGAGAGTATAAAATTGGACAATTTTTATTTTAAATGGCAAAGTGGAGAATCTGTTCAAAATTCAAGAATATTTTGACTAAAAGTAATAAAGCAGTTAAATATGTATATATTTTATATAACAAGAATAATTATAAATACATTGTAGTTTTCAACATAAATATTAAATTTATTTTTATGCTTCCTGACAATTCCACAAACATAGGCTCTTCATTCCTTTCTATTCCTCATTATATATGATATTATCATAAATAAATGTTCTGTTAAAATTTTTATTTAAACTACAACTTATAAACTTGATGCCTGCATTAATAAAAGATTTATGAAAATGAGTACAAACATTGACGAAGGGGTGTAACTACAAAAAATGAATTATTCCATTTCAATATCATAACATGAAGTTGAAAGATAATCCTAAATCAAAAAAAAATTTCAAAGAATCCACAACAAACATTATTAAAAAACTTCATAAATAAGGACATTTACATATCATATCAAGAGAGTAAATAATCTATTATCTTAAAATGGGACATTGGTTATCAAAAATACTGATTCCTGATCAAACACAAACTCAAATTTGTTACTGTGAAAATGTCATCTCACTTTCAGCTGTAGAACAAACAGCAATCTAAAAACATGGAAACATTCTTTTTAATAATTTTAAGAAAACCAATAAGATTATTACTTGTTCTTTTGTTTTTCCCAACTCTTAGAATATTATGCTTCTGAATTACTATAAAATAATTGTAATAAATTACTATGCTTTTCTGATCAAGTGGATGGTAAATGTCACCAAAAAAATAACTTAGGAAAAAAGTATTCTTTCATTAAAACAAGCTCCAGCTAAGTTTCCATGCTAATAATATCATCTGCACTCTAATATATGATTCTCACAGAGCCTAAATATCTTCATGTTTCTTCCAATCTTTATTGATTTCCTTTAATATTTATCATGTTGATAATGAGATTGCAACTGTTGGCAGATTTTTTTTTTCTAAACAACATGGAAAATCCAGAGCGTGCTACTTGAAAATTATTAATATGATCACCTAAATCTTCCATGCCTAAGTTCAATGTTTCATCAATTAAAAACAAACAGTCTTTTGCTTAAAAGCTTCTGTAACTCTTCCTTTTGTCTCAATCATTGAGAAACAGCAGAATCTTAATGATAACTAAGTTTATAATATTTTAAAATAAAATCTTACTGATGATTCATTAATTGACTACATGGGTTAATGTTTGAATATAAAAGTTGTCACATGATTACATTCAAATAATGTTAAAAACATTCTGAACCTATGGTTCACTATTTAAATATACAATCTCATCTGATATTATAATTTTGTCTATTGGCAGCTTAAGCCTTATGCAATATCTTTGATAAATAACCACCACCACCCCTATCCTAATTTTTCAATTGAAATGTTATGTTCTTTTCTTCCATTTTAATGTATTACCTTCATTTTCCATTGTGCTGTTTAGTGTAGAAGCAGAATGATGAACACAAAACTAAAGATCTTTTTAAACTGAAAAAAATATCAATCAATCAATAAATAAATGATCTTTTTCTTCTAAAACTGGTCTATTAATTCTAATCCATATTAATTTTCTTTATAAATCTTGATTTATTTTATAAATCTTTTTTTTTTCCATATCCACATATACATTTTATAGACCATCTGCATTTTGTTTATCTCTTGTGGTCATTTTCAGGGTCTATTTCTTTGACTACCTTCACTTCAATTCATATAATATCTTTAGTTTAATTTGAATAAATAGACAAGTTTAAAAAAAGTATTAAATGAATTGGAATAAAAGTAAGAGTCAAAGAAATAGACTCTGAAAATGACCATAGGAGATAATCAAAATGGAGTTGGAGATCTTGAGCTTTGAATCTGTATTCTACCACTGTGCCAAAGGCAAAAATAATCTAGTAGTTCACTACTTGGGAGATCATGTGACATTAAAACAGCAAATGACAGTGAACTTTGATCCAGGAAGTTTTAATCCATCCCTTTACTACTCCAGCAGGGCATTATTGAAATTAAACAATAATAATATGTACTTTTTATAATACTAAAGCAACATTTTAAAAAATGTTTAAATATTTTCTTTTGCTATGGCAAATATAAAGGAAGATAAAATTCAAACATATTTATATAATAGGTATAGAAAGAACTGTATGAAATTTGTAATATTTTCTGAGTAAATTTTATATTTCTCATTGGAACTTTTTATCTCTTTTATGTGAATATATTTCTATTTTAATTTAATTTGACTAACAATAAGATAAAATAAAGAATTTAAAAAGAAAACCTTGACTGTTCTTAATTTTCTTTAAATAAAAATGAATTTAAAAATGATTTTAAAAATCAGTAGAATAATATAAAGAATTTGTATAGATGTGTTTTTGCTCAAATTCAGATTTAAATATTTAGGAAACAATGTGCTATATTAAAATTATACATTTTATCATCCAACCTAAACTCATTGATTATATAACAATAAATGCAATAAAATAAATAAATCACAATCAATAATATATATAAAAAAATAATCTTAGAATAGTTTTGTCAAATCTATGCTATAGAAATAAAATTAACCCCAACACTCCCACAACTTTATAACAATATATTAACAGCAGTAATTTCATTCTATATCATTCTTCTTAAGAGATGATCACTGCAGACCAAAAGTTGTCAATGTACATAAAATAGCACTGTCAGTTCTATGAACATGTTTCTGGATAATAGTCTTTACCAATGAAAAATCTACGATTATACTAACAGCCATCTTGCTAGATAATAGTCACAATACTATATGATATCTCTTTATTACTTATGTTTACACAGATAAGATGTAGATTAACTAAGAATGGATTACTGCTGTAAATATAATATTAGGTGTATATGTGGCGTAAATCATATAGTGCTTTGTCTTTGATATATATAGATCTTTACAAAAATAAAAAATTATCAAACTGTGTACCCATTTTAAATCAATATTTCATCAGTATTGAATATATTTTATATTAATAAAATCAATACTATTACTGTATAGCAAACTTAAAAATAATCTGTTTACATTCTGTTTCGGAAAACATGAGTGATATTTCATTTTTCTTTTTTACGTTCTTTTCACATTATACAATAAAAAAAACCATGTAGACTTCAGGAAAAATAACTGCAGACTATGCAGAATCAAACAATAATGTCTCAGATTGCCATATCTCCTCAATTATAAAATTTATACTAAAATATCAGATTTAAATTATTTACCTTTTTTTTGACTTTAATACAGTAAATTTTGTAATGTGTGTTTAATGTGTTAGGATACTTATATATATACATTGTGTATACAATAGGTCTGAAGATTGCTGGATGATCAAAACTGTTAGGTATTTTTGGAAGAATGAAATAACAAAGTATTGCATTTACATTGCTTAAATTAACTAAACACATTATTATTATTAAATGGGGAAAAATGAAAATTGCAAAGGATATGTTTTCTTATATGCTATGAGACATATACTACTATCACAATAAATTAAAAGAAATCTAAAAACATCACTTTAAAATATTAAAATCAAAATAATATGTAAACTAAATCAATTGATTTTAAATAAGAAGTATAAAAAAATTTACTTCATTAACTTTCTGGTCAAGTTAACAAACATTATGTTTTTTCGCCCCTTTTTGTCAAATATGGTTGGTGTTCATAATATGAAGATATTAGATTTACTTTTTATTGTAACATTAATCTTTTTTTTTAAAAAAAAAACAATATACTTTAAAACTTATAGTCCACATAGTCATTTAAAAAAAATTATTTATTTGTTTAATTAATTATATTTCAAAATTAACAAAATATTATATAACTTTCTCTACTTACAAATGTATAGTTCTATCATCTCATGACACTAATTAATGATTCTGCAGTAAATTAATTAAAATATTGCACTTTAAACTGTCATTAAAATGGTACACCTTTTGCTATGGCATTTGAGATAGCATGCTTAAAAATGCTAGTAATTTTATCCTTGAATTAGTTATTCTAATCACAGACTTTGAAAATTAGATTTTATAATTTAAAAAAATAAATTAATTCAACCTGATTCATTCCTTTTTCTCAAAACCTGATCACTAATTTTATATATTAATTTTTTTCTGATTTTTCACTTAAAGATTGATTCAGAAACTACTAATCAACCAAATGTATAAACTTTATAATCATAATCATTTACTCACTTGCCATGTCTATGCCTGGATTTAAATTCAGATTAAAGGTTTAGGATTCTTTTATTAAGGAGGGGGTAACCTATAGCCAATCCAGATGATTATCTAATATCATTCAGTAAATAGGTTGGTCCTGATTTAGTTTACCCTTATGGCCATTTTGAAATCTAAAAATCACCGCTAATACATCCAACTGATAAATGACATAAATATTGAATAAAAGTACTTTAAATTCATATTTCAAAAATTATAAGCTAGAAAAAATAATATGCTTTATTTTATTAGGGATTTTTTTTTTTAATTTAGCTTCATAAAATATTTGCAATATGACGGCGCAAAGTGCTGGAATCTGCGGCAAGGGGGAAGGATCGTAGCTAATATGAAGTATTGTCCAAATCATACAGAAGTCTGATCAACCCAAGCTTATAATTTCCAAATACTATAAGATTATACTACATGCCCATATAAAATATAGCATATTATTTTTACTACCATATAATTTCTAAAATATGAATTTAAAGTATTTTTATTCAATATTTATGCCATTTAATGGTTGGATATGTCAGTGGTGTTTTGGCTGGTCTTTAGATTTCAAAATGGCCATGAAAGCAAACTAAATCAGCATCAAATAGCTAAATCTCACTATTCTAAAATAACAAGGATAGAAAATCATTCCAATTCTCCCACCTGACATTTGGCAAACATGACGAATACTGCCTTCTTCTTTTGCCATGAACTGCTTAAAAGTGACTTCATCTTTTAATATTTAAATAAAATTTTGTGAATTATAGTTAATTAAATAATTTTAAATAAATCATGCACTAATATTTTACTTAATTTTGCATATCATTTCAAACATTATTTTAAAAATTTTCTATTTACATTAGTAGTAAATGCCTGGGGAGACTTAAGTCTAATCAGGTAAAATACAAATATTTTATTATTACTCAAATAATTGACAATGTTTTTTCCTCATATTTTATTATTATATCTAAAAATTCCTGTGGAAAATAGCCTTTAGAATTCTCTACTTCTAAGAATATATCAAAACTAAATTACACATCTTTTAATTTCTTCTACATGCAAATAAACATATAATCAATAGTTACCATGCTTAGAAATAAGGCTATCACACCTACTACTTTTTAAGGGTTTTCTTGACAGTTTTCAATCCACAACAGAATGAAATTATCTCCAGTTATAAAGCTGAACATCAATATAGTTGTAAATGATAATGAACTTAGGTTTTCTCAGTTTTTTTTTTTTTTACACATGAATAGAACCATTAATTAAATAAATATAATTCTAACTACATATATTTTCATAAAATATGTCTATAGCTATATATACATATGCAAATTTTATCAATTTTACATAACTATTGAGACGTGATTTTAGAATGTATAAAGCAATCTTTCTGAAAGCAGACCGAAATTACTAGGCAAGAGTAATAACATTTGGTCATTTTTTATGTAGTTATAATTAATAAAGTAAATGAATTGTTTATAAATCTGGAAATATGACATTCAAGTCCAGGAAATATGAGAAATAAACTGTGATCCACAAACCTTTAGTTTCAATGCTACCATTCTATCTGCATTTACTCATGCAGAGCAGTTTGTTGTTTTCTTAACACTCTCTTAACATAATTATTCTAACATCACAAGTTTAGAATAAAAAATATAAGAAAATCAAATATTAAACAATTTAGTAGATTGCTGATGAACTGTAGAAATACTAATATATAAATCACATTTATTAGTTATAAGTTACAGATAACTTGCTTATGAATATAAATCTGAGTGACAATAAAGTCAAGATTAAATATAACTTTAAACTTGGGATCTATAAATAAACCTCACTATAAGATTGGAGAAAAAATCATAAGCAACAAACACTATGACTAATTAAAATTAGATGGAAAAAAAAAGAAGTAAAAAACCTATTATAAATAGATAATCCTAAATAATGTTTGACAAAAAAAAACCTGTATTAGAATAGTTACTGTAAAATACTAATCATTTATGCAATTTATGAGATACATTAGAAAGATATTCTTAGGCACTTATCGAAAACATTTTTAAATATTACAAAGCGCAATACCATTTTGCCTACTCTCAAAAAAGGCTCTCATGATGAAGTGCTTCAAATTCTCTGATGAAAACAATCAATTTAGATGTCAAATTTATTATTTCTCATATTAAAAACTGATAAACTTCATTATATCTTAAAGATTATGGGAGAGGAAAAAATATAAAAAGGGAAGAAAAGAAAGTTTAAATGTTTTTGCTGCCAATGTAATATTTTTTAAAATTCTTCTTGAATGTTTAAAAAAAAAAATTATAATTTACACATAAAACGTAGAAGTAAATAAACATGTTCATAAGAAGAGACAGAAAATAAATTAGGTTGGATAACAGATCAAAGATTGTAAAAATTGCAATATGTAATGGCATCTGAACTATGGGTCATCAGCCAAAAATCTCCAAAACTCCACTTCTACACATCATCAGTATTCTATTTCTGTCAATAAAGTCAACACAATTAATTCATTTTAATTTCTTACAGAGAAAAAAAAAAACATATAAAGAAGGTTTCTCCATTAACTATCCACAGAGAAATAGTGAAGAGAAGATTTATTGCCAACTAACAATTGATAAGAATTTAGAAGTTTTCCTATCTGGTTTTATTTTTTAATTAAAAATGTTGGATACCCTTTTACTGATCCTGAATTGGATATGTAGGTTAATTATAAACTAGATACCAAAGTTTGCTTGAAAATTCTCCACTACAGAAAATATTTCCAAGTTTATACCTGAATTCAAAAACCAGATCAAAGACATTTGGATATATACATACTTACTATGAGATTCCAATTTTTCTTCTTTTTTTTTTTTCAAAATCAGATTTCATATTTTAATGACTCAATTTGCCTTCAAATATTAATATACAACAATAATAACATTATCTATACATATTCTATTTCAAAGATTCCTAAAATAATATATTCTCTTACTAATGCTGGCAAAATAAAAGTGTTTAAGTTTTCTAGAAAGCATTTTCTTAATTGGAATCAAAAGAATTAGTTTTTAATAGAAACTTTCGTATGAGTTAAGCAGTAATCAGTAATTATCAATCCACTAAAGGATAAAAGGCTTTCAATAGGTGTGAATACAAAGATACAGCTTTTCAATAAATAAAAATACTATATACAAGTATCTCAAGGTGTTTTTTTTTTTAAACATAATTCTAAAATTAAAAAATGAGAATCCTTTTATATCTAAAATTTTGGTTAAGAATTATTGATATAAAACACAGTATTATACATAGTTATTAATTTGCTTGTAAAATGTACAGATAATTAATATATATTGAATAAATCCATTGATTGCTTTAGACAAAAAAAAAAACTCGACCAAGCAATTGACTGTTAATTATCGTTGAGTTTGTCATTACTGGATATTCCCTTAATTAAAGCTACATGTTAATCCAATGAGAATACATGAATAAAAATGGATAAACATTTTAAATTCAAAATTTTAAATTCTCTGCTGTAATTACAAAAATTAAATTTCAAATAAAAAAAATCATGCCATTTAGGTGTTAAATTTTAGAAGGAAACCAGATTTTAGGGGGGGGGGAGCACATTATTGTACATAAAAACCATTAATCGCAATGTTCTACGTAAAATCAACATATTACATTCATTGATTTAAATTACTATATTATTCATTTCTTACAGTAAACAAATTCAATATTAAAAATGTAATAGCACCCGTTTTAAGATTTAAAGTTATTTCAATATCAAATAACAATTTTCAAAATATAGTATACAATACTAAGAGATTATGGTACAGTAATATTGACAGTGACAAAATTTTCCTACAGATGGCAGTAGCATCAGTCTTTGTTTGGAGGATCAATTTAAAAAGAATTGGTAATACAGTTTTATAAAAGTAGTCTTATATTTAACTAAAACATTAATTGAAGATACGCCTTTTTTGTCCCATAGAATTCGTACTAATGAAAATAGGTTTTGCTAAAGCAATTAAAATCAAAATAATCAAACTAGAAAATATATTAGTTAAAATGCGCCTGCGTGAAGTAGAAAAACATTAAAATCCTTTATTACAATTAATATTTTGGTATTAGGAAAGATTTTTTTTTTTTTTTCGTCAGTAAAATTTAAACCCTTAAATGATCAAAAATCAATCTTAATTAAGCATTTTAAAAAAAATTAACAATATACTTATCTACTATAGAACACCTCAGAAATTTATTTCAGTAAATTAATTAATTAACCGATTAAAATATTAAATCTATAATAATAAGAGATGGCAAATTTTTAACTCATTTTTAAAATCTTACCTTGTCTTATAGAAACTTTCTTTCCATTACATGCTATCAAATTCATTTGAGGATGACTGTCTTCTAATACAAACTGATCATCTTTAGAAACTGTTTTATTTTTACTTTTTAATGCTGCGGCACTTCCAATAGGCGACAAATATCGGCCAGATGAATCCTTAATAGCGAGCTGCCCAGCATGAAATACTAATGTGTATAGAGTATTGTCTCCGGGGGTCTCTACTAATTTTCCTTCATTACTCAAATATTTATTATTGCACGTTTTTACAGCATATCTCCCATCTCTATATTCCAGAGTAATTAATGCATCTTGGCCCCATGGAATATCTTGATCAATGCGTATTTCATCTTCACATAAACGAGCGTAACGTTTTCGACCAACACTGCGAATATTAACCTGAGGATGTACAGCTAAGTGGACAATCCAAAGCTCACTTTCCGAGATGTTTTTACTCGAACATGTTAACTTATCTCCATTTCCTGCAAAGTAATAGCCGGTCAAACCATTTTTAAATGCCCAACGGCCAGAGCCATCTTCGGCGACTACTATAGTAAATTTTTCGGCTTCACCTTTGTTCTCAGCCTCACAAGTAACGTTGCCGTATGTATCAACCGAAATAAATCTGCCTAGATGACTCTTTAAGAAGACGGTGTTCACATTGGCATTAGGTTCCAGGTACCATACTTGTTTCTTTTTTAAACTATTCCCTGTTACATTTACTTTAAAACCAAATGTTTCCGCTGTTAAATATTTTTGTTTAGAATTAATCAAACCTACTTTCCACTGGCTTGAAGATAACCCATTTATTCCGTGACCATTTAGGCCATTCGCGCCATTAGCTGAACCTTCAGACGACATCTTTTTTCTTCCCACGTCTTGTCGAATTAATGAGAGAGAAAAAAAACCTGTAATAACGTCAAAGTGAACTCCGCTGCAATCTGATGCGATAGTAATGGGCTTTTTACTTATGCAGACTCCTACACCAATAAACAACACTGAACACGCACTCTAGTCTGCGAACGAGCAGCTTTTCTGACTGAAATGACTCACGTGACTTTGTATTTAGAATCTCTTCCCCCTAATGATTTGGAATGTCTATTAACAACCCATTCCCCCTACTCATTTTCTAAAATTATGATTTAATCCGATATTATGATGTTGTGCATGATTTCAAGTCAAAGGATAGTAACAGTTGTCTAACGGTAAACCTATGGTGATTACTATATTTACAATATTTCTCGTCTAAAAATTGAATTTATTATCATTTCTTTTTACATTTCTTCATAAAATGGGCCTTTCTGCTACTCCGGTGTAACAAAGACTCCTAATTAAAATGACTCATCTTTTTTTTCTCTGCAGTTCTATACAATTTTATTAAATTTTGCAAAAGGAAATTTTACATCTTATAGCTTTGCTGGGGATGGAAAGGAGGTTGTAAACAAAATGTTTTCTATGCGCTCCGTTTCTGAAACTAAAACTGTCGCGTAAATATTGTGAACTCCTCTTTATCCTGTTCTACCTCTCACTATAAATATTATTTCTTTTTCCCTATCTACGAAGCTGGATGTAAAAAAAAAAAAAATCGATAAAAATGAGTCAGCTTTTCTTCTTTAGTCTTTCCTTTAATTTTTCTTTGATATTTGATAATGATTCCTTATCCTCAATCTCCTTTTCTTCTTCCCTATCAATCGTTTTTTAGTTAAGCAATTTAAAATTTCCCAGTCTTCACTTGTTGTATATAATCATCTAACAAATATAGTTTTAGTTAACTAATAACTGTATTTCCAAGAACTTTTTTAATAAAACCGTGTATACTTTTAATAATTTTAAAATACATTTCATAAAATATTGTACAATTTATTTTTAAAAATTTGTACATACTTACAAAGCAGGAAATAATTTGATAATTTCCATTATGGTTCATAACTACAAAAAAAAAAAAAGCCTTCATTTAATTCTTATAAGTAAATTTACATGTTAGCAAATATTCGTTATAATTATATACATTTGGGAACGGATGTAGCCGTCTAATCATTTTTTTTGCTTAAGAAGTATAAAAAAATCATGCAAGAAATGAATAGTTTTTAGTATGTTTTTTTTATTATTAAATAAACAAGTTAATATTGTTTTTATAAGCTTGCTAAAATTGTTACTAAAATAGAAACGATATTTAAAAAGCGGAAGATGTAATCTTTTAATTTTAATTAATAAACCCGTTGCATGGATAAATAATAAAAGTAACCGTTCTTGAGTATTTAAATCGAAACACTCTGATAACTTAATAATATATGTGTTTATATTCAAGCTCTCATTCCAAAAGTAATTCATACGTTTGTTGCATTCTTGTGTTTAATCCAATATGTAGTCTAATTAAACATAAAATCCAATTCTATTGTTTGATTTTATATTACATGATTTTGGTATTATTTTCATTGCATGAGTCATTGTTTTAGTCAGTATTCTTTGAGTTTCAAGTTTATCCTTTTACATCAATAAACCCAAATAAAGTAATGAATACAGTCTTGATTATTTACATTAGTTCCATTGTTGCAAAATTATTAATTATTTAACTGCATTAAGTAATACTTGGATTTTTTTAGTTTCGCTTTCATTGATTATATTTCATATAGACCTTTCATTGTGGATCACTATGTTAATTTGTAAATTATTTTTTTATTGTGTTGTGAGAAATAAAATAAAACTTTACTGAGTTAAATATTCGTATGTAATAAAGAAATAAATTACAAATATTGAGTATATTCAGCTATTAATAAGATTCATATAAATAATATCAATTAAGTCCAAAAGACTTACAAACCAATATAAAAGTAAGGTCTACATGACCTATAATGTTTTCTAGGCAACTTTCCAACCTTCAGAAAGAAAAGATTTTGAAGAATTCTCAGAACACTGTTTACTAATCTGTGGTTCTACAAAAAGAACTTTCTAATTGTTTATTTATAGACAAATTATCCTAATTGGGAAGGTGATTATCCCACTATAACCATAATTGTTTTTAGAATAACAGTCGTTTATTTAGATAATTCTGCTATTTTACTGAGTGCTTGCTTAACTATTTATACTAAGTGCAGACTGGGGGTGTTGGTGATGTATATTGGTCAAATATATACATATGTAATGTGTTTGTGTAAATAACTAGGATATCTCCAGCACTAAAATGTAACAAATTATAGATATATAGTCAGAAAAAAATATCAATGTATTTTGGTGCTGAACATGATTGTCAAAGTATTTAGTATCAAAAATGCTTTAGATTGGATTTAATATTTTCAAGATTTTCTTCAAATATAAAGTAATAATGTACATGTAGAAATTAGGGAAAGTGAAAAATTTATATCTAATTAATTAAAGAGAGGAATATAATAATAATAATAATAATAATAAAAAGTAATAACTAGGTTTTGAAAATAATGCTAGTCCAATTAAAATAAAAGATGATTAATAGTTAATAATTATTAACTATTATAACAGTTATGAAGATTTAGTTTAATCAATAAATAATGAAAATGTTTAATAGGAATAATATTTCTGTGGTATAAATTTCACTGTACCATCTTCATGCAAGATAGGAACTCATTTCTACCTGCTTTTAATACCTTGTGGAGGGATGTAATCGTAAACATATGACTAAAGATATGTGAAAAAGATCTATGATCCCCAAGATGCACATTTCTTGCTGAGCCAGTACTTATCAGTTAGCCCAATCTATTGCACATATCTTTATCAATGTCAGTATAGATAGATAGATAGATAGACAGATAGATAGATAGATAGATAGATAGATAGATAGATAGATAGATAGATAGATAGATAGATAGATAGATAGATAGATAGATAGATAGATAGATAGATGGAGGGAGGGAGGGAGGGAGGGAGGGAGGGAGGGAGGGAGGGGGGGATGGAGGGGGGGGGGGGGGGGGGGGGGGGGGGGGGGGGGGGGGGGGGGGGGGGGGGGGGGGGGGGGGGGGGGGGGGGGGGGGGGGGGGGGGGGGGGGGGGGGGGGGGGGGGTATAGATAGATAGATAGATAGACAGACAGACAGGCGGGTGGGTGGGCGGGCAGGCTTACTACAGTTTAATTGACAAGTATCAAATATGTTGATCACAACTTTGATACAAATCACTTAATGAAAGTATATTAATAATTTTTATTAGTCATTCATTAGACTAGGGTTAACCTATACCAAGGTGGTAAAAACAGATAAAAACCAAGTCCCTGCCTTGCATGAGACATATTGTGAAAATTACACTAGGGAAATATTCATTATTGGATAATCTCTAGTCTGATGAATGACTAATAAAAAATTAATATACTTTCATTAAATGATTTGTATCAAAGTTGTGAAGGAATTATATTTGACACTTGCCAATTAAACTGTAGTAATTTGCTATATATATATATTGAACATTGATAAAGATATGTGTAAGAAAATGTGGTCTGGATCAACTGATGAGTGCTGGTTTAACATGAAATGTGCATTTTGGGAGTTATAGATTTTTGTCACATGTCTTTAATCATATGTTTATGAGGTGTTGAAAGCAGGTAGAAACAAATCCCTGCCTTGCATGAAGATGATATAGGGAAAATTACAGAAATATTCATTATTGGATAATCTTTAGTCTAATGAATGACTAATAAAAATGCTTAATAAGAATAGATTAGAGATCCAGTATATAAAGGGTAATTAACAAGAGAAAGCAGACTGCCTAGATGTTCCAGGAGAAATAACAAGAATCTTTAGAACATGCAAAGAGATGACCCAGAGAGATCAGACTCCAAAGATATGAGAACAGAGATATGACTTTGTAATCTTTAGGCACATCTAGGTAAATACTAATTTATATATTTAATATTTAACAAATGTATTAAAATTATATTCATAACCAAATAGTTAACTTAAACTATGGTAGCAAGGAATTGAATGTAAATATTTAAAAACCTAATCTATTTTGTCTCTCATATTAAGTTTCATGCTAAAATAATTTTTGCATGCTCAGCCAGTCCGATAACTTGTGAAATAACTCTTGTAATGCACGGATACCAATTGCTGCAGTTCAAGAGCAAGTTTTGAATCTATTTCAAATTAATAACAGTAAAACTATGATAAAATAGAATAAAGGTAACATCATTATTTGTTTTATGAATTAGAAAGTGATTGAAATTATGTAAAATGGTAAAACTGGAGGATTTTTTATATAAAATGCTACTGAAGATACTTAGTAATTATTTCCTACCATCAAAACACAAAGTGAGATTTCATTTTTGGAATAGACTCCAGTTTGGGGGTAAAAGAAGTGAACATTTAACAGACACTGAGAGATCTGATAAAAAATTGTATATATTAGAGGATTCTTAGATGAGCTCTAATGGATTAGTTAATGCAGAAATGTCAAATGATAAAATGAACTTATTTATTGGGAGAAACAGGTCTATCCTATAAAGAAGCAATTTAAAAAACACAATTGCATTTAAGCATAATTAGAACAAAGTAAAGAGATTGTGGACTTAAATCACAGAAATTTATTGATCACAGATGTTTATAAGTCATCAAAGTTATCTACAAACAAAATATTTAAATGGGAACCTAACAACTATAATGTCGTAATATTGTTAAAGGAATATTGGATTATATGGCACTCAAATGTAAATGAAAGCTGAAAGCTTAAAATCTGACAAATCAAAGAAAGGGAATTTTTGGAGAACTTTTAGAAAAAAGACAAGAAAGGAGGAAAAATACCCAAAACAACAATTGAGAAAAGATACATTTTTGTGGAAAACATATATAAAAAATGTAGGAGTTAATAACTGATCATATCAAACTATCAATACATATACGCACCAATCAAATTTTGTTGGAATTTGATAACACAGACATGCTATTACTTTCAAAAATTGATTAAATTTCTTCACAGTTAAAAGTTTTAAATTTCCACATTTAAAAAAACAACACTCAGAGATACAAATATGAATAGAAATCATATTAAGAGGAAAAGTGAGTATACCAATAAAGTTAAAAATATAATTATTATATTATCTTTGTGTGCTGTGCAAAGCACTTTAAACATATTAAGAGAATATTTTGATTTCCTAGGATCAAAATTAATATGATAAAAAAAATGTTTAAAATCATGCAAGAGAAAAATAAAATTACTTCGGGTTAATTAGAGAGACATGAGAACATGAAGCCAATAACATACAAGCTGTTTAAACTACTATTTGCTCAAAGAGAGCAGATATTGGAGGACTAATTTTAAAAAAGTCATTTAGTTGCCTATTCTATCAAAGTTATATCCATGCCCAGTAGTCTAAATATATTTATAATAAAGAAAAAATGTGAGGGATATACTGGTTTTACTCCAAAAGTCTTTTTCTTCCACAAAATTAGTTTAAACATGTCGGACTACAAAGTTATGTGTCAGAAATAAATCATCTTAATTGCTAAATCTTATAACTTATCTGATTCTTTTTATAGATATAGTTTGTTTCAGGGAATAGAAGAAGTAATACCCACTCAAATAACAGAAACTTCATTAAAGCTTCACCTAATTAAGATCTAATGAGAGATATAAAAGCTTTGAACCTGGATTAACTTATATCTAGGAATTGAAATTTTTAGCATCATTTTACCAGAGAAGATGAAAGATTTTTTTTTCTAAAGAAATATATGCATGGTCATGTGTGGAATTTATTAAGAAAAAATCAAAATGGAATTGATTGTCAAACAAGTTAATAGTTTATTATAATAGTAAACTAGATATAATACTGATAATTGAGATATTTTAGTATGGAGAGGAAGCATTAACAGTTATCGCACATGCAAGAAGAAAAATCTATTGCATACTTTATTAAAAGCTAAAAGAAACTCAGCTCAATAATGAAGTTCTACTTATAATGTTTAACATAAAAAAAATTTAGTACTAGTTGTGTAGATATTAATTTAAAATCATAACAAATGACAAACGTCTATTAGGATTGCTATTTCTAGTAAACTAACATTAGGATACCTGAGGTTTTACATACTTAAATGGGTTGATTTATTATCAGCATATGATTATGAGCTAACTTATAAAAAAAGCTAACCACATTTGTGCCCCAAAATACATAAGAACACCAGCAAGTCTTTAATATGTTATAAAACATACCAGATGGTAATGAATCTGCTAGTAAGAAAGAATGTGGCATATCCAGAAACACTGGTAAGGCATTTACATCACCACTAGAGTATTTTTTTTAATACTTGATAAATAAATAATCAATCAAACAAGATTGAAATAAACAACTATTAATAATTATATTTAAATATTTATCAAACCGGCTTTCATCTCCATTGAGACCTTCTCAAGATATTATTACAATTCATATAAACAAATAATAATATTCACTCCATCTACTGGACATTATTTACATTATATTTCATTTTCTTTTTAAACATGTCCATATATTATAAATAAATAAATTTAACATATTATACATCTAAAAATTTAAACAAAAAATAAATAATAATTAAATATATATTTTACATCTTTTAAAAAATAAATAAATAAATTGGTATTTACATATGTACCATTTCCTACATTTTCCAATTGTTTAATAAAGCCCATTTCCCACCTAATTTAGCTGGACCTTTTACTATATTTACACATTTGTCTTAAGTTTTCTTGAATATATAATGTTTCATAATATATTCTCTTATGGTAATTCTTTACATACTTAATAACACTTATATTTTCCTCACACTTCATTTTATGCCCTGTATCCAAATATTTGACCATCATAGTGATTTAATACTTGATTTACACACTGGATTTTCTGAGACAATTGAATGATTTTACTTCAGATAATTTGAGAAATATTTATAGAAGTAGGAAATGTGTCCACCAAAAGTAATATACCAATATAAACAATCATTTCAGCTTCACTGTATCAACATATTTCATTTACATCTGTGACAGATAAGTCTCAGACAGAATTTTGGTTAGGCAGAAAACTAAGAACAAAAATATCTCATCCAGGAAATAGAAAAGAAAAAATAAAATCTAAATATGGTAATAAATTTTCAATTAGCAAGAAAATCTAAGTTAGAGATAGTCAAGAAGATCCTATTTAGGCAATTAGATATTATCAAAATATAAAAAATGTTTTAGAGATACAAAGTTCCCCAAACTATTTGTGAAACGAGATAATCAAAGAGGAATTTTATGGGATATAGATCAAGCAAAGAAAAAGGCAACTCACCAAAAGAAAATGAAACAAATGCAAAATACAGAATATGTATAACTAATACACTGTCATAATTGTCAAACATTCAGTAGAGTATTTAATAAAATGAACACAGTGAAATAATATTTGTCATCAGAAGATGTATATATATAATGAAAGAAATAAAAATCTTTAGAAGAAAATAAAGTGTGTGAGATTACATATTTAAGAAGAAAAATTAGAGTTTCTAAAGTGGGAAAAGGATTGATATATAGTGAACATTACATACAAAAATATATATGAAATTAATTGCACTAATTCACAATTAAATAACTAGACAAAATTAAAAATTTACTATCAATGATTTTCTTGCCTTGGCAGACTTCTCAAGTGCAAAGTAACAAACAAATATATGCTGACCTCCTTTTCCATAATTCTAACTCACATTCCAATTACTATTAATCTCGAAAGAAATTTTTAAAAAAATTAATAGCTTCAAAATCATAATTTTTCAATAACAGAAATTCTTCAATTTTTTTAAAATTCTTTTTAAAGAAGAACATAAGTTGCTCAAATAATCTTATGGTCTGTATTTCTTTTATGGATACATAATGCAGATCTAAGAAATTTTTCATTTAAGTTCAAACTACATTGACCTATATATATTTCTTACAATGCAAGGAATTATATAAATCATCCCAGGAGTGACAATTCTATCAACTTTCTCTTTTGTATTATTCAGTGAATTGTTTAGAATAATAGCCTTTCTCATTATATTTTCTTAGTCCTAAACATATTGTAATTGATTCTTAAAATTTTATAAGAAAATAATTCCTGAAGTATTTTATATTAGTTCATGATTTTTTAAAACATATGTGGGTCAAAGTAATTTTAACTTAAATGAAAAAATGAAATTTCATAAAGGGGGATAAAAAAATAAATATCTTAGTTCTGCATTAATACAGGTTGTAAGATTGTTTGAGCAGGCTAAGGTTATCTTCTTTGAGAAGAATCAAAATAAAAATTAAAGAATCTCTGTTATTAAAAATGTATAATTCTGAAGCTATTAACTTATTTTTAAAGTTTGATATTAAAGATAATTGAAATTTAAGTTAGAATTATGGGAAATAGATTAGTATATATTTGTTTGTGATTGTGTTACTTTGCTCTTGAGAAGTCTGCCTTGGCAGGAAGACATTAATAATGAATTTTTGATTTTGGCTAGTTATTTAATTGTGAACTGATGCAAATAGTTTTTTATTTTGACTAGTTTAGCTTTTGGTTTTTGATATTTTATATTTTTAAAATAAATTACAACCTATAACTGTCATGTAGGAATGAATGTTATAGTATGATTTATATATGATAACCAGTTAGTTGTTAGCATTATGGTTTAACATTTATGTATATTTGTGTGTATAGTAATTTTATAGAAGAGAGAAAGATTAAAAATGATTAGATAATCTAATTATAAAGAGAGAAATATGCTTTAAAAATAAACTGGATTATGAAAATAAAGCTAATTATAATGTTTGAGATCCTAATAATGAAGTCATTTAAATAAATTGGGTTACTGTAGCCAAGAAACAGAACAGCCACTGTATATAAAAAGTAATTAACAAGAGAGAACACACTGCCTATATACTGTATTCCAGAAAAATTAACTTCCAAGATTCTCTATAGCATGGGATTAATATGATTCGGAGAGATCTACCTCCAATGATATGCAAGCAAGTTTAGAGATTGAAAATGGATCATCCAGATCTTTATTTCTTTATATTCATCAATTTAAATATTAATTTGTAAGCTCATATTTACTGCTTACCAATTTATTAAAATTATATTTATAATAAAATAGTCAACTTTAACTATTATAGTAAGAAAATGTTTATAAATAATTACAATTCCAAAAAATGTATTACTTGTGTCTGTTAATTAAAATTTGTGATCTTTAGGGTAACTGTTTAGTCATTTGCATGATAATTCTTATGCATATAACACTGAATACCTATTTTAATTATATTATACTTTAACATTTTTCTAATTTACATTAATTAATCTGTATTCATGTGGAAATTACTAATAACTAATATATACATGATTTGATAAGATGGCCAGAACAAATATAAATTATAGCATTATTATACTAAAATTTGCAAAGACATGCTATTACCAATAATCAAATATTATCACTTTATAATTGCACTGTTAGTGATATCAACCTGCTATCTGGCACAAAATTGAATTTGTACAATAAAAATTTTAATCTATAAAAAGAATCAACAAATTTAGTAAAGAGAAGCCAGCCATATGTCTTATTCATAATTAATTGTTTTCCATAGTTCACTAGCTTGTTAAGGTATTTATAAGCATTTCAATCTATTATATTTATTATTGAATCACTTTTCATTGTTCTAGAAAGTAAAAATGAATTGATGCTTAATTATCACTTATAGAGAATAGATAATCATTTTATAATTATAATTCTCAATAAGATGTCTTTGCTTAGTATTTAAGCTGCTCTTTTACTCTTTGACTTAATCAGCTACTCGTCTCCACCACTCTCTTCCCAAGATTTTTTTTACATATATAAAAGAATTTCTAATATGGTAAACATTATAATCTTTTTTTAAGTATCATTATCAATCCACTGTAGGATGAAGGTCTCTCCAAGTTCAATCCATCTCCGATTTTTAGCTTCTCTTCTCCACATCACCCCTGCACATTTTCTTATTTCATCCATCCATCTCACATGTATACATGTATTTATTTTTATTTGTCTACAGGTTCAAAAAAAAATATCAGTGGAATTAAAGTTATGGGGGGTGTTGGCAAAGATGTATTTTTCCCATTTATTTTTAATGCTTATAGTAAGATCATCATGCACAAGGTTTTTGAAAGATAAAGTAGAATAATGGTGAATGGATGAGAAGATAGATAATAGGTTGGAGAGAGAAAAGAATCAATAATTTTGAAATATGTTGATGATACCTTATTTTTGTCTATAGTAATGATTTAATAAATATGATAAACTAACATAGAAAACCAAAGATATTGTCTTGAAAGAGATGTCTTAAAAACTTATGTCATGCTTATATATTGTGCCACTATTTTTTTTAAATAAGAAATGTCATAGGATTTGAAATGATAAATAAATTTGGATACTTACATTCCACTATGGTAATCACTGAGATCTGGAATTACAGGAAAAATCATGATATCATAAATATCAATGACAAAAATCTTTAAAATATAAACAGACCACATTATTCCAAAAGTCATCAAACAAAATTAATCATTGCATTATTTTCAGATCAATGGCCAAAAAGGAAGTTGAAAAATTGATGTATTTGGAAGTTGATAATATTGGAGAAAGCTTCTAACTTCTGGATCACTTACAGAACCAAGTAATCTATTTTAGAAAAACGAAATTGTCAGTTCTGATTAAGAGATGAATAATGATGTATTTCAAATACATAGTAAAAAGATCTAACATTATAGGAAAGTTTGTCACTGATGGAAAAATTAAGATCAGATTAAATAGATGTTAGATATGGTTCAAATTTATGATACATGGAGATAGACAATGGGCTATTTTATATGCTAATCACTACATCTTTCTAAAAATTACAGATAGAGATGATGATTTTGTATGTATATATAAATAAGGTTTGTTTTTTTCCATCAACAAACATTTTTTTCAAAAAAAATGTTTAGACTAAGAACATTCTAATCAAGAAAAAAGAACAAACAATGTTTGTTTTTATCAATGCATTTTTCATTTCAATTTCATCATGTCGTAATTATGTAACCATCCACCAACATAGCGAACTCAGACTACCTATTTTTACTATGTATATCCATTTCACAAACAACCTTTATTCATCAGTTGATCTAAAGATAGCTATCACCTAAATCTGTCTGTGTGACCGCTCACTATTTTTCCACTACACCATTCTCTTGCATCTGTTATAAAAATCTGTTTTTACAAAATTATCAGGTTTGATTTTAAAACTTTATAATCATGTAACTAAATCATCTTTTAAATCTAAAACGAGAATTATTTTCATAGTAAACTAAAATTCATTAAACTTTTTGAATTCGGTAATAACACATTTTTATTGAAAGGCAAGGTTCCTGGCAGAATTGTAACTGAGTAATAAAAAACAAAATCTCGGTTCGATTACTGAAATGGAACAATTGCATTCTCAAACATCAATTGATATCCCAAGCAACTGAGTATTAGATTACATATATTAAAATTTATTTTTTACAGAAGAAAAAATAATTTTAACACTTTCTTTTCCAGGTAGATCTAGAAGTAATACCAGCACCAGCCAAATTTAAAATAAGGGTAACATTTATTGATTAGATTGTCTGGGAGTAACAAAAAGAAATTTATTGTCAGAATATTTCTAGAAGAAAAACTAAATCATCTGTGCTTAACTGCTGGAGATTGCATTTAGTAAAGTATTTTAAAAATCAATATATATATATTGTAAATAATTTTACTATTTTTAATTTTTTTTAAAAAAAAAAAGTTAATGTTACTAAAACTAAATTCTTTTAATATATCCTGACTGACCTTGATAGCATTGGCAAATGACTCTTAATATTTAATTGTGTACTAGGAAGATATAAATATGTTAACAGGAAACATTATATTCAAGTTACAATAGCTCCTGTGACAAAAAACAATAGTATTAATACGTAGTTTGCCCAGTGATTCATTGATTAAGTATTGTATTTTTTAGCATTCTGTTTTACTGTTGGTCGTTTTTTTTTTTTAGGTAGTAACAAGTATTTGGTTCTAATTTTTTTAAAATATATATATAATAGCATATATATTATCACAAGACCAACAAGAAAATAAATGGGGGCTCATATGAACATAACTTTTACCTTCCAACTGATAATAGTTAGATATGCTTTGACTGACTATTTGTTTTATGGTTAGCTAAGTCGATTTATGGTCTGGCTGATTGAATAAAAAATGCTAAGCTTTCATGACCCAAAAAAGGGTTAAAATTCACTGGCACAAGCTAAATACCAGGGCATGGCATGAGGGTGCACTAATCATTATTTTATGAGGATATTTTTCACAATTGAAATGATAATACTGACCAAATGCATATATTAAAGAGACCGACCTAAAATATTTCATTTGTCTTTATATTTAATTAGAAATCAGATATATTAATCTTTAACTGAGATTTAAAAAAAATTATATTTGGCTAAGAATGATATTATAATCCCTAGCCTAATAAATGATTAATAATATTCATTAAATTATTTATCTGAAGTGGATGTTATCAAAGTTATGAGTGTACAAAGTTTGACTCTTGTAAATCAAATTGTAATAATAAAATAATAAACTAAATCTTATATATATGACTTTTTGATAAATTAGTTTTTTTATGTGAGAAGTTTAAGGTCTTTGAAGTGCAAAATTAATTACTAATAAAAAATAATACTTATAAAGTTTAATCTTTCAATGAGCATGTTAGTCAAAAACTAATAAAAGATTTATTTTGTTTTGTATCGTGGAAAAAATATAACAGAATTATGATTCAGCACCCACGATACTACTGCAGAGAATTTAAATGTGTGGAGAAAATGTGAATTACAAACTCAACAATATCTCAGGGAAAGCTTTTAAAATGCTACAGTATATTTCCAATATTATATATAAAATTCAACAAATATTGTGATGTATCAAAAATGTGTCGTATGATAACACAATTTTTAGTGATTTGTACACTTAAATTATTTCTATTGATCAAAAAACTCTCAGAAGTCATAAACAATAAAAATACTTTAGGAAAATATCTCTAATATTCTAGCAGTACCAGAAGTAATACAAAGTTAACATTTGAGCTAACTATTATAATTTATTAGATCTATATACTGTTTTGTTTACATGAATGCATTCTCATATTAAAAGACAAGATAAAACTGCTTCCATTTGCACCATTAAAAAAAAAAAAACTATATCAGTGGAAAATAATCAATAAGAAGGTATTGTATCTCGATTTCTTATGGCAATACTAAAATGGACATTTTGAAATATTTCTCCATTCTACTATTGTGGAAAATCTATCTAAGCTATTCACTGCATGGAAAGCATTCCTTTATCAAGAATAACAAAATGCATCACTTTCTCTGCTTGCTTATGAGCTTCAAAGAGCAATTCTCTTCACCTTACTACAAAGCCATTCACTATAATTCTAAATAATCAATGGACTCTGGATGATATACAATTATATTACATCTTCAGACCAGTTTTTGATTTTGCAATGCAAATAAATGGATACAGTTTAAGTTTAAAAACTTTAGTTTTTAAATTTCAGATTATTAACTTGAATAATATTTAAAAGTATAAAAAGTGTCTACTAGATATATAAATTTATTAGTTCCAATACTAAATTCTAAATTCTTGCTAATGAAGTGAAAAACTAGAAACCAACTTGAGGATGTAAATATTATAGCAGAATGAAAAGAATTGGGCTTAAAAATATTTCTGTGTTAGAGTATAACATTTTTTGAAAAAATATTGGTCGATAAATGATACTCTAACAGGAACATTTTTTCAACTATGTTGCAATCACAAAGCTCATTTAATATTGGAAAATTCAGCCATGAAGAAGTTAATTTATTAATCACTTGACAATTCACTTTTTAATGCTTTAAAAATGCATTCTGTTTTTTATTTAATTATTCATCTTTTATAATTTTTTACTGAATTACACATTTTAGCAAAAAACTTTCCTAGCAGTTAAAAATTCTCTACACGTTTTCTGAAAACAAGTTATATTTTTGATCTACCTAAATATTTGAATTCAAGATAATTTGCTATAAATTGTTTTTTTTTTAAAAAAAAAAAAAAAGAAATAAGTCTAATGAAAGAAAGTTTAAGAATTTTAATTTTAAACTAAACTTTGAAACTTTTTTGTCATTCTGCTGTTTAGGAAGAAAAAAAAAAAAAAAAAAATTTTAAAAAAAAAAAACAAAAACAAAAAAATTAAAAGAAATAAATATCAAACATAAAACAATAATAAAAATAAAATGTAAATAAAAATAAATATAAATTAGTGTTTCTTACTTTATTCACAACTATTATCAAATATTCTTTTTTATTATTACAATCTACTAATTTCTGTATTCTTCATAAACTAAACTTATGATTATAACTAAAATCTTTTAATTTTAAATCATATTTTTATTTCTTATCTTCTTCTTTTAAATAATATTTTATATTATTATTGTGAATATTAAAACCTATAAACTTTATAATCTTTACACTTATAAGGTTATTCTGATCTTCTAAATAAAATATGAAAAATCGTTTTTCAAAAATTATCTTATCCTAGCTCCCTCTATTAATATTATTTAAACTAAATATATATCCCCTACAACTCTTTTTATATATTTTTTTTTTATTTTTTTTTACCTTTTTTATATAATACTATAAATTTATATTATATTTTTATATGTTTTATATATAACAAATTTTTATATATATTTATTTTAAATTTTACTTTATATTATTTTTTATAATTCTTATAAAAATTTATATGTTTTATATGAAATATTATGTAGTTTATTAATTATTTATTATTTTTTTATTATTTAATATCTATAAATTTATAAATTTATCTTATTAACTAACATTTTTATCACCCCCAACTTTTATTAAAATTTCTCTTTAATTTTACCTATCTTCTAATCCAGAATCTCATTAAATTCTGGTTTTTCTTTCTTATTATATATTTTTATTTTTTCTTAATATTTTGTATATAACTTCATTTTATTGAATTTGTGTAAATTTGTGTCTGTTTCTTTTGTATGTAATATATTTAGTGATTTATTATCTGATATGTTGTTTTATCTTGTTTATAGAATTTTTGTTTCTCCACATATTTGTATTATCCCACTATCTAGATTGTTTGATTTTATATATCATTAATTATTTCTTTATTATCTTTATTATATCTATGTATTGTTTCTATCAAATTTAATAGGTTTTTCTTTTATTAATTTTTGTTTAATTATCTTTGTATCTTTTATATCTTTTTTATAATTTTGTTAAATTTATTCATATGAATTATTATTTGTTTTATTCCTATATCTATCTTCACCTCTTTTTCCTTTTTATTTTTATTTATCTTATATCTTTTTAATATTTTTTAATTTATATGGAAAATTTATTTAATTATTGATTATTATTTTTGTATATATATTTTTTGAAAATTTGATAAAAGATAAAAAGAATATTAATAAAAAATAGTTAATAAAAAAGAAAATATTAAATTGATAGATAAAAATAATAGGATATAATAAAGTAATAAAAAATAATTAATGGAGTATGTGTAAAATAAATTTAGATAATGGGATTGTAAAATATGTGGAGAAAAAAAAATTTTAAAAAAATTTAATAAATCAAATATATTATAAAAAAAATTTAAGAATAAAATGAAGTTAAAAGTATTAGAAAGAAAATAAAAATTTAATAAAAGATAAAAAATTTAATAGAGATTGGGTTGGTGGTGATATTAAATAAGTTATAGAGGTAAATATGAAAGAGTAATTGTTATAAATAAGTTGGGGGGTAAAAAATGTTAGGTTAAATAGGAGTATAAATTTGTATTATAGTATTATAATAAAAATAATATAAATAAATAAATTAATAAATATATATTTTATAAAAAAAATTTTTTATAAAATTATATAAAAATAATTAAAATTAAATATATAAAAAAAAATATATATTAAAAAAGTTGTAGGTATATATATATAAAATATAAGAATAATATAAATTTATGAATTATATATAAAATTAAAGGAAAAATAAATAATAAATATATATAAATAAAGAGTTGTAGGGGATATATTTATTAAATAATATGTAATAGAGGAGTAGATAAGATAATTTTTGAAAAAAATTTTATATTTTATTTAGAAGATCAAATAATTAGAAGAAGATTTAAATATAGTTTAAATATTCAGAATAATAAATAAAATTTAATTTAAAAGAAGAATGATAAGAAAATAATAAATATGATTTAAAATTAAAGAATTTATTAATCATAAAGTTTGTGAAGAATAAGATATTAGTAGATTGTAATAATAATAAAATAATAATATTTAGATTAATAGTTGTTGAATGTATATATTATAAATTAAAATATTATATTTATATTTATTTTTATTTATGTATAATATTTTATATTAATTGTTTATATGGGTGATATATTTAGGTTATATTATATTTTATATTGTTTTTAGTTTTTATTGTTTAAAAAAATTTTTATGGTGTATTATATAGTTGTTTTATTTTGTTCATTTATCATAGTCTGAAGAAGATGAGTTAAAATAGTGTATTAAATAAAGTTTGAAAAAGTGTGAATTGAATAAATTGTATATATGATATTACGGCAAACATAAAGAAAAGTGTGATTTTGATAATTATTCCTTAACTTAATACCTATCTCTTATATAAAGATTGCAAAAAAATATCTTTCTATCTGATATAAAATCATCATACATACAGCTGCTGAAGTTCATAATAGTAAAATGAGATAATACTAAATAATATTAAATAGTTTCCAACAACTAAATTTAATTGTTTTTAAAATTAATCTAAATTCGTTAGAATTTTTTATATTATGGTGTAATTCACTGGTTTCAATATTATTTACTATATGATTTTAGTTTGTTGAATAATTAAAAAAAATATCTTGAATATTGCAAACTTTCAGTGAAATTTTGCTTTGAATCAGTTACTTTCAAAGTTGAATTGTGTTACTTAGTTTCTACCAAATGTATTTTGTTATCACAGAGCACTGTTAGATAATAGCTATTTTTAATAACTTCAACATTAAACATTAATATGCATTTTTAATGTTAGAAATTATTTCATTTCTTTGGCACTGATGATATATACTTTAATTTTAACTTGGATTCAATGCTAAATTATTTTGCACCCTAAAAAATGCCAACTATTTGCACACCCCTGCTGAAAAAAAGCTCACCAACTTCAATTTTTAAGAACAAACAATTTTATATAAAAATAAAAAGCACAAAACTGATTTCCTTTCACAAAAAGTCCACCTACTTTATATGAAACAATGACTTTCAAATATCAACTCTGTATCCCACACAGAATTTTGTGTTATAGATTGCTGCCTAGCTCAGTTTACATTAAGGATTAAATATATCATTTAATTTTTATTAATATATTGCCAATTTTTATAAATTCACATTAACAACATTGTTTTTATTCATGTACTACTTTTAATAAATTTTCAAACAACCTAAACTAACACATAACTTACAATCAAAGACACAAGAAAAAAATAAATGATTGCCAAAGTACTCTTCAACATGAGCCATGTTTCATCAGTTGACCCAAGTTTTCACATTAACTGATTTCTATAAAGATAATTTTTTAATTGCTGTATATTTTATCTGTTTGTGTGATTAAGTAATATTTTTGATATACTTAAAAAACTAGATGATAATTTAATTTAAAAATTTCTTTCGTAACTTACTTAACAAGTTTTACTTTTGTAAAGTTTTTTGTTTTATCAATAACTCATACATTTTAAATGTATACATATTTATTTTAAATATTTACAGGTAAATAATTTTATAGGATTTTTTTTATCTTGCATAAGAATTTTTTTCTATTTATTTAAAATTTAATTTGAAATTTAGATTAAGAGAATTTTACTTATTTAGATAATAAGACTATCTTGTGTAAAAATTAATGGTATCAATTAAAAAAATACAGTAATCCTCAAGCAAATGAGTTATTACAAAAATGCCTTATTAAGTCATGTTGAAAATATTATTTTAATTGCATCAAAATCAGTATTGTAATTAAAAGACTAAATATAAGTTTTTTAAAAAATTATTTTATTCTTGAAATTGAACATGAAATATAAAAATAACCCAAATGAGATTTAATTTGGGTTCAGCACAATTAAACATATTGTGCTGTCTTATATGATATATATAAAACACACTATTGCAGGTTATGTAAGTTTATATAATGCTTTTCAAGAGCATTGTAATCTTGAGTAATCAATAGATACTAGATATTAGTGTTTATTGATTTATATTCAATACTATTCTATCCTTATTTCAAACTAGTGGAATAAATATAGTTTGCTCCTGATATTAGTCACTATTAGCACCCCCTCATAAATGTGCAAGGGCATTTTAATTCCATATGAAAAATATAAAGATTTAGAGATAGTCAGGTAGTGAAAAACCAAAAAACAAAAAAAGCACCCTTTTTAAAAAAAAATTGGAATTGTAGTGAATGTAATTAAAGGATAAAAATATAGTGGATAAAAATATATCCCATTAGCACAATTAAGACAAAGAGATGACCAATGATATTTAGTGATTTATAATAAACTGGACCTTGTACTAAGGTTGATATAGGATTCAGTTTTATTGTGTAGGGATCCAAATTATGAGTTCAAGTCAAACCTCCTCCCTTAGTGAACTTTTTTGATTCTAACAACTTAAAATAAGGACTTCCCGAATGCATATATGTTAATACACTTATGTTAAAAGAAACAATCTTAAGCTTTTAACTAATTTTTGAATACACATTAATCATACTAATCGATTAAACAGAAGTTTAAAGACTATAAAGTAAGAAAATGACAGGAAATTAAGCAAAAATAATGAAGATTAATTTAGGTGTAAAAAGATAACTTTTATTTAATTACATATTTTTATTTAATATAATTTCAAAACGTATAGTATTTAATGCTATTACTAATTGCAATGTGTTATCTGATGATCCAATATATAATATAAAAATTTTGAATGATTTCTAATTTAATTTATTTTTAAGTTTGCATATTGTAAAATGAAATATTAATTGGTAAGCTTTCATAAAGCTATTGTCAAATTTTATAATTACTTCAGTGTAATTTTGTTAAAATGTAATCAGTGAAGACCATCTACATCAACAGTGCACAACCTGTGGATCAGGACCCCTCAAGGAGTCACGGACAAATTTTTGGGGATTGTGAAAATTTTGAGAAGTTCTCATATTGGATAATATGCAGTTTTTTCAAAGATCTTATATCAAATCGTATGTACTGAAATCTAATATAAAGATATATATTTATATGTGATAAAATGACTTTTATTATATTATCCTTATATGCTTTTAATAGAGTGAAAACAACATGTATTGGGTCATGTAAAATTTTAGCCTGAGAATGGGAGACCTCAAGTATAAAAAACAGGTCGCGTCTAAAATTTTAGTTTAAGTATGGAGGTCGAAAATGTAAAAAGGTTGTGCACCACTGATCTACATGACTAGTTTTTAAATTTACAGAAGTTAAACATAAATTTTAAGAAGTTAACAATAATTTGATATTATTTAAAATATTTTAAATTGTTGTTATTATTATCATTATTAAATTCATTTTTTAATTATTCGAAGACTAACTTATGTCATGGCAGTTTTACTGCAGTGATAGAGTGATGGACTTTAGAGCTATCTCAGTCTATCACTTTTGATGCATAAATGTCACATGATTTGAGTAACAAACCATTCACTTGCTATTAGTAGATTAATTCACAAATTTCTCCACATATTAAGTACAGATAATTAAACATAGAAAGAATATGGTGTTTTGAAAATTGTAAACATATATTTTATTACTTAATCTTTTAAATTTATATCTTAATTTTTTTTGAAATTAACAGTTTTAAAATTTATATCTTAAATTTTTTTGAAATTAACAGTTTTAAAAAGGCACTGCAGCAATTATATTCTTCCATGTATATTAAGCCAAAAGGCATGCGGTATAACAAGGATAAAATAATTCAACAAAGCAATAATCAATCCCTTTCAACACAATTTATTCCAGATCTTGGTGTTTACAGTGCTAAATTATAAATTCTATTAAGCCTTTTGTCATGTTAAGATATAATTATAAAAGATTTAAACATAGACTTGCAAATTCCCTTCAGCTATCCATTCTATCTCATACAATTGATTCACATGACCATACACACATGGAAAAAATAAATGATTTCCAATATACATATTTTGTGCTAAATCATCACTCATCAATTGATCCAGATCATCTCCCAGACATATATATATATAATTGGTGCTTGGTTAATATTAAGATAGCAAATCTTCAAACTTTAATGGACAGGCAGATCAACTGATGAGTGCTGGTTCAGCATGAAATACATATATTAAAGATCGTTTATTTTTTTTTAAATGTATGTGGTCATGTATATCAATAGTATGAGGTAGAGTGGATAGCTGAAGAGAGCTTGAAAGTCTGTGTTGAAATTCCCTATAAATACATCTAAATTCTAATTATATAAATATCAAATATTACATATTAAGATATATATTTTTTATAAATAAGTGTTTACATTTCAAACTCAATTATTTTCAAAATTATTTTTAAAAAATTCTATAATAATTACTTTCTAAATGCTAACTATTTGATATACTATTAAAAATTCTGAATCAACATAATTTATTGATATATATCTATTCATGTGTCATAACATCATCCGGGAAGCGAACCCGCTAACCCGGGACAACTGCTTATAAAGCAGCCGTTGCTGACCTCTCGACCACCAATGCTTGACAAATTTATTGATATTTAATAAAAATCATATACAGTATTTCAAAAATTCTGATCAGAAATGAATAATAATAATAATGATGATGATGATGATGATAATAATAATAATAATAATAATAATAATAATAATAATAATAATAATAATAATAAAAACAACAACAGCAAGACAAAGAAGAAGTAGTAGGAGTAGTAATTGCATTTATTAAAAAATACATTAGTTGTTTCTTTTTTACCACAATGCATGATCATAATCAAGCACTGAAAGAATCTTTTATTGAAGTATAGGATCTTTATCAATAAATCCTTGGTTAGTGATCCTAATGTAGTATACCTGTAATTTAAAATAGAATAATCATACAGCCATAGATGATGACCATTATAAACGGCAATCTGAGTTTGGCTTAAATGAATGGTAATTTCTCTAAAAGTAGTTTTAACATATTCAAAATTAGACTAGGCAACATATTATTATAGTATTTGGAATAATAATAATAACAGTATACTCCAGAAGTAAAAATAAAAAGGCAGTTTTTAAAAATACAAGTAAAAAAACGTTATGGGGGTTTTGATTAAAATACGGAATTAAGATAGATTGTTTTATATGATAACATTCATTAATTAAAATCTAAATCAAACATTCACTAATTAAAGTCTAAAATAAGAATTTTCTAATTGAAGTAAAGTAATGATTTCTAATTAAAAACGAAAGTACAATGAATTAATTAAAAGGACTGATAAGGATCAAGTGAAAGCAGAACAAAGGAGAAAAAGAAAGCGAAGCCGGGTAATTTTAAAATACAGAATTTTCCAGCTTGCTGTGTGACCGGAGTGGGAATCTATATGTAGAGAAAGGGATATATGAACAACAGAGGTATAACCCAGAACTAGCGGAGTCTGAAGGTTCCAAGATCTGTATAGGTAATTACAGATCTTCTCGATCTTATTATTATTTTTGTACACCTAAAATGGCTAATTTTAGAATACGGAATAATTAAAATATTAATAGACTTTAAGAAGAGGTTTTGGAAAACTGGCCATCTTAGAATAGAACTGTTAGTGAGGAAATCAGACACGTGATTATGTATATAATTTCTTATATGTGTTATGAACTCAAAATTGTTATAAACTAAAATATAAATAAATTGCTGTATTCTATTTGTAGTAAAAATCTTTTTATTTATTTAATTTGTTACATGTGAATATAAAGCAAATTGGCGCAGTCGGTTGAACAAACTTGTAGATAAGAAAATGTCGATTGGACAGGGGTCAATATCTGAATTTAATGTAGAAAATCCAGGGGAATGGCCATTATATAGAATTCAGTTGCAGAACTTTTTTAAGTTGAACGAAATTACGGACAATAGTAGAAAAGTGGCAGCTTTATTATGTTTGTCAGGGACAAGATTAATAGGAATAGTAAATAAGTTATTTGAGGGACCTATTTTGGACTCAGTCGAATATGAAGAAATAGGACAGAAAATAACAGATTATTTCAGCCCGCAACCGTCTAAATTCATAGCAAGATTGGCATTGCGTAACAGAAGGCAAGCAAACAGTAAAAAAATAAAAGAGTATGACATAGCATTAAGGCAGTTGATAAAAGACTGTCAATATGGAAATTATGGTGACCAAGCTTTATTAGATCAGTTGCTTTGGGGAATGGCAGCTGAAAGGTTAAGACAAAACCTATTAACAGAATCAGATTTGACTTATGAATTGGCGATCAAAAAGGGTAATGCTTTTGAAGCAATTTTAGAACAGGCTGCAGCATTTAGAAATAAGACCGAAGTAGAGAATAGAGCGACTATATATAAAACGGAAAATAGTTTTACGTGTACAACACTGAAGGCAGACAGAGAAAAAAATGATGTATGGAAATGTTATTGTTGTGGAAAAACAGGGCATGTAGCCAAGTACTGTCGATGGTGGAAGAAAAATTGTTATAACTGTGGGAATAAAGGTCACTTAGCGAAGGTTTGTAAGAAACCAAAACAAAAAGAGAAACTACATACAGAAAACTGAAGAGAAGTGAAGTACGAGCAAGTTAATAGCACATCAGACAATACATGGCAAGACAAAAGCCAGTATGTACTAACAGTTATAATAGGAAAGAAGGAAGTAGTAATGGAAGTCAACAGTGGATCTGGTATTTCTTTAATTTCAGAAAAAATTTGGAAAGAAATACATATAAAAGACCAGTCACTAGAAATAAAAAAGTCAAACATAAAAATAAAACGTATAACCGGGCAGTCAATAGAACTAGTGGGAGTGACTAAAGTCCCAGTTAGTTACGGGAAAAAAAAGTGTGAATTACCGTTATATATTGTAAAAAATGAAGTAACCCCGATAATCGGGAGAGAATGATTTCGAGAATTAGGAATCTCAATAAATATAATTAAAAAAGTTACGGTGGAAAAAGAAATAATGGAAAAATATCCAGACTTATTTTTGGAAGAGTTAGGCTTGGTTAAAACTAATCCAGTAGACGTAGAACTATTGGACAATGCTCGTCCAATAGTATGTAAACCTAGAAAGATTCCTTTTGCCCAGAGAGATAAAGTTGAGGAGAAATTGAAAAAACTAGTAAATAAAGGTATTCTAACGGCAGTAGAAGACGCAGAATGGGCTACGCCCATAGTTATAATAACGAAGCCTGATGGACAGATCAGAATGTGTGGGGATTATCATTGCACAGTTTATAAGTTTTTAAATAAAGGAGCATATCCAGTTCCTAATGTGAGAGAAGTTTTGGTGAATTTAGCTAATGCAAAATATTTTGCAAAGCTTGATCTTAATTCGGCATTTCACCAGTTGAAAGTTACCGAAAATATAGCACGTATGTTGACGTTAACCACGCCTTTTGGGCTGTACAAATGCAATAGGCTTCCTTTTGGGATAACAACAGTGCCGAACATTTTTCAGGCTAAATTAAACTTATTGTTGCAAGGGTTAAAAGGAGTAATCCCATACTACGACGATATCTTAATAACGGCAACGTCTAGTGAAACTTTAAGGGAAAAAATTGCCGACGTATGTTTTAAACTAAATCAAGCAGGAGTGAAGTTGAATAAAGAAAAATGTGTGTGGATAACTCAGGAATTAGAATTTTTAGGCCATACTATAAGTGATAAAGGAAAAGACCGCTGGAAAATAAAATCAGAGCAGTCAGAAATGTGGAAAAACCTAGAAACGTAAAACAACTTCAGGCGTTTCTAGGACTTGTGAATTTTTTTGAACCATTCTTGAAAAATAAAGTGATGGTAGCGAAACCTATGTATGAATTATTAAGAATGAAAAAAAATGGATCTGGACAGAAATCCAAGATAAAGCATTTCATGAAATAAAAGAATTATTAACATCAGATATTCTATTAATGCATTTTGATAGTAACCTGGAGGTAAGGATTACTACAGATGCATCAGACTGGGGAGTGGGAGCGGTATTAGCTCATCCCATTGGAGATAAAGAACGGCCAGTGGCATTTGCATCCAGTTATGTCGAAAGCAGAGGTCAACTTTAGTCAAATAGATAAAGAGGCACTTGCAATCATTTTTGCAATAAAAAAAATATCATCAATATGTGTTTGGTCATAGTTTTGAAATTGTTACAGATCACAAACCATTATTGGGAATATTAAGTAACGATAGGGCCACTCCAGAGCATTTAAGCCCGCATATGCTGCAGTGGAAAAATATACTCGCCGCGTATGATTACAAACTAGTTTATAAAAAGGGGAAGGAAATACCACATGCTGACACGTTATCACATTTTCCAGATAGGAGGGAAAAAGCAAAATGGAAATAGAAATAAATTACATAGATTATATGAACTCAGGCGTATTAAATTCTAACACGGTCAGAAAATGGACAGAGAATGAAAAAAGATACGAATGCCTGATTAAGTGGATTAAGAATGGCTGGCCTAAATCCAAACTGAATTACTTAGCCATGGGGTTTTGGACAAACAGGTTTAATCTTTCAGTTAGTAATAAGTGTATTATTATGGGTGATAGAGTAGTGATACCTCCGGAAGGAAGAAAAAACACATTAAAACTTATACATGAAGGGCATCCGGGCATAGTGCGAGCGAAAGCTTTGGCATGTAGCTATGTCTGGTGGCCTAAAATAAATGAAGATATTGAAAATTACATAAAGTGCTGTAATGCATGTCAAACTGAAGTGCAGTTGCCAAGTAAAATATTGTCACAATGGAAGGAAGCAACTAAGCCATGGGAAAGAGTGTATATGGATCATGCAGGGCCAGTGAACAACAAGATGCTACTGATATTAGCTGATGCATTCTCAAAATGGATTGAGTGCCATATAGTAAGGAATACCAGTGCGGCTGAGACGATTAAATGTCTTAAGTCAACATGTTTAATTCATGGCCTTCCAGAAGTTATCATAACGGACAATGGAGCTGGTTTTACAAGCAATGAACTTAGACAGTTTTTTGATGCTGGGGTGATCCGTCACTTATACTCACCAGCATATCACCCGCAATCAAATGGATTGGCGGAAAATGCAGTTCGGCAAGTGAAGATGTTTCTGAAGAAAATGAACACTACTAATATTGATTTACAGGAAAAATTACAGGGATTTATGTTAACCCAGCATACTACTCCATGGACGATTATGGGAAAAACGCCAGCAGAATTGATGTTTGGACGGAAATTACGAATACAATTAGCAGTTCTGAAACCAACTGAAATGAAATATACATGAGATGTGCAATCGTATAAAAACTTTAAAATGGGAGAACCAGTCTGGGTTCAAGATGTCATACAGAAAACATGGATTAAAGAAACGATTGGACAAAATATATCGACACAAATATATGTAGTGGAAGGGGGAAATGGTAACAAATATAGAAGGCACATCAACCACTTAAGAAAATGAGAATTAGATCAAGTCCCATTGGAGTTTTGGCAGAATATGAACAGCAATGAGACAGAGGAAAATGAAAGAAATATAGAAAAGAAATCAGAAAAACAATACGTAGGGGAGGAATACAAAGACGTTATAATGGAAGAACTTTGACCAGAAGCACGGAAGAGCAAATCACCCAGGCCGCTTAGAATTAAAAGGAAACCGGAAAGGTTTAAAGATTATGTGTAAGTGACATTTATATTTCTGGAGTAAGGGGAGGAATTATAGTATTTGGAATAATAATAATAATAACAGTGTACTCCAGAAGTAAAAATAAAAAGGCAGTTTTTAAAAATACAAGTAAAAAACGTTATGGGGTTTTTGATTAAAATACGGAATTAAGATAGATTGTTTTATATGATAACATTCATTAATTAAAATCTAAATCAAACATTCACTAATTAAAGTCTAAAATAAGGATTTTCTAATTGAAGTAAAGTAACGATTTCTAATTAAAAACGAAAGTACAATGAATTAATTAAAAGGACTGATAAGGATCAAGCGAAAGCAGAACAAAGGAGAAAAAGAAAGCGAAGCCGGGTAATTTTAAAACACAGAATTTTCCAGCTTGCTGTGTGACCGGAGTGGGAATCTATATGTAGAGAAAGGGATATATGAACAACAGAGGTATAACCCAGAACTAGCGGAGTCTGAAGGTTCCAAGATCCATATAGGTAATTACAGATCTTCTCGATCTTATTATTATTTTTGTATGCCTAAAATGGCTAATTTTAGAATACAGAATAATTAAAATATTAATAGACTTTAAGAAGAGGTTTTGGCAAACCGGCCATCTTAGAATAGAACTGTTAGTGGGGAAATCGGACACGCGATTATGTATATAATTTCTTATATGTGTTATGAACTAAAAATTGTTATAAACTAAAATATAAATAAATTGCTGTATTCTATTTGTAGTAAAAATCTTTTTATTTATTTAATTTGTTACATGTGAATACAAAGCAATTATTATTATGTTTTAGATTATCTATTATTTGTCATTTATATCAACATTTTTTCTTTGTCCTTTAGTAGTTTTGTTTTTGCTAATGATTTGATTATTTAGATGTCATGTTGCTAATGATTGACTAGGGTTTCTAATAAATAGAGATCTCGAGTTAAATATATAGTTTAATGATAATCACCTTTGGCTAAATAAAAATAAAACTGAAGCTACAATATTTTCATTAAAGATGTCAAATGATTATTATTTTTCCATTGCGTTTACTTTGTAAAATATATATAGTGTTGATTTTTTTTTATTGTGACAAAATAGAAAATGTGAATGGTATTAAAATATTTGGATGTTTGGTTGGATCAAAATTTATCATAATTTGATCATGTGATTTCTTTAGAGACTCGCTTGCATCTACAGAATTTTGTTTTTTCATACGTGTTCATTATTATCAAGAAATACTGTTTTAAATATTTATGTACCATGTTCTATTTGGAGAAATGCATATGATGTGATTCCAAATCTGCATATATTTCAATATTATGCTGTGTCCTTCATTTTTGGCTGTTAAAAATATCAATCTGTTAGGATTATGTTTATAAATCATGTTTGTTTTCAATATAACAGTATTTTGGTATCAGATAATTTGTTTTTATTGATAATGGCAAATTAATCAGGTTAAAACTAGTTATGATCCTAAAGGAACCTTTTTATGTATACTGGTACTAACAAATTATTATAAAGTTAAATGCAGAAGACAAAGAGAATATAGTGCTTTAGATTTGTTTAATATATTTGTTTGGGATACCAAAATACCTGTTGACAAAATTTGGAAACTCATATTTTAGAAACGTTTATATTATTGTAACTGTAAAAATGTCAAGTAAATAATATTGTAAGTCACTTTTTAAAAAAAATAGTACTTGTTTTTTTTTTCTCTCTCTCTCTCTTTATATCTATATGAGTTATATATTATCATTCGCTGCAAATTTTCATTTGTCAAGTCTTTTTGTATATATATAGATTAATGTTTCATAACAAATGTATATTTAAGATTATGTGTATTTATTCTCCTTGTTTTGTTCATGGATTCTGCTGATATTTCAATGTATATAATTAATAAATAAATAAATAAATACTATTATTGGAACAAATACATCCAATCACATTAAATGTCAAATAACTTTTACTATTATTAATAAAATATTTTGTTTGCAGAATACGATTGCAGTACATTAACCCTTTTAATTATTTATAATAAATAATTATTATTGCCTTGACAAGCAACAAATATTTTTTAAATAATGATAAATAAACAATAGACTTTTTTAGTAACAACTCTATTCACTTTTTATCAAATATTTTAGCTTTTAAAACATGGTAACAACTACAAATACCTTGATCAGATTATTAATACGGATGGAAACTTAATAGATAAAATTAAGCACTGAATTAAACTTGGATGGAGTGCTTTTAATAGAAATAATTTACTAGTAAAAAGAAATATACCTATATAATATATATCTGTAGTGTAATTTTCACTTCACCACTCTTACACAAAATATGACTGGTTTCTATTCATTTTTAACATCTTGTAGAGGGGTATAACCATAAACATATAACCAAAGACATATGAAAAAAATCTATGATTCCCAAGATGCACATTTCATGCTAAACCAACACTCTTCAGTTGATCCAAATCACAAACTTTTACATATATCTTTATCATTGTTTAGTATATCACAAACTCTTACATATATCTTTATCATTGTTTAGTATATCACAAACTCTTACATATATCTTTATCATTGTTTAGTATATATAGATTGCCAATTACTATAGTTTAATTGATACGTTCAAACTTACTGCCCTCATAACTTTGACAAAAACCACTTGATTGAAGTATATTAATAATTTTTTATTAATCATTCATTAGATTAGAGATTATCCACTTAGTGAATAATATTTCTGTAATGTAATTATCACTACACCATTCTCATACAATGTAGAGATTGATAAGAGATTGTGAACTGTGAACTGGACTAAGCTGGTTCAGCACAAAATGTACATCTTTGGGACCATACATTTTTTTCATATATCTTTGGTCATATGTTTATGATTACATCCCTCCACAAGATGTTAAAAGTGGATAAAAACCAATCCCTACTTTGTGTGACAGTACACTACACAAATATTCATTAAATGGGTAATTTCTAATCTAATGAATGACTAATAAAAATTATTAAATATATCTAAGTATTTGAAAATGAATATGAAGATCTGAGAATTAAATGCTTAACAGAAGAATATGACAGGGATTCCAAATCATGCAACAAAGTATGGAAAGAAGTATGTTAAGAAATAGAGAAATCAAAAATGAAGCATGATGAAAGAATAAACATATATTTCATATCATTGAAATGCTTAAGAGGCTGAAATGGAGCAGGGATGAACATATTTGTAGAATAGATATCCCAAATGATTATGAAAAATCTAGGAAAAGATCACATATGAGATGGATGAATGAGAAAAAAAACTTTTACAGAGTGATATGAGGAAGAAAAGCTATGAATTTGAAAATTTGGATTAAACCTGGATTGTGATCAAAAATGCAGATAATATGAATTATATTTTTTAAAAACTATTTTCTTTTTTTTTATGTATAATATTTATGTGATCATGTCAAAAATCTTGAATCACAGCAAAAATAAATTTGTTTTTATATTATTTTGCTTTTAGTGGTGTGTTATTTTGTTCAGATTTTAAATGTGAGTTTTCATAAAAACCTTGCAAATGCAAGAAGAAAATGTGCATATTATTTCACTAGTTTAGCAACAAGAAATAGAAATTAAACCAGCAAGCATCACATGATCACATCTCCAATACTAGCACCTAATTGTTTATAAACAAAGCAAAGCAAAACTCCATATAGTAGTGCCACCTGTGCTAAACAGAGTAATCAATGGATACCAGAAGGCTTGTGCATAAAATCCCTATCTAATGCCTACTCATCCAATATCCCCAAACTAGTTTCTGGCTTGTGGCCTTTGTCAGTGAGGAGCTTTGGATCTGAGAGCACTGCATCTAGATCTTAGGATCTAATGCAACCCTCTAGCAACCACCTTTTATCTCTACTTAACTACAAAACTATGAGCATGAAATTGAAAACACAAAAAAAATTTTCAATCTAAGCTCAATAGCTTATATAGTCATATGGGTCTGAACTCAGTTCAGCACCCATACATTTTGGTATCTTTGGCTCTTTAACAACCATAGCCACCACTACCCTATTAGGCAGGATTGGTGTTAAACCAGCAAGCATCACATGATCACATCTCCAATACTAGCACATAATTGTTTATAAACAAAGCCAAGCAAAACTTTATATAGTAGTGACACCTGTGCTAAACAGAGTAATCAATGGATGCCAGAAGGCTTGTGCATAAAATCCTTAAGATCTAGATGCAGTGCTCTCAGATCCAAAGCTCCTCACTGACGAAGGCCACAAGCCAGAAACTAGTCTGGGGATATTGGATGAGTAGGCATTAGATAGGGATTTTATGCACAAGCCTTCTGGCATCCATTGATTACTCTGTTTAGCACAGGTGGCACTACTATATGGAGTTTTGCTTTGCTTTGTTTATAAGAAATAGGAGTACTGTAAACAAATACAATAATAATGAATATTCTCCCTTTACATATATAATCTTACTTTTAATATCACAAATTAAGAGTCAAAATAATTTTCTCTACATTCATAATCCTTAGAAAAGATATTAGAAGGTCAATGCTGGAATTGTGCATGGAGTTATCAGTATGGTTTCAATACTTTCATGGTCTAATTATTATATAGAAAGAATGTTCCAAAAGTAGACTTCTGCTTTATTTATAATATTTTGTATCAAATTGACAGACTATAAATTATAAAAAGAGTATAATTCTTATGAAGGAAAAATTAGTATCTTACAATAATCGTTTACTAAAAATTTACAATTAGACATGATAATAGACCTCAAATTAAATGGATTGCATGTTAAGGGCTCACTTAATAACAATCAATGTTTCCTAATCTTATTCCAATGGATTGATTTTTTTGGACCAACCACTCGGTAATAATAGGTTGTCTAAAAGAGACTATCAAATTATAATTTATGAACAACAAACCAGTGTTGTTTAGGAAAGTTTAAAACTTATGCAATCACTTCAATATGATAGCTGTATGGAAATTATTAATAAGCGATTCGAATTCAGACTTTCACTTGACCCTCAATTCTCCATGCCATCTCATATTGTTGACCTACCTGATCACACACATGTTGAAAAGATGAATAATCACTAATATATGTATTTCATGCTAAACAGCAATCATCAGTTGGTTCAGATTACTATCTCCATACATATATACAAGCAGTGCTCAGCTTTATATTAAGAATCTTCATACTTTAATGGACAGGATTCAAACTACTTCAATCCACAACACTTCAGCCATCCATTTCATTGAAAGTCTGATGATGGAACATTGCCAATGAGGAGGGACTTTTGATCCAATCTCTACCTTACAGTTGCATTTTAAAAAAAGATAAGCTGATATAATGCATATCATATACATTAAAAGTCCCGTGATATAGAAATAGTGTACATACCTGTCATTTCCACAACCTGAATTCGAATCTAGTCTGAATAACTTTAGTTTTATATTTTTTTTTTCAAAATATCCAGCCATTACCAAACCAGCTATCTATGTAATTTAATAAATGGATATTTATTTTCTCTTAGCAAGAAGTCAAAACGAGAAATCATTCAAATCAATTAATGGTAATTGGAAAGCCAGGTGAATAGTGCCTTCTTTCCTCTAGGACAAAATGTGGAGAGACTTTCGTTCTGTATTAAGCTTTAAAGCCTGATTTACCTACTGTGCATGTATAAGTATAAACGCGAACACGCACATACACAAGTGCAAGCGTCCCTGGACTAATTGATTAATAATCTGCTTCTTTATCAGTCTAGTAGAGAAGATTCATAAAATGTTTCTTGCTGAACTAATGGAAAAGTGATTATTGAAGCAAAGTTCCTAAAAGTATATTGCTTGTCAAAACAGAATTGCTTCATTAGTCTTAGCATAATGAAGCTTAGTATGGCTGACAAAATACGAGGGTAATTATTTCATTTTGTCTGAATATAATGCAGTGACTCTTTATTCTTGATAGATTTTGTGACCTCTTTCCTAAAGAAATTTGGGAGGAATTTTTAGGGAAATTTGATTAATGTTAGTTCTGCATTGATATTATAATGTTTATTGAGAGGAAATTAGCCTTTTTATTAAATACGTTTGAAGGTTCTAATGCCATTCAAGATTTTGCTAAGATTTTTTTATTTTTGTAAAAAAGTTCAGTTAATAAAAATGAATTTCCAAATTTAAAATAAATCCATAAAATAAGAGTATATGTAAGGCAAGTATTATAAATTGTCTTAAAAGATTAATTTGCTTTCTGTATGTTTATGGTTAATTTTATACTTACATGATTAGTACGTGATACAAAATCATTTTGTTAACTCTTGATAAAAACTGAACAAAAAATTGTGTACTATTTAAGAAATATCTAATAGCCTATAGAAAAACTTTTATCCCGGGATTGATTTTAGAACTTATATTGATAAGGAATAACTGGTGAAAAAAGAGTTGTTAAAAGAAAACTAATTATGATAAAAATAATGAAATGTTTTTATAATATTTAAAAGAAAGTAGAATGTATTAGAATCTGATTATAGTATAGTGATAATTTAAATACAAACGTGAGAACAAAGTGTGCTTTATAGAGTACTGTACATGTTTATATGTCAGAATATATGTATATATTGTAAGCTTAAGAAATACATAATCGACTTGAACCCTCAAATCGACCGAAAACCAACACGTTGTGCAAGCTAAGAATATAACCACATAAAAGAGGTCAACAAATGAGACTAACAATCTCATGAAAACTAGTTCAATAATCATAATAATATCTTGGCTAAGTAATAATAATATATCAGCTAAATCATGATAATATACTGGCTAAGTTCAGAAGGTTTTGAATGCCATATGCCACAATACTAAGAGCAACAATAAGGATAAGTAATAATAGATAGAGGAGACTTCTCATACTCTCTCTTTAAAATATAATGGCTCTTAATATTTAAAGCATATGTCATTAAAGATTAGGTTACTTTAAAATTGTCTATTCACAGCACATCTTCCAACTACAACACCTCTTACAACCATAGTGAGTGTCTTATTATCATGATCAGATTTACAATTAAATTTCTTTTATCAAATAGAAGCATGTTCTCTTATTTCTGTCACATTGACTTCTTCTTTAAAATAATTTTGTTTTTAAGTGAAATAATTTTCTCTCATAATTTTATATGTAAAATGAATATTTCATGGTTCATATGATGAATACTTTAATAATTATAAATTTATTCTTCTCTTTTAATTTCTAAAAACTATTAAACAAAGAATGAGATCCTAGTAAACAAAGCAGTGAGACATACTCTTACCCTTAAGATAATGTCTTCCTAAAATTATAGTAATAATTTTTAAATTTTAAACTAAATGTGAAAACTCTTAATTTAGAATAAAGACAATATATTACAATGACATTCAGATATAATGAGTAGATAAGGGATTTTATAGACACTCAAAATATCACACTGATTAATTAATCTTCTTTAAATATTTTCTGAATTAAAACTAAACAATCCCACCATTTGAATTTACGGTAAATAAACAAATAATTTTCTAAATAGAATAAAGTGATTTCAAAACAAGGTGATCTAATAATAATGAAAAAATAATTAGTTATTTTTAACAAAATTAACCTCTTTCTTGAATGTTTTGTTAATATCAGAGATGCAGATTTAATCAAATGACTCTTGTGTCTTTTGTTAAACAAAATTATATAGAATTCATTTTGTTTTGATTAACTAATTTTATTTCATGAATGTGGGTGGGTCTTTTTCATAAGATAAAAAACATTTAAATATTTTAAATATATATATATATATCTTACTTGCAAATACAGATATTAAAATTACACAAATTGATACTTATAATATATAAATAACTACTTATTTATTATAAATATGATTTTGAATCAATATTTGAGAAAAAATAATAAAATACATTGTGAATGGTAAGATTTGTACATTCACGCAACAGAATCCAGGCAAATAGATCAAAGCTGACTGGAGTGAGATGGTGAAGTCCCGAATCCGATCGAACTCCAACTTATTTACAAGTACTTTGTGACTCAACACTCTATAAATGACATATCTAAGGTTACACTCAATATAAAACTAACTAAAAGGGTTTAAATAGATTGATAGTGGAGGTAATATCTATAAATTAGCATGAATGCATACGTCACTCATATATAATATAATAACTAAGAAGGAATTGGATTGAAATTAGACTACGAGAAATACAAATGAAAACAATATAATTTAAACATATATTTATTAATTAATAAAGACAGAATAAACAAAGTATAAAAGAACATAATTTCAAAGGTGTGGGAGAATGCACGCAGACGTCATAGTGGAGGAGACGGTATCATAATGTCATCTTTACATATTAAATCAACATGCGTGTGTGTACGTGCAGTCACCGAGATTATGCCTATAATGAGAATGCCAAATCCTATCTTAACATTGTGGATTGCTATTTGATAAATAATTTTACTAGCCCTGGATAGATCATTAATTATAGTATTATACAAACATATATATTTCTATCTAAAGTGTGAGCACATAATATAAACTCACGCTGATGTAGATTTAACCTAGTAGCCAAGATGCGATTTCAGACAATGTTTAAATGATAGGGGGGAGAATTGGCTGTTTTAATCAGCAATATATGCTATAGCACTGGCAAAATAATCCTAATAATGATGCCCTGCAGATGGATAACTCCTCAAGGGTTCTTGCAACCAATGCACGGTACCTTGGGATCGAGCGTATTGCTGCGAATGATAGGAACATTGAAGTTCATGAGTGGGGTGACTTACTCAAATGACCTGGCATTAAACTTCAAGGATAATCTTGATGCACAAACCTGAAATAGTAGAATGGGATGACCTAACTGAAGTCCCATTTTAGAAGATGCAGCAATACATAAAGTATATGAACTTAATAAAACACATCCACAATGCAATAAATGATATAACATATATTAAAGTTAACTGTGCTCTAACGATAGCTTTTACCAGTTTAGCTAATAGAAGCCAATTCTTAAATAGCATTACATTTAGGCCAATTAAAGGATAAATTATTTTATCAATCTTATGAATATGATTTAATCTACATCTCATTAATTAATCAAGGAAGGAAAAGTATATTTGGAGGGTTTAATAATAGATTAACAAATATACTTTATAGCTGTCCCTAAGGCTAGTCTATTACTTATTATAACAATTATTAAAATTATAAATTAGAAGCAAACCACATTATGCATTTATATAACAAACAAATAATTAATAATAAGAAGCACACGGCAGTTCATTATTATTACAATATAGGATTTCAAAAAAGTGCTCATAATTGGCAACAATAATAAAGATAATTAAAGATAATTTAAATTATATCTTCTTTAAATTTTACTGAATTTAAGGGCTTGCTGTTTTGAAGCATTGGCATATATATTGTAACCTTCTCACTGGTCTAACTGGTCATAAACGAATCGTGCCGCACGTTTTTAGCAACTAAATTCTTCTATGCAACCTATCATACTCTCATTATCAAGAATATAAGCATAAAGAAACAAAAATGTAAAACTAACGAAATGATTCCTGTATTGAATAAAACTAGCATGAAACTATAGATTTAAAGAAGATCACAAGGTGATTAATAAAGATAATAACTTCTGATCAAACCAGCTTTAAAATCCACACAAACAAAATGTGAAGAGTTAAATTTGATATTCAGCAAACTAATAAATAACGAATAATTATATCTCTGGAATGATTATGAAATTAAACTTATAAATGAAATGATAAGTAAATTATGAGGTAGATTACTAAATGGATGATGGAAAAAAGTAATAATTAAATAGTGGAATGAAATGAGTCTAAGAATGAAGAGAAAAGAACGAAGATGTATGAGAATAATGAATGATTAAGATGATGATAGAATAAGTGTTAATGAATAGTTAAGATGATAAAAGAATAAAAGTTAATGTATGATTAATCAATTATGATAATAAATTAATGTCAAATGAGAATGAATAAATAAAAGAATGATCAAGATTAAATTGAAGAACAATGTTAATGATGGAGACTGAAATCTTAAACTATAAACTAATATGGTATTAAATGGTAAAAAGATAAGCTAAATAAAAATAGGGATTTCAAGCTTGACACAACCAGAATATTTATCATTAAGTTAAAACAAGCTATACTTTTTACAACAAAAGAAGTAATTTATACCTTAAAGTTTGGTTGACTTTCATAAAACAGTGAAAGTAATCTATTTCAAGTCCAACTATAATAATTAACTAGATATAAAATTTATTACAAATTTAAATTCTACCTTGACAATTAACGACTAATTCTTCTCAGGGTTCAAACACTCAAAATCATTATACAAAATATATTTCGGTCAGTGAGAGGGATTTTACCACTACCCGAATAGAATGCACAAAACAGCTCTCAATATAAACTCAAATTAAGAACTATATTTAGCAGTTACACATAAACTTTATGAACTCAATAACTCTTATAACTTAAATATTTAAGAAATAGGAATAACTTTTTAATAACTAAACATAATAATTTACCAAATTCCTTTTCTCAAATAATTATAAACCATGTGATCAAGATCAGTGAATGATAACTCTGCGGGTTCAACTAAACCAATTAAATCAATATTATATTTATCTTTTAATCTATTACTTAAAATAATCTGTATTCTAAGTTATTAACATTTTGATTATTGTGTGTTGATGCATTAGATGTACTAATAAATTAGAATGCTTAGCCAAATTATTATTATGATATAGCATAATATGGTTAATAGTACTATATTGGTCGATGATGATTTCAATTTATAATCTACTGATAGGTCGATAGCAATAACAATAATAGCGTATATATGGTGATTAGCAATAAGACTACAGGCAACTAAATAAATTTTTAAACACAACAAACTTTATTTATAATATTTACAAATTTTAATTCAAAGACATGGCATGAAATAAAACCAATACATTTCATTGAACTCAGGGATGGAAAAAATACCTGATATACCATTGACCATACTCTTAGTCAATGCGACTAACTTATACAATGATATTAAGAATATCACTTATTACTATTTAGCCTATCCTGAAAAAATGAAATAATGAAACTTATTTAAGCTAAACTAGCATTTAAATTACAAAAACAACAGTGTATTTAGGACCTTATGGTATGCACAAATTTTAAATTTAGAATTCAAAAGTTATAAAGGGGTGCATTATATCAAAGCCATTTCTTTTATCAGGGCAATTATCATATTCTGCGCAATTAATAACTGATTAAAATTTGAGATGAATAGGTTTGGTGCATTAAAGTAAGAATAGACATCAAAAGTCAACTACACATATATATCACTAAAACATTATGTATGTCCACAACCTAATTATTGAATACTTAATTGATCTTACTGATCTATTGCCAAATCAGTAATTAATAAAGATAAAGTGCTCACATGCATCTCTTGCTCTTACATCTATAAATTCCACAATCATTAATATATCTTGGTTTGGTCTGTCTAGAACTGATGATGATCATACAATATCAAAAACACTATTTCAATTAGGCCAACACTATAGCTAGATTAGTGTTTCTTAATCTAATATTATTTTATCCTTGCCATATGATTTTGAACTACTATACTTCACCATACACGCTGGAAAAAACTAACTCTATATCATCATGAAGGATTTAACACTAAAAAAGGAGGCTCTATAAAAACAACATGACATCTGTATACTAATATGGCTAATTCTACTACCTCTCTATGGGTATACCCATGTGGGCTTTGCCTCATCATGAAAAAAAACAGAATTCAGACCATGGATATCCTTTTAGGATTATTTATGCTAACAAGCATTAATTACTTCTCAGCCTTTACCAAACTTTCCTCTCATAGAATCAGCAATAGGTGATTCTCCATCAGCCCATGTTCAATATTAATGTTAATCTATTGGATGCCATTCTATTGGAACATCCTATCAGCTAAAAACTGTCACAAATCATTCTCAATATTATAGCAAGGTAAAACAACACTAACAATAACAGTGGAGATACACATTCCATTTCACAATGCAGAAACATTAATGTATCAATAGACAAACCAAAATATATATGTCAAATGATCATTAATTATTTTAAAATGACAACTATACTTTTGTTAGAGAGAGCACAATGTATTTAAGCAATAAAGATCAAACCTGCATTTGTATTCAAAATGGACAAGTTCATTTCTATACAAAATTACAAAATGAAAAAGGCTTATATCAAATTTTCTTTTATATAAGAAAATAATTTGATCATTCTAATATATCTTTGCAAAATGTCTGCATGTTCACTCTTTAATAATATACATTAAAATCTGTTTTAAAATATGAGAAGTAAATATTTCTCTCACTCTCTCTAGATAAACGATATATATAATATCATGTTTTCCCTTAACTGAAAAATAAAAATCCATGTAATAGATGTATATATTTTACACATTTTTTTCTTCTTTAACCTAATATATTTCATGCCACAATAAAACATATATGTTTAAAAACAAAATTCCCAAATAACACATGACATAAATATTAGAAACTAACACAGTAATAATAAAAAAATAAAAGAACGTTTTCTTCCATTAATTTTTATACTATTCATCCAAGTTATTTAATCCTGGTGAGTTAAAATGATAAGCACTGATATTATGATGAGCACACATTCTAGATAATGCATATATATTTTATTATCCTATTTGATGCTAATATAATAAGGCAATATTCAAATGTCTTCAAGTGTATCATAATGAAAATCAATTTATCCATTTTTCTCTCGATAATTTTCCTTACTATCTTTATAGGTTGTAATAATCTTCAAAACAAACTTTTTAAAGACATTTATTGATTTATTCGTTATTAACATAGTGAGACAAGGTTTAAACATTTCAAGTGGAGTGGAACTAAAATCAGTTTATTTACGTTTTAATCCAGATGATTTTCCTTGACAATGACTTTATAATTTTATTGCAATTAACATATTTAATTTTTTTAAAATTCTTTATTAATTTTATTCTTTCCTCTGCGGTATGATTTGTAACACTTTAAGTAATTGGGACAGTTACCAGACAATTTTTAAAAATCTTATTTATACGCGTTGTACTGTAAAATCTTAAAAGTAAAGATTTATTGTATTATATTTCCATTGACAAAATAATAACTGTTTAGCACTATTAAAAATAATTTATCCAATTATAAGTACGATATCTTGAGCATTTTTAATGAATCTGTAATCGTTCATTTCTATCATTACACAAAATTGGTGCTATAAAAAATCAGCAGATGAGAATAGATAATAAATCACGCAATTTTTTTTTTTTACTTTATTTAAAGTTAGATGATTCAAAAATGACTTTTTAATTTATTTACTATATATATATCATAACACTTGTCTTCAAAATTATCTCGAATTATTTTTTTTTTCCTTGAGATTTTAATTTACAAGCACAATATTGTTCTGCTGGACAATAAGAGTGGTGCGAAATACAAATATTATCAACTCCTTATTTTAACTATAAATAATTTGTGCATCATTTTAAAAAAGAGATTTTAAAAATATGAATAAAATACAAGCAAAAGCTTACTTTTTCTTAAAATTTTCTGGGTTTGAAGCAATATTTATTTAGATAAAGACCTATCCCCATGGCTTTCATTTCCTTCTCCAGTATGAATCCTAGGAACTGTACGTTTGTGGAGATGGTGCTTAAAATGATAGCAAGGCTTTTAGATTTTATTCCATGTTTTTAGATAGCAATATATTATAATCCCATTCAATTGGATTCCAAAATTTTGATTTTTTAGCTTTTTTCCTCCTTATTTTAGAAGATCAGAGTTGAAATCTATGGTGGTTTAGTTTATGTTTTCTTACTCACCCCCCCCCCCTACAACTTGTTAAATTATATATAGCTTGTTTTACAAAGCATTGTGGTAAGAAATTCACCAATAATCTTAGTGTGAATAATTAATATTACCCCCTCTGGCTTCATTTTTAATAACTACCCATAATATCAAAAACTATTTTCAATTCACTACAAAAAAATATGCTTAAGAATTAACTGTAATGATTCATTTTACAAGATTTACAAATTTGATTTAATTATTTATTTATTTCAATTGCTATTCAACAATAATAAAATAGTAATATATTTATCTCCCAATTAATAACAATATTTTTAAATTGTTATTTTATCCCTAGTTTCAAACCTACACTGGGTTTGAAATCTCATCTCCACTTAAGCAGATTTCCTAGTGCATCCAGAACAGTCTTTATTGAAAGCCACTCATTAAGATTTTCATGCCAGATATATTATTATGATTTAAAATTTTGGATTATTAAATACAGGGAACTAAATAAAAGGTCACAATATATATAAAATATGTTTTAAAAGTAAATATAGAAAAGGTATAGGCACAATCGCAGTGATAGAGAAATAATTAATAAGACATTGATTTGATTTAAATAAAGTAGAAATTATAAGTGTTGGGAGGCAAGCTACATAATTTAAAAGGTTAATTAATTTAGACATAGTTTAAAGTTAACATTAATTTAAATGTTCAATTATTTCTTTATTTTACATTTAGCTAACTTTTAAAAGTTAAGAATTTGAATATTAAATATTAATTGATTCTGGAATGATATTACTGATTCTTCATTGCAGCTGGTGGTGTAGGCATTTGGACTTCAGGCATGGTAGCATTCTTTTCTGGACAGGTTCATGGTGACTTCTTTTTCTTCTGGTAACAGGCTGTGGCTGGAGAATTTCATCCTTGCAATGGTTATGTTTTTAGGCACATAGGATGGCAGGAACTTACCATTCTCCCATGGAGAAGCAGTTAAAACATTTTCCTTCTTAGACAGACATCTCAAAATTTCAACCAGAATGGATTCTGGTGGCAATCTCTCTTGCAAATATTGGTGTATGTGTGTCTATGTCAAAATGTGACCTATTTATATAATATTCATCTCAGCCACCTGGTTGTTGACAATTTATTATTGCCTGAGAACCCATTAGTGTTAGATATTAAAATTTTAGAATTTAAAATTGATTTTAAACTTGTGTTTAATTTTTTGCAAAGTATTCAAAATCCCACTGGGAATTTGAATAGTGTCAATTTAGTGACTTTACTTAATACAGCAACAAATTAATTTACAAAATTTACTAAATTTAAACTGATTTCTCCACAGGCTCAGTGGCTTAATACTAGTTTGTTTACAACTATTTTACTTTTAATTTACAAGAGCTAAAACTTTAAAAAAAACTAAATCATACCATCCTATATATGTATCAATATATAGGATAATACATATACATACGATTTTATAGCAAAGCAAATTAATAAATTGACTTTTACATAAATAAATTTATGATATAAATATTTTAAATTGCAAATTTAAATTTATCTGCTACAATATTTTAATATAATTGATATTAACAGCATCTTTTCTATGTACATACATACTGGGATGATTGGCATTTACAAATAAAAATTAAGTGAAAATATAAAAATATCATTAAAATTAAATCATAACCGCCCTAAATTATTAAAATAATAAGAAGCATTAGTTGGATGAAAAATTTTACAATAACATTAATTTGGATTGCAGAGAATCGACAGAAAGAAAATAATTATTAACTTAACATACTCACTGATTGGTAAGTTAAAAGAGATTTAAAATAAAGAGAACATTAATTTTAAAGAGTTAGAATATTGAATTTAGGTACTACGATTATAATGACTTTGAGCTGGTTACCTCAGCATTCTATGGAATGAAGTACTGATGAATCTTCTGTGGCAGGTGTTATTCTTTGGTGGCACGGGCTCTTGATCGGCAGGAACTACATCTCGGCATGGTGAAGAGTCAGGCTCTAGATGGAGGGGAAAGTGGGTTAGGCCCCTCAAAATTAAACAGATGTGAAGTCAGTTAGCGACTATTGACCAAACTCCGGCACAATAGATTTTTTACCCTATTTATACAAACTTTGAGTTATTCAAAGAATGTTTTTAATTAAATTTCTTAACTCTTAATTAATCTTTAATTTACAGAAATATTTTCTCTATTGTTAGTGGAGATTCAATTGCTAGATAACAGTCCAAAAATAAATTCAAATCAATTTCCAGATTGGAAATAGAAATCAATTAGCTTTGTTTTAAATTTTACTTTAATTTTAAAATTCCTTTTAATCATGAAACAAAGTAATGTTTCCATCCCTTTAATTATTCTTGGACAGTCGGCGATTGCATCTTCCATCTTGAATTTTTATGTAGTTTTATAACGAAAAATAATTACAAAATAAATAAGATATAATCAAAGAAAAAAATAAAAAATTATTTACAATATTTGTTTGCACTTTTATATATATATATATATAAGCTCCGTTAATATACATATATATCTGAGTCACATCTAGTGACATTAATATCAAATAATTAAAGAATTTTTGTTTAAAATTTATATTTGTAACTTTTATAGTCGCTTCTCAGAAATATACATATAGTTTATATACATATCACACAAAAAAAAGAACAGGATGAAATGTGGATTGTGGTAGAACAGTGAAACTCGATCTTGAACTAAAATCAACTGTTTCAATAGATATAGAGAAGGCATATGATAGAGTAAATAGAAATAGATTATGGGTAAGTTTAGTAAATTTGGGAATGAATGGAGTTTTAGTGGATATTATTAAGAGATTGTATGAAAATAATTACTATCTGTATCAATTATGAAATATAGAATCAGTTAGAGTTAATAGTGAGGTAGAACTAATGCAAGGATGCCCTATGTCACCTATTTTGTTTTCGTTATATTTGAGAGAAATTAAGAGAACAGTAGAAATACTAGGAAGAGGGTAGAGATACCATTAATAGATTGTAAGGAAGTGTATACATTGTCAGGTCTTTTATTTACTAATGATATGTTCTTGTGCACAGAAAATGGAAAAGATATGAAAGTTATGCTGAAGATGGGCACAAAAATGGATAAAGATATGGAGATTAAATTTAATGAAGAAAAATCAAAAGTAATGATGATAAATGCTGGAGAAATAGAAGAGAAAGAATTATTATTGGGGAATACAAAGTCATATGTGGTGAATAGGTATAACTAATAGGTATAACTATTTGGGAATCATCTCAAGTAATCAGAAAAATTGCTTGCATGAATGGAAGAAAAAAACAATAAATGAAGCAAAGAAAGGGACTGATAAATAAATTAACAGTGTTTTCATATAATAAATATGATGTGGCTAGAATTCTATGGAAGCAAGTGACAGTAGTAGGGTTAACTTATGGTAACAATGTGTTATGTGTTTGTAAAGGAATATTAGATTACTTAGAAAAAGTACAAAGAGAAGTAGGAAGACATGCATTAGATGCAGGTGTGTGGATAGCAAAGGAGACAATTCAAGGAGAAATGAGATGGGCAAGTTTTTATATGAAGGATGCATAAATCAAAATGAAAATGTTTGATAAATTGCAAGTTATGGGTAATAAGAGAATAGTCAAAATAGTATTTAATTGGATTAGGAGTAAATAGGCAACAAGATGGGTAAAAAATGTAGTATGGTATGTAGAAGATTTAGATAAAGACTTTATGTCAGTATATTTGTACAAAAGGTGGGATTATTGTGTTATGGGAATTGTTGAGTGTTCTAGTGACAAGGAATGGGATAAAAGAATAGATGCATTAATAATAAAAAAAAAATAGGGAGTTGGAGAGATGGATAACTAGTATGGAGAGTAAAAAAAAAGAGTTTAAATATATATAAAAGTAACCAGAATATTGTGTGTAAGTTAATTTATGATAATAACAATGAAAGTAGTTTACTGTTTAAGACTCAAACAGAATCATTAGCAACAAGGAAATATATACCTAAATAGAAAATATGGGTGATTTAGTCTGCAGGTTATGTTAAGGAAGGCATAGAAAATATTAGATATCTGTTAAATGAATGTAAATCCCTACAAGCAGAAAGAGTACAAATAATGAAGTTGCGGAATAATAAATATAAACAAAATAATTATATAGAAAGTGGGTTCTTGGTTTTTATGTTGGGTTTTGGAAAATATAAGGGGGATTTAGATATAAAAGCCATAGAGTTGACAAAATTAATGCTGTGGAAATGGGATAGAACAGAATAGAGAAGAATATGGGAAAAACTTAGGGTGGGAAATGGAAAGGGAACATACGGTGGTTTCTCTGAGCATAGTTGCTGAGAGATTCCTGACTCAGAGAAAGGTGAAGAAAGGTGAAGCTATAGTGCATCACATTACATCACTGCTCATAATAATTAAGAATAAAATATTGCTATACTGTATCTTGATTTTCTATTGTTTTTTCAATTTTAATTGAAAACTATTTTTTTCCTTAGTGTAATGATTTATTAATTATTATTTTTACTGAAGAAAGTCATTTCATTTTTTATATATCATTACAACATTGGAAAAATATTTAAAATGTTTGTTTTTTGATAATTTTTTTATTCATTTATTCAGCCATTTTCTGGTGTGTTTTTTTTTTTTAAAACATAGCCAAAAATGCTGCCTCCTATGTGTCACATCTCTGTTCTTTATCCACACTTTAATGTTCAGTTAAAAAAGTCATTCATATTTACATAGCAAAAAAATAATTTCAGATCTAAGATAAATATTTCTTTTTTATCTGAAATATCTATTTTTAGTTTATGCTTTAGTGGTCAGTACTTCTATCTGCTATATCCATAACCTGGGTTCAAATTTAGGTGAAACTTGGAAAACTTTCTGAATAAGTAAAAATTTGCCAAGCAAGCTTAGGTTTTTTTAGACAGGCATCTTATAATTTATTCAATTACATAATCTGAGTTGATATAATGGGTAACAATGTGCTATCCATACAAATAAAATGAAATTGTTATGTGCTGCCTTCACCACTCTGAAAGAATACCACACACATGTTCCACATTTATGTCAAGTGTTGGTGGCTGAGTGGTCAGCACAGCTGCCTTACAAGCATTTATCCGGGAAACGTGGGTTCGCTTCCCAGCCAATGCTTTGACACATGAAAAAAAAAAGTTCCACATTCATGATTTACATTTATTTGTATACATCACGATTGTATGGAGAGTTTTGTCTGTTTTAATATCTGTATACATATTGTGAGAATTTTATAATGAAGATAGAAAGAATATGAAGTTTATTTAAATTATTATTATTTTTTAATAAATAAATAATCTTATGGTTAGGGTTTTCCTGAAGATTTGTGATGGTGGTATTTTAGTTGTATTTATATTCTAATTATAATCTTATGGTTAGTTACTCAACAAATCATGTGACATTTAAGTACTCAATTGAGTAAATTGAAATGTTTTTTGCCAAGAATTAATCTAGAAAGTTTAATCCTTGAATCTACTATTCTCAATTCATCATTTTGATGCTTAATCATCACATGGTCTTCTGAGAAATTACACTATTGACGATTGTCTTCTTTGTAAGGAAAACTATATGGAAGGCGAAACTATATGTAGACTTAGTGGAAAGCTTCTAGTTCATTTCTGAATTTAGTTAGGAAATGTTTTTTCTAAGGAAAAAAGATTTTCTAGTTTATTAAAAATTATTTAAAAAATAAACAAACTATTAAACCACCTATTAATTTAAAATAAATATATATTTAAACCCATTGCGGACAAAAGTCTCTTCACTTGTTTGTCAATTGACAGTTTGAGAGCCATTCCATTCTTGCTTTCCGTCGAGCTAAAATTCACTAAAGGTCTATTTCCCTAATTTATTAAATAGTTAGCTGGGAAAAAATTCTAATCCTGATTAAACTTTTAAAAAAAATTCTAGTTTTACCTGACGTAGATTCAAACCCAAGTCATGTGATCGAGTAGTTAGATACGCTGCCGCTGCATCACAATATTCTTTAAAGGGAACGGATTTATATTATTGAATGTTAATATAACTTTGATTTAATTATTTATTCATTAACTATTTATTTACATATGTGTTCACGTAGTTTATTCTCTTATAACGCATTTCCATAGTTTACGTACAATAATATATATATATAAACACAGACGACATTCACGTTGCTTTTTTAAGACCGTCAAACAACAACAAAAAAAAAATTACTGGCAAATTTAAAATGAAATGGCTTGATTTGCCTGACTGAAAATCAATTTGCAACCTTTCAAAGCAATTACAGGAAACTACTGGAGGTCTTTCTTTGAAGGTGAGGAAGAAATTATAAAAGTAAATTTATCCAAAGATAACTAAAATTCAGAAGCCTTAATATTAACCATGTGCCTGTCGTTAAATAAACAACAAATTTAAAACACATTCGTTATTAGTGTAAAGAAGTTTGAAATCATTGCAAATATATGTATATACAATACACACCTTGTTTCTGTCTGTCCTTAAAAACTTTATATGCATTTATTAACTTGTTCAAACATTGAAATAAATTTAAAAATAAAAAAATTATTTTTAGTTTAAGCCTATTTGTCTGCTTTTGATATAGATTTAAACACATCAAATTATGTTTACTTTAAATTTAACTGTTTGCTTTGAATTACATGCAGGTTTGAATATCTCAATTCTGCTCTTATTGTTCATAGCATTGTCTCTAGACCGGATAAGCATGCCATCGCCCTGGGCACTGTAGTGAAGGAGTAGTGTTAAAAAAGTATTATTTAAAAACAAAAAAAGATCGAAAACTTTAAGAGAGCTTTTTAAGAAGTCAAGAAATAAAACAATGTAACGAAATTATCATTGACTGAATTTTTAATGAGTCAAGAAATAAAACAATGTAACGAAATTATCATTTACTGAATTTTTAATTTAATAAATAATTAGTAATAATTATTGTAGTGTTCATCTAAAGTGGATGATTTCAGAAATTTGATATTTGGAGATAAAATTGCACTCATTCAATAAAAAAAATCAATAAATCACATGAACTTTTCAATATTTTGAGAATTTTTCATTAGTGCATCCCTTACCTCAACATCATATTATTGCAAATATCTACCTATACAGAAATTCAAATTATAACGAGAGCAGATGTTTTAAAATTTTGCACTAGTGGATGGTTATTTCTGTATCACAATAATTATTCATCTCTCCAATAGATGTTAAAAGTGAATAGAAACCAGGTTTTGGTGGTGGTCATGTGATGTTTATTGGCTTAAAACCAATCCTGCTTAATAGGATAGTGCTGGCTATGGTTATTAAAGAACCAAAGACACCAAAATGTATGAGTACTGAACTGGGCTCAGACCCATATGACTATATAAGCTAATGGGCTTGGATTGAAAACATTAAGGTGTTTTCAGTTTAAGACTCATGGTTTTGTAGATAAATGGAGATAAAAGGTGGTTTCTGGAGGGTTGCTTTAGATCCTAAGATCTAGGTGCAGTACTCTCAGATCCAAGGCTCCTCACTGATGAAGGCCATAAGCCAGAAACTAGTCTGGGAATATTGGATGAGTAGGCTCTAGATGGGGATTTTATGCACAAGCCTTTTGGCATCCATTGACTACTTTAGCTTGCTGTGTGTGGCAATATATATATAGCGAGTTTTGTCTGTTTTAACAACAGTTATACACAAGCATAAGAGGTGGTGGTCATGTGATGTTTATTGGCTTAAAACCAATCCTGCCTAATAGGATAGTGGTGGCTATGGTTATTAAAGAACCAAAGACACTAAAATGTATGAGTACTGAACTGGGTTCAGACCCATATGACTATATAAGCTAATGGGCTTGGATTGAAAACATTAAGGTGTTTTCAGTTTAATACTCATAGTTTTGTAGTTAAAGGGAGATAAAAGGTGTTTGCTGTAGGGTTGTTGCATTAGATCCTAAGATCTAGGTGCACTGCTCTCAGATCCCCAAGGCTCCTCACTGACGAAGGCCATAAGCCAGAAACTAGTCTGGGGGCATTGGATGAGTAGACACTAGATGGGGATTTTATGCACAAGCCTTCTGGCATCCATTGACTATTCTAGCTTGCTGTGTGTGGCAATATATATAATGAGTTTTACCTGTTTTGAAACCAGGTTTTACCTTGTGAGACAGTGATTAATGAAAAAATATCAATTCTGTCATCGTAATTGTGGAGATTCGGGTATTTGAGCCTTCTAACATATCTGATAAGTGAAAGTTGTTCACAGAATACATGTGGTGTTGGAGAATATCATCTGAGTTTTATTGCTGGCTGATGAAATGACTGCTGCTACTGATAAAAACCTAAAAACATTAACAAACATTATGACTTTCTTTGCTTACATTTAACATAGGGTTTGAAGCAATTTTTTTGACTATACCATATATGCTAGAGTTATTTACTCATAGATTGAGTAGTTAATAAATACTAGATATTAGTGCTATTATGTTCATACTCCAATCTAGAAAGCAGTATTAAATGTAAATACAAAAAGTCAAGTGATATTTTGTTTATATAAGTCATCCTCATCAAAGATGAAAGAGATTTATAATTAACATAAAACTAAAACCACTAATATATACATAGTTCTAACCCACCAAACATCACATGATCACTATTTTTTATGCTTGATCATAACTGTTGTTACAACAGGCAATTTTACCTAATAAGGTAGTGGTGGCTATGGTTATTAAAGAATTAAAGACACCAAATGTATGGGTGCTGAACTGAGTTCAGACCTATATGACTCTATGAGCTATTGAACTTAGATTGTGTGTTTTCAATTTTATTCTCATAGTTTTGTAGTTATGTAGAGATAAAATATGGCTGCTGGAGGGTTGCATTAGATCCTAAGATCTAGGTGAGTTCTCTCAGGTCCAAGGCTCCTTACTGATGCAGGCCACAAGCCATAAATTAGTCTGGGGATGTTGGATGAGTAGGCATTAAATAGGAATTTTATTCACTAGCTTTCTGGCATCCATTGATTAATCTGTCTTGCTTTGAGTAGAACTAATATATGGAGAGAGTTTTGCCTGTTTTTATACGTAGTTATTGGCTTCAATTTAAAATCAGGATTTTTTTTTTTTAATTTCAAATTATCGGTTTAATGATGTAAAGAAGTTAAAAGTGATTTCTAGATGTGTAGGTACATTAATTTTAACTTTAAAATTAAAATTCTTTGCTGAAGGCTATAATCTAGAAATTAATTGTGTCCAGTTAGTTCTCAAACTTAGAATACATGGTTCTAAAGTATACTAAAAGAGAACTGCTTTGTAATAAAGAATATATTGTTCTCTTAGGCACCCTGACAAAGTGCACTGCATTATTGTTTTGTCTTTTCTATAAAGGAATTTATAAATATACTGTATAAGACAGTCTAGATGAAGAAAATAGTACTATATATAGCTATAAATAAAACATCATCACAAAACTTTCAGTCAAACTTTAATTTGTACATTGTGATAATTTATAGTTTCAGTCTCTTTACAGTGTTTAAAAATATTATACACAAAATTCGTGATTCTAGTTTTATGTTAGAGCTTTAAAAATTTTATTGACAATTTCTGATTCTATTGTTTTACAGAAACAACTTTTCTAAATTAAAACTAATTAAAAATTAGTAAGAATTATAACGTTTCAAAGGCATTATTCAATTCAGTTTTATTATCAAATAAGTATGAATTATATGAGTATTTAAATTTTAAAAATTTGATTAACACTTTTATAGAAATAAAGGCAAGGAAAATCAATTTCATAGAGTAAATAATGATTTATTAATTGTGTGTTTTTAGTGCATTATTTTTACTAATTATCCAAATAAACATTTTACTTTTAATATTTTGTTGAACTTTAGTAATACCAAAAGCAATACATAGTAAATATGAATGCTTTTTTTCGGGTAAAGAATTTTTTGTTCATCAATCTTTTCCCCCAACATGTTTATATCAAAGAAGCTCTAAAATCTAATGAAGGATTCTATATAATTTTTGCTCCAGACTTTGGGAGCACTACGGATAGCCCTGGCTATTCATCTTAATTGTTTAATGTAGTTTTATTAAAGAATAGTTACATGAATGTTAGGAATATGAATAAACAAAAGCTGGGTTCAAAATAAATCAGATTAAATTATATCAGTAGTTTATATCATAGTATATATTGTCAGTGATGTTTTTGGTCATCCTACAATTAAAACATCATTCCAATTCATTGGTTAGCTGTACAATAAAATTTATGTCTATGAATTTATTTATGCAAACTTGATTAATCATTTAACACCAGATAGTATAGTATTACAGTACTGACATTGTCAGACCAGTTTCTGGATTTGGCTTTCAACGGTGGGGATTTGCATTTAAAGTTGGAATCAATTCACTTCTGTATCTAACTGTCATCATTTAGTTCTTTATACTAGTCAAACTAATATCCTGAGATTCAAAAAGCTTTAAGATTTTAAACCCAAGCCAACTCTTACATAATGATATAGACCTGACACTAGATCAGTTTCTAAATAATCTAAAGACATTAGTTTCATGCCAACTATAGGTCTGCTTTTATCATTTTGGGTATATTATATGATCTTCTGATAAGCTTGCTCATATTTTTCCAAAATCACCCTACAGTTATCATAACACTGAGTTCTATAAATTATATAAAAATATGGGATAAGATCTATTTAAATATGCAAATTACTTGGCCTGGGTTCAAAAACGTTGGGCATTTCAAATTTCAAAATAATTGCTAAAATAATATTAAAGAAGTAAACAGTAGCTTCTATATCCATAAATAGATTAGTATCAGCTTTGAATCCTAGTCCTGACTGATGTGGGAAAAATCAAGTTTTTTGTAGAGGGCTAGACTGGAAAAAACTGCAATTGAAACCAGTTGAGAAAGTCATGAGATACTGTTGTTTTATCTTTAATTAGAATGCATCAAATAATATTCAATGTCACATGATTGTTTTAGAATCTTAATATGATTGTAACTAAAATTGTTTTTAACTTATGTGTTAGTAAATGGAAAACGTCTATTATGAAGCCTCTTGTGAATTTATTTAAATAATTAGTAAAAAGTTGATGAATCTTTTTTTTTTTTACAAATTCCTACACAAATAATTTTTTTTCTCATAATATTTAATAATAATTTAAATATATTAATTTATTAAGCACAAGCACATGATATAATAATAACGTGAAAGGCTGAAACCTTTGACAGATGGGCTGTCACTTAAGCATTTTTAAGACGCATCTGTCAAAGGTTTCAGCCTTTCACATTATTAATAATAATTTGCGTGAAAGTAAAAAATAAAAAGCATGCAATTGTGCTTATGATTTTATTTGTTGAAATTCAACTGTAAGTTCTGCAGTAGAGTAAATTAAAATGCAATATTTGTCCTAAGTAAAGGACGTAATAGTGCAATGTTAGTGTGTCTGTCTGGGTTCAAATTCAGTATTTTTATTGAGCTCGTGGTTCTTCTTTTAGATAAAACTAACCCATAGTCAAACCAATAATCATTCAATATTGGACAGAAATTGAATTTCTGGTTATTTTTAGCTAGAGGATTAAACAAGATTGAAAAAGTGCTCAAGACATCATCATCTGGTAACTGGTACAACTGCTGAGCAGTGCTTTTTTATTCACTATATGTCTAAATGGGGTTGCAGAGAGGCCTTTTTCTTGCAGTAATCTATTTCTTTTTTTTACTGTTTTTAAGTAATGCTTTTGTAAAAACAAATTTTGAGAAAGAAAATTTATTTTTAATTAAAAATTGTGAAATATTTTAATATGCTCACATTTTATAACAATTAAATAAAACATATAATGCCAAGAGTTAGTGTTACTTATTTCAATGCATCTTTCGCTTTAATTCAATTCTATTACAATCGTTCATCAGCCCAGAAGTCAGACCAACCTCCTATATTATTATCTCTGTTTTCTTTTATCCTTGGTTCTTGGTACAGTATAATAGTTTGTTTTTATTTGCTTAAAATAAAAATTGTATTAATCTATATAAAAAAGGCGGAAGTATTTAGAAGGAAGTTAATCAAGTTTTCCCCCCAGAGAGTATTTGATAAGAATCATCACAATAAATTTTACATTACTATACAATATAGCATTATATAATTAAATAAGAGTATAAAATAATTATTAATATCTATTTAAGAAGGACTGAGAGAATTCAAAACTCTAAAACTATTTTAGATATTTCAAGCTTTATTAATAAGTGAGTTCTTATTGATATTTGTTGCCATTAGTAGTGGACTTAAGAGTTAAAAGTTCCTGGATCAATTTGCAGGTGAGTAGCATTTGATTGATAGAACCTGAGCTCAACTTATTAATTGAATGATTAATGTCATATGGTGCAGTGGCAGAATGGCAGATTCTATAGCTCCAAAACCATTTTTGTTGTTTCCAATGCTTGAACTTTCTATTAAATTCCAAGTAATAAACCATTTGATTAATAATAAATCTGCACTATTATTTCAACTTCTAGATTTCAACTACTGGATAATTTTTGTTCAAAAGCTTCTTTAAAGAAGTGTCATTTGTATTTCTATGATTAATTCATTCTCATGCTTAACTGATAGTAATTAACATAGCTTATTTTTATCATGATAGTATTCTTAACACCTTTTTTTAAAGCTCTTATTTGATCATTGTTGTCATTGATGATATTGATATATTTTTTTCATGTTCAACCAAAGATTCAATTTAGAAAATGAATTTTTCCTTGTACTATTGAAGCAGTCCATCTTAGCTTAAGATTGTGCTTCATGTTTCTACCTACTAACCCATATTCAAATCCCTATATCCCATCCCGCTCCTTTTGTCGTATATATATTTTTTATGTATATATTTGGAATGCGCGCCTAAATTTATAGTTTAACTTTCAATATTTATGATTATTAATTCTATTATTAATTATTAGTTCTTTTTTATTCAAGTATTATAGGTGCGATTTATATATATATATAGGAGCAAAATTACTAACAAAATATTGATTTTTTTGTAAATATTTTATTATACGTCATTTTTTAAACTTTTTCTTTTTAAAGTACTTTTCTATTAAACTGTATATTTTTATAGAATCCAATATGGAAGATGCTGCAGTAATTGTCTAAAAATAATTAAGGGTTGGAAGCACTATTGTTTTAATCTGGGGGTAGTTATTTTTAATTAAAGTTTTACTTAAAAGGGATTAAGATTAGAGATACTTTTGTTAAAAAAACATGTTGTCAAATCTATTTCTAATCTGGAAATAGATTTGAATTTATTTTTGGATGTTATCTTACTGTTGCATCTTCAAAAACAACCGATAAAGAAAAAGTATAAAATGGCTGAATTTTGGATCACAGAGATAGGTTACTCTAGTGAAAATGATTGTTAACATTGCAGTGAAACTTAAAATGATGTAGCAGTAAATTCACCATTCTTCAGCGGCCTCTGCCACTACCATTATATCCTGCTGCCCTGAAATGAAGAAAGGTCTAAAAAGAACTTTAGAATGCTAATAGAAGTTTTCTGCCACCGAAGTACTTGCATTTCAATTGCCGTGCACGTGCCGTACTAAATTGGACTCTTAAAATTGCAAGGTAACTTCCAAACCGCCACCATTGAAACTAAATCTAGCTTGATTAATTAATCTCGAATTCTACTAATCAAGATTTCTCATGTATTATTTAACTTTGCTTTTTATATAAATCTGTGAATGTAAATTTGCTCTCAAATGATTTTTTTATATCTAATCCTATCTCATATGCTCTTAACTTTTTTTAACTTTGGTGCGGTCATTTATTTATATGTATTTATTATTTGATTTATATATCTGCTTGCTTATTAATAAAATGTCAATATCATAACCTGGCAAGCTTAATTTCTAAAAATCTTTTTCTTTCATTTTTTCTTCTTCTAAACCTTCATACAAAGGTCATTAACGTCCCCTTAAAATATATATGTAATGCATTATAAATTAATATGTTCGCCGGTTTGTTTTTACAAATCAGAATTTTAGGTTGGTTTATTATAAAAATATATTTGTTTAACTCTGGATTTTCTACCGGGGGAAAATCCAGAACTTTGGCTAATTAACGCTTTGAAAATTTAAAATATTATTTATTCATTTCTGAAAAGGTGACCGATTATTTGTTTTATATATATAACTGCTAGTTATTTTCTGTTTTTATACTCTTAAAATATCAAATATAGTATTTAAATATTCCAGTTATTATAAAAATCATGAAGGTGGGATTGAATTATTTTAAATATCAGAAAAGGGATGGGGGTAAATCTTAATGTTTTTTTTTTTACTAAATAAAATCTTCATGTATATTTTAATAAATGAAATTTCTCTCTCTATATATATATTATACCAGCATAGCATATTATTTATATAAATTATAGTATTCAAACAAGGGTCATCTATTTTAAAGCAGTAAATTATATTTCATGCCATTAGTGACATTTATCATTACTGCGTTGCCAACATTTAGCCTCTTTTCGTATATATATATATATTACGTGCTTCTAGTCTTCTAATCTGGGGGTATGTGACAAGTTTGAATCCATAGATTTCTTCTTGTACCTTGTTCCATAGATAGTTGAGCTATCAGGAACCACATTAATTTTATATAAAATGCCTCTGGCAGTGATCCCATAAGTTTGGCACATGCTATGCATATTCACTTCGTTGATAAAAGGCCTCTTGCATCAGTTATACCAGCAAAAGTCTGGGCCATGCCATGCCTATCCACTTTTCTCTAAGCACTACCCAAGAAGGGGGTGTGAGATTTTGTTTTTCATCCAGAAGCACGACCTTTTCCTCTTAGTTATTTTTAGGATATTATGTCAGCACCGCAAACTTCTTCGTATTATTATTTCTTTTGCTTCATGACCCAGTTTTAATGCTCTAATATTAAAATGTGCTCTGCTCAAAATATATATCAATGCCAAATATTAATAGCTAGATTAATTACTAATGTCATTTCAATCTTATCAAACAATCTCACCATCATAACTTATATCTATATTTAAGAGTATCTATATGCCTTGGGGAAAATAAAGTGTTTGTCTTACTATCGTTAAAATAATTTTTCATTAAATATTTTGTCATAGTTTCAAATATAATCTTTCAACTGTCTTTTGTTTATTTTCACGACCTCAATGGCGTGAAAATAATTTATATCATATGTATAATGAATTTCAGAATGCTCCCCTAAATCATGTTAGTTACCACGTTTCAGAACCGTAAATCAAAGCGTTAATGGCAGTATTATGTAATTCTTTCTAATATTCGATTGGCATCTTAATATTGGACCCACCAAAGATGTGTGTTTATTTGTAATATATCATTTAGCTAATAAAGAGCATATGAGAAATAATAGCGTGAATGACACTATGTAATTATCTATCGCTTGCTCATTCACGCACACACTAATGTATATAATTAATTTATAAATGTATAATAATTTGTCAGTATATTAAATTATATTTTATTGTCTAACTTATTTGAGTAGTTCAAATTTCTTTTTTTCCTCCACTTCCACATATTACAGCCATGCTTATGTATATTTTAATATAGTCATAGTTAATAGATGTCTCATTGTTTTGCTCAGCTCTGCTAGTCGGTCGGATTAAGATTAATTCTCATGGGCCATCACTATTATGTTATTCATTAGGTGTTAGATCTGGAGCTTAGAGAGAGGGTTCGAATTCAGGCTGGTCCCTGACCTAAATCTTGGGCTTGACTGGATTTGAAGTACATTTTGTGAGTTCCAGCTCATGTTAGATGAATAGACATGTTTTGACTGGCACATAGGATTTTTTTTTTCTCGGGCTTGGTGCCCAATAAACTTTTTGAGATTTTTTAATCTGGCTAAATATTGAGTAAAAAGGTTTTTTAATAATTGCATTCCTTCTATAATGTATTTTTCTAGATGCATATCTTCTTTTATTTTTTTATAAATGTTGTATGTAATTATTGATTTTTGACCAATACTCACTATTTTTGCTAACCACTTATTTCAGTAATGCTTACATGTGAGACTATGCATACTGTTAGCTAGAATTATAGACACAAGCTAATACTTATATTACACTTAAACATATATAGATGAAGTTAATAAAAATTTCCACAAATAACATTTATCTTAGTGCTTTTAGAGTATGTTTACTCAATATTCATAGCCATTATTATGTGTAAACATAATGAATGCAAATTTATGCAAATTTTTATCCTGTCCATTTTTTCATTATTGTAAAGCAGGCATGCATCCCTTTGATTGACGGTTTTTGGATCGTTTGCAATGAAATATGCTTCTTTTATTTATCTTTTGGTGTCATTTATTTCTTTGCAAACAATTTTGGTGCTAGAAGGTTCAAATTTATGATTAAATGTTTTTTGGTGTTCTGCAAATATTGAATTGCCTTCATTTTTTGTTTATCACTCTGTTGTACATATATTATTCTATTGTTTACTGTGGCCAAGTTTCACTATATGTTGCCCTAAGAAATCTAAATCAATTCTTAGCCAAATAAAATGAAAAGTCTATCTCAGTTTAATCAACTGAATAAAATAATTTAGTTCAGTAAGTCACTTGGAAATATTAGGCTATCAAACAACTAATCATGATTACTTTTATGTTATTTAATAAATTTATATAACTAGTCTTTTTTTTTTCATTTTAAGCACACTGTGATTGTATTTTTAACAGTATTTTATTACTATGACCAAATTAAATTTATCTATAACTTGTAACTATATTGACTTTATTATCAAATTTAAATAATAGTTATTAGAATTAATTTAAAGGATTTATGACTTAGCAATACTTTATATGGGAATAGTTTTTTTTTAAAAAATGCAGTTTTATATTTTCATTATTCCAAGTAATGTCTTATATTGGTAAATATAGGAAATTATTTTTAAATAGAAAATATATTTACACATACATATATAATATTTTGAAGTGAGAAGTTTCTGAGTGTCATTTATATCAAAGACAACACCTCATAGTGTCAAAGTCTGTTTACAAAGCAGATGAAATCCATGATTTTTGTGGTTGTGTGATTTAGACCATGGTAACTAGGAAAGTGAATATTTAGCATTGTAAAATTTGAATGTTATAAATATATGATATATAGAAACTCTATTAGAAATAAATAAAACATTCTTATTTTTTAGATGTGATATGGTGGACTATTTCCATCATCTATGAGTGAATGTTGATTGTGTAGAAAATTTTTAAACTTTATTTAAACTTTCCAAATACAACCAACTTGTTAGTAATAACACACAAATGTTGTTCATTTGTGTGTTATTATTAACAAGTTGTTTGTATTTGGAAAGTTTAAATAAAGTTTAAAAATTTTCTACACATTCAACATTCACTCATAGATGATGGAAATAGTCCAATATATCACATCTAATATTATACCATCATCACAAATCTTCAGGCAAATATTCTGATTTGTGGATTTATAATGGACTGTTATTATATGTACAAAGACAAAATCTTCAACCAACATCTAAATTAAAAATTCAGACCATTCCTTTCCCAATATATATGTATTTTAAATTCAATTACATCTAATGAGCTGTGATTTTAAACTTCCAATAGACATGCCAGAACTGTAGTTTAAATTATTTGTCTTAAAATGTGAATTAATTTATAATGAATTACACACACACACGCGCATATATATATATATTGTCGGTATAAATCCCCTTCTCTCACAGTCCTGAGTTCAACCCAGTCCGTTTAAGAATAAATTCAAACGCGAAATTCAACCCAAACCCGGATGACTAACCGATGATGCTTTTAACAGCGGGGTTTCCCTTTACTAGCTCAACTCAGAACCAGACTAAATTACTTACGTTTTATATCAGATCTATTATACTCTGGGTATCGGTCGGTCATTAATGTAATGTATATATTTAAGTTGTCAATACAGGCAGTAGGTGACTAAATAGACTTCGAGAGTAATGAGGTGGAAGACACAAAATTAGAGTAAATAAATTGTTTAATAACAAATATAGAGCATAAAAATATAGTATTCAAAAGTACGGTAAGATTTCCATAAATATTCTATTATAATTAGCTACTAGTCTCTAGTAATCATTTTACCTGGTAAACAAACTCATACCAATATTTGTGTAGTGAACTGATCGACGGGTGGTTAAGGGAATCAGAGCATTTGAGCATTGAAAATATTTCTCTACGATTTTTATTAAGTTATTTTATTCGAATAGATTCGAACCGTTGCTTGTACGAATAGTTGGAGGGTGGTTTCGTATAACTATGATATCTAAGATCGATGTACTAGTGGTTGCCTAAATTGATGAGCCCTACAGTAATCACTTGTGGTGCATCAACGGAATACCGGGCGCTTGTACTTGACAAGGCTTATGCCCCAAGTAGCTCCAGGACACTACAACCAGCGGGATCATTTGAAACCCGGTGATCCAAGAGATAACCTGGGAAAGAATTGTTTCTTCCCCATATGGTAGTATGGCGAGACTAACTCGGCGAAGGGAAGGCATTGACAGTCATCGAGGACGAGTGCTTGAAGTGGATTTGAAAAGGAATTATACCAAACCTGGGTAATCAATTCGTCTATTTCTGCGAACAGGCTGATATAACTATTCCAATAAAACATGGCGGAATCAAACTGACCGCGAAAGCAATAATTAATTAAGTTTACTCTGAAACCCCTAACTCCCCCAGGTCATTCAGGCGGTAGCGATGATAACAAATTATACACTGAGAACTATTTCTCATTTCATGTAGGAAACTAAGATAATAAACTTAAAACCCTTTACATTTTTAAGATTGAAGTATCGGTTATAATAGTATGACAACAAAAAAAAACATAATAAGTGATTTAATATCTGCCAACTCAATATATGAAATAATCTTTACTTTAACAACGAACTTCCTTTTAAAATAACTATAATCAATATTATAAACTAGTTTTACACGGAGTTGGGAAATATTTCTATTGGCATCGTTTGTTTATAGCATAAGTAAATAGGAAAAAAAAATATAAATGTCTTCATTTGAATTATTATTAGTAGATACAATATTTACAAACTATTTTCTAAAGACTAGAGCAGAGAAAAAGGAGAAAAGAAAATTTACTGACAGGTTTGAAACAGTAGCGTTATAAACGAAACAAAAAACTTACATGTGATTCATTTGATTGACAGATTAACTTATAACATTAAGCTCGGGAGAAAGTTAAAAGTTCAGGTAACACGGTTACCCTTCCTTCTTCATCCGGCTTGGCTTCTCACGATGGTATTTCTGACGAACGTAGGCGCGCATTTGAAATCTACTTGGAAGGCATAGTCAATTTGGAGATTGGAAGCTGGAAATTGTGAAGCACATAAAACATGATCAGTCAGCGGCACAAAGATTCAAATTGGCGGGACAGAGATCAGCTCCTGGCACTTAGCCCATCGACATTACGGTTTACTGGTGGACTTCTTAACAAAAGTTGGAGAGATTTCTCTAGCAACTGTTTGTGTTTTGAGACATCTACTCTCAGCACGTCAAAAGTTAGAATGTTAGTTTTCTCTACGATGGACGGTTGCTTTATGTCCGGTTTTTGTTTTAAGCTCCCCTTTTCTCTAGCCTTCAGCAATCCAGCTTGACCATACAATATCAATTATCCATTTCCATTGTTCCGTTTTCAGCTATCTTTAACTTTAATACAATTTTAAATTGACAAAGTAATTACAAATATAAATTCCTTATCTAATTTCGAATACAACTCAATTACTCTATACATTTGTACAATACAGATTTTAATTAAAACATGATCAAAGGAATGTGACTTTTGATCAGTATTTTTAAACGACTTTGTATAATTCTAAAAGGCTAAAATTTAAGCAAATACACCCGCAATGAAACTTTTAAATTAAGCTGATATAAATTCACAAACCACGCCCACACGAATATTATTTCATGATTTGTGACATTTATGCACGGAATCTTTACATATTTATTTACAAAATATAATATATATATACTCAATTTTTGTGACTTGAAATGAAAAATCCCATTGCGGGAATAGTATTTGAATTACTATAAAAATAATAAGATCGGTTCTTCGATCTGTCTGTTTCAATATATATATATAACCTCATGAAATACAAGTACTATGAAAAAGAAATAGCCTGAACTTTTAGATTAGATTATGATTTACAATTTTACCACTATTAATACATGAGAACACGTGTATATTACAAATCTGAAAGTCTATTGGTTATATACATACACTTTAATTTAATTTGCAAGTACATTGCTTGGAATGCTTTCATTCTTGATGATAATGTCTTATAGAAATAAAATAAAAATTATTGTCATTAATTATTTTATTAGTCTATAAATTATAGCTAAAGTATAAGCTGTAAACTCAATTACAAATTAATATATCCATTACAAAATTTTAGTAAGAATATTGTTCATTTCATTCTTCCCTCTTTTGCTTTTCATACATGATATATTCAAAAACAATAAAACTTATAAACTCTATATATTCTTATGGATGATGACATAGGAAAGAAAATAGGCAATTCCCAAAATGTATTTCCCACAAAGTCAGCCATCATCAGTTATCCCAGATCCTTGTCTACACATGTCCTTATTATTGTAATTTGCACTTTAAGATAAAAATATACAGGCAAGAATATAGGTCAACTGAAAAAAACTTTTTGTGACAGAAATGCATTTAGGTGATCATTTGCTTTTCCACATATCTTTATTCTTATGTTTAAAGAATATGTAGAATTTGTAAATTTATTTTGTAATATTCATGGCTATCCTACTAAAGCTAGATATTAATATATGTATAATTTTTGTAATGTATAATGTCAAATTGGAAAAGAATAAATATCTTTATGCTGTTCTTTCATAAAATAATAATCAGAAAATAACCTTACAACAGCTATATAAATATCAAATTTTTTTATACATATAAAAAGCCTTTTTCAGCACCTGATTTGGTGCCCTTTTTAAATGTTAATAATCTATAAATTAACAAACTATTACAAACATAAAACCATCTAGTTTTCAATAATGAAATTAAAACCAATACCAATATAAATCATTAAAATAAATCAAAACCTATATATAAATCTAGTAATTACAAAATAATTGACTATATCATAACAATATAATAAATAAAATAAATTACATGCATTTTTTTTTTTACAATTATATATATGTCAATTTATATAATTTTCCATTCATTTTTAATTAACCAGTTATTAACCAAATTATATTAATTGACATATATATAATTATAAAAAAATGCATGTAATTTATTTTATTTATTATATTGTTATGATATAGTCAATATATTTTGTAATTATTGTATTTATACATAGGTTTTGATTTATTTTAATGATTTATATTGGTATTGGTTTTAATTTCATTATTGAACACTAGATGGTTTTATGTCTGTAATAGTTCGTTAACATAATAGATTATTAACATTTGAAAAGGGCACCAAATCAGGTGCTTTTGAAAAAGGCTTTTTATGTGTATAAAAAAATTTGATATTTATATAGCTGTTATAAGAATGTATTGTTTTCTGCTTATTATTTAATGTTTAATGTATATGAGCAAGGAAAAATGAACCAAAAAGTAATTGAATGATTTATTACTTGGAAAATTATAAAAGTTTGAGCTCTGAAAGTGGAAGAACTAGGTCATGATTACTGGATTTTAAGGCTTCAGAATAGTTACTATTGTACCAAAATATGTAAGGTATGACTCTGAATTACTTTATTTGTATAAAATCAAAAAGAAAAAAAAAGCAACCACAAAGTTTAACCAAATACTTTCAAACCCACAAGCCAATATCACACAGGTGGGTTAGCAAATTAAAACTTGCAATGTTTAAAAATAATAGAATCCATACATGATATCCATATAGTGGAGCTCTGGTATGATCAAACATTTCTGGTGTAATGAACCATCAATATATATGTACTTGATATTCTTGTTTAGTGCAGTACATCAAATGTCTGCTGAACTAAGAGTATCAAAGAATAGTATTTGTTACAGTCTTGTAGCTCACAAAAGATGTTCATAAAAAATATCAAATTATACAGATATTGAGCTAAGATAGTTCAGACTGGTGGTAGAATTTTATGATTGCATAGATATATGCAGAAAAAATTATAAAGATTTAACATTAGGGTATTATCATTACATGTATATATTATTATTTTTTAATGCATGAAATGTAAAAGTTTATATATTGATAATGATAGTGGATCAGAAAAAAACTCTCCCCGCACCCTTATGAAGATAAATTTATGAGACCTCTTGCAGAGCAGAGACGCAAAAATATATGTTACATACTTTTTCACTACTAAGCTTACATATCTACGTAATAATGTACTTTTACAAAGTGTGACTTCTCTTAATATTGTTTATTCTAGCATCGAGACATTCAGAGTTATGTATTTATTTAAAAACATTCTTTAACCTAGGAATATCCTAATGGTGTTTTGCAGATGTTATGCAAAATATACTAACAGTTTTAATTCGGAAATTCTTTTTATTAAATTAAATTAAATGATCATATTTCTTCGATATTGTTATGACAGCAGTATACTAATATTGCCTTTTTAAAAAATTGTAATCGAATGTATGTTTATAAAATGATCTTTTCTCTGACAGCTTCTTGAGATGAAATATAAATTTTATTTAACTATTCTATCATTAATTATCTTCAGAAATAACTTGTCACTAAATGTATTTATTCTTTATTTTATTGCTACTTTAGACTAAAATTTAAATTTGTTTTCCTGACTACAAGCAATCTTTATGAAGTTATATTATTAATATATTTTATCGATGCTAACATAAAAGTAGCTAATGGCTATATTTATATATAATCAAATTAATGAGTTTAATATGACAACTCTAGTAAAACATCACTATTATGTTAATATATATATATATATTATTACATACCATCGTAAATTTTGTTTAATTTCTTTTACTATTTAATCATCATCTAAATGAATGACTTTAATTGGTTGTACAGTAATGAAAAAAAAGCATTTTGTAATATATATTTTTTCTTTTACTATTATTAAATTAATTTTTATTTTGAAATAAGAAGTAGAAAGATATCTTCTTTTTATTTTATATGTCAAAGCGTTGACCGGGAAGCGAACCCGGGCCAGATGCTTGGAAGGCAGCTATGCTAACCGCTAGGCCACCTTCGCTTGCTCTTTTGCTTGCTTTGATAATTTAAATATATATCTACAAACAATATATAATTTTCTTTGTCAATATATACATTTTAGAATAGTAATTACTGAAACAGTAAGATTCGTATTCGAATCTTAAGTTTCACCTTTTTTTTCTATCGTCTCTCACTGACCGCTCTATCCTACCCAAATTTAAACTTTTTGGTATCGAATTGTGTGTGTAGCAATATTAAAAATATATAGATATATGTAGAATTCACCATAAACACGCACACATTTCGATCTCAAATTTAAGGCAATAAATAAAGATAAATAATATAATTTAGATTTCTTCTTTTAGTTATAAAAATATATATATATTTAACCATTTATTTTAAATTGTAAAATCCGTTATTTCTTGCTTTGTTTAAATTTCATTTAATAATAATTTAGAAATAGATTGTAATATTTAATTAAAAGTAAAAATAATCATATGTTCCCTTTTGTATTTGAAATTTTAAAAGCAATGGTCGGTGAGAGATAATAGATTAATTAAAAAGAAAAATTCCCTAAAATGTAATTATAAAATGTAAATGTAAACAATAGAAATACAGCTTTCTCTATAATTAGAATTAACAAAAATGCATTGATTATCCTCAGGGCAGATTAATTGGAATCCAAAAATAAACTAACAAAAATGTAAAAGATAAGATCTAAGAAAGGAGGCCATTTTAGACTTTCTAGAAACTTTGAGTTTAACTTTAGCTGTGCTCTCAATCAGTTGAGAGTCCCCAAGATCTTAAATTATTTTTATGTGCCACAGTATGCATGAATAGAAAGCGCCCAGACTATTCTCTGTCTGGAGATGGCCTATCGTATGCCAAACCTTCCATTGCCCTTCATAAATTCAACCACAAAGATCTGCTGCCTAAAATAATTTGAAAGCTGCTGCTGTTAAATTACATGAATCATCTAAATGCTGTAAAGAACTGCTAATGCTAGAATCATGAACAATTTGCTACTGATCACTGAATCGGAAAACTTCTCATAAAACAGGTACCTGTATCCAAATTCTCTAGAGTACTCTACTAATATCCCGCTATAGCTTATTCATTCTTTATATAACTTATAAACTATAAACTGTAAATTCTCGTTTGTAAAACTAAAATTAATTATTAAATTTTTTAATGTAAAGTTCTTTAATAATCTAGCCTGCCTAACTCTAACTTTCTTGGGTACGTATTTCTAAAATCTACATTTTATTATATAATTATTGCATGCTCATAATTTTCTACGTATAAATCTATGATCGTTTGAAACAGTGGATGCGTGTCAAATTTTCATTAATATTTACTTTCATAAATAGCTTAATATTTTCATATAAATCAACACGCATTCAATGCTTCATTTATTGTAATGCAGGGGTCTACTGCTTAGCAAATGGCTGATGTATTAATTGTAATCATCACCCAGTTTACATATTGTTTATATTTTATTAAATTTTGATTAATAATTCCATAAATTTGCATTTCTTTGAGAGTCACCAACGTTCTTTATTAAATGTTGATGATGTAGGGCTGAGTTATAAAATATATTTAAATCTTAACAGAATCGTCGGTACATTATACATGCATTACATTTTAGAGATGCAATGACCCATTACAAGCCTTGAATATTCCGGATTCTATAGGGTTGAAATTAACCCCAGTCGTCCTACACAAGCGGACATAATAAATGCTCCCATAGGGCTAGACGAAAGTCACGCAGCCAGCAGGCAATCGTGGCACAAACCACTTGTCCCTGGTTATGCTTATGTGACACCTTACCTCTTTGGGCCGATGGCAAATGCCAGCCTGTCGTTCTTAAAAACTTGTTCACGGCTTTGCAGTTTCAATACTGCCATTCCATATCGCCTTTCTAAAATGTACCACATGTTTCTTTAATTAACTTTATTATTCTATGTATCACTCTGTCCCTGCATTAGTGACATAACTCACTCTCAAATAAATGTTTGCCCCTAGTTATTAGTAAATATCTTTAATTAAATAAATATATGTCCGCCGCTACTATTATAAATCTTACTTTAGACTCTTGTATTGCAAAAGTATAAATCCCTAAAGGCATGCCTGCCTTAGAAATACTTGCTCGAGAATTTTAGGTAGCTAGATTACGTCATCAAATAAATGTATTTCTCTTTGTAAACATAACAGTATCGGAAAATACCGCTACTGAGATCTTAAGTATGAAGTATTATTGGTAAAATGATTTCATATAAATGTTTCTAAATAAATAAATGTATTTCTTGAATATATAACAGTATCAGAAAATTCCATTACTCAATTTAAATATTACCAAATATTATTAGTAAATAATTTATTATTAAAATGTTTCAATAAATAATTTCAAACTATACGTCTGCAGTTACGTTTTATTTATTCGATACCCATTCTATATAATATTTCCTCGATTTTGTAAATATAAATGTTTAATTAATATTAGTGTTATTATTGGCTAACTCGAAAATAAAATCATGAATCGCTTGCAACATCCCTGACCGCCGTGCCTAAAGAAATGTTTACTAATGTCGCATCAGATGCGTTGTTTTGTAGATTGTATTGTGGAACAGATAAACTATGTTCGAACTTAGTACTACGGGTGGCTTCGCTACCTAGATGGTACTGCAGTTCTGTGTGGTGGTCGAATTCTGCACTATGTTAACGAATCACACGTTTTCTGACCGTTACATTACTATATTAATTCTACTTTAGAATCAACTATTGTAAAACTGAATAATCATTATACATATTGCTTCTACAAATAACCAGACAAAAAAAACTAATATTTTTGTATAACTATCAGCCTGGCTGCAGGGCAAAAAATGACTGAAGTTAATAAAAAGTGAAATTACTAAAACGATATAATTAATTACTAACCTAATATCATATCTATGTAACTATACAAGAAAATTACTTTTGATTAAACATTTTAGGATAATTTTCATTTATGCCATTAGTTTGATAGTAAAAAGGAATCAAGGGTAAATATTTGATATATAAGTACTGAATTAAAATTTCTCATTGACAATGGCCATTAGCCAGAAATTAATCTCATGATGTGGACATAGCATTATCATTTAGAGTCCATTATTTAATAAAATTTATCATAGATAGTTCTGGGTTAGAGTAAAGGATAAAAAAATACACAAATGTATCTACATATAAACTTCAAATTGAACTTATTTATGGACCAAGAAAGTCCAAATATCTTATTATCATTAACAAATCAGATTTCTAAAGAATCATTTTCGCAAAGTCATATATTCTCTTGTATTAACATTAATTCATTAATCAGATATAAAAAAAAAGACCACTTTTATGTAATCTCTAAGTTTTTAAATAGTAATGAACTAAGCATTGATATTATGCAAATGTGAAACTTTTATATGGATGATAATATTTGCAATTAGTAATCAACCCAACTGACAGTTTCAAATAAACCAGATAAAATTCTAACAATTTTAATAAGTTTTTAAATAAATCATAGCTATTAAATACATAATATTTAGAATGTATAAACCTATTCAGGAACTAAGTAAGACCAAATATATATTGTTATAATTCAAGAGTCATAATTTTTAAGAACCTGACTTGTGAATTGTAGTAACATATATGATGGATTTACTTGGTCTGTGAATATATTTGTATTCTAAATATTAAGTATTTAATATTCTATAAGAATATGAATTGCGAGTTATAATAATTTACACAGACCTTGTCCATGAATAAATTTATATATATTAAACTAAAATAATGAGTGTGCTTAGAGCTCTAACAAATTTTATTGTTAAATGCCACAAGGGAAGCATTTAAAATTTCTATCTAGAAACTATTCCCATCCTCAAACCGGTTTCAAGTTATTGGCAATCCTCAAACCAGTTTGAGGATGGTGATAGTTTTTAGATAGAGATTTTAAATGCTTCTCTTGCAGCATTCATCAATAAAGCTTGTTAGACCTATTAGCATGCTCATTATTTTAGTTTATTTTATAATTACAAGCTTATCAAATTAAGTCATGTGATATATGACTTGATTTTATTTACTAATACATATATTTAATAACTATGATTTTTTTTTTGCAGACAATAAAATTATTAGAATTTCAGATGATTTCTTATTTGCAACTAAAAGCTGATTTGATTAATAATTACTGTAATGGTCAGAATTGTACATTCACGTAACAAAACCCAGAGTCCAGGCAAAATATACTAAACCTAATCAAAAGGGGATATGAGAATCCTAGGTCTAATCAAGCCTCAATCTATTTACCAGTGCTCCATGATCTAACACTATGAATAACATTTCTGATCCTATATGCAGATTCTATTTTAATTTGTAACCCTTCTTCAAACAGGTAGAGGAATGAGACTCAAAATTCTATTACACATGCAACACATAAATGGGTTAATAAATTACCAATAAGATAGACTTAAACAATAAAAGGCAGTATTAATATTCTAATTATGATGCATATTAAAGATATCTAATTAATAATGTAATCGGATTGGAATACAGCTAAAATGATAATGGAGACAAGGTAAATTACACTCAATTAGAAATCAAAATGCAACTAATTTAACACTGTCATGCATTATATGATGAAATAAAGTTAATTGAAAGCAATACAATGTTGATGATCTAGTTTAAGTGTATCCAATAACTTTTGTACTTAATGAATAGTTGATGCCCATGACAATATAATATACCAAATAATTTTTACTTCTTTATCATGGTTTGCCAAATGATGGGGTTATGATGATAATCAGAGACATATTATCTACTACAGCATTAATATTGCTGCTTATTTAAACTAAATAAATTATGGTACAAACATAATCACGGAGCTCGAATATAATATGACCTCCTGAGAAACTAATTTCTTTGCTTTTTTTTTTTTAACATGTAAACATAAAGCAATTAATACTATTTATTTAATTACAAATTCCAGTAGAGAATAAACCAAGCAGTTGTAGGTCGTCATATTTATAATTCAGTATTTATATTAGTTTATTTTTTACCTCTTTTTTTGTTTTATTTGTAGACATCATATCTTTTGAAACTGAATCCACTGGTGTTTACTAATACACTATTTATTTTTTAATTGTCTTTATAATTGACTAGTTTTATTTTATTTTTCGTTTACATGTGTCTTTTTTTTTTACACTTCCTGTTTGCACATATTTATATTCATAAAAAATATATGTATCACCAGAATAAAATGCATATAATTTTCCTTTCTAAAGAAATAGCATACATATAGTAGCATCTAAACATTTAAACATCATTTAAAATTAATAAAAATTGGAGCATACACACATCACATGTAAAACATTAATTTTGTATACTGTTTAGAAAATAAAAATAGTTTATTATTCTAATTATATAATTTATTACTCGTGTTTTCAATATGCCAAATATCATGTTAGTAAAGTTTTTGTCAAAATTATATATTCATTATGAAAGAAAAGTGACGTTTATATAAGTCAGCTTAAAATGCTATTTATTCACAAGTTAGCATGGCAACTGAAAACATTCCGTACCTATTCAACTCTTCTAGCAAGTGGTTTAAAAGCATTATCTCATTTGTCAATAAAATCTTAATAAATGCATTTCTGTTATTATACATATATTTAAACTTGGTTAACAAGCTTTACAGAAATTAATAATAAAATAATAGATCAGTTATTATTTAATGTTTTATATATCAGTATACATACGGTTTGTCTATATTAAGAATTAGTATGGCAACACATATGGATGTTATATATATGGTATTGGTATACCCATATTACCAATAGCGCTGAACAGGCAGGGCACTTACCTCGAATTCGTATTTAGTGATTTCTCATTTTATAAAAATTAAACAAATACAGTATAACAGTCCAAGTATCAAACTATATTATTCTTAAATGAAATTTATTCAAGAAATCGAATCGGTGAATTGTGAATTCCTGCATAAAAAAGTACTTTTTTGACAAATTAAATTTTCGAATATGGCTGCAGTTTTATAGTTCTAAGATTGTTGACAAATAAAATATACATTTATGAGTCACAAATGATACTGTTTTAAAGTTACTTTAGTGCTAATTATTATAAAATTGTATAATATAGAACAATCTCAATTCCTTTATAACACAATTGTATATCAGTACAGATACTACTAGCTTACCGGAAGACTGTTGTTCATGATGAATAATGAAATGGTAACCTGACTTTCTGTGTTAGTGGATAGTTATGATATGGTGGAGTTGAGGTAAGAGAGACACTGATAAAACCCAAAACTTGACAGAATTTTAGGTAAGAGAGGCACTTATAAAACCCAAAACTTGACAGAATTTTTTTTTGTTTCTAAATTAAAAATAATAAAAAAATTACCTAAAACCTTTTTTGTGACTCAAAAAATATTTTCTAATTTAGCATTAATATCTACTGAAAATAAATTATGTGAACTTTATTACGATATAATTAATGATTTTGAAAATCAAAAGATGAAAAAAAAATTTTTTATAATATAATTGTACATCACTGTAAATTTTGAGATGAAACATATAAAAGTCTTTATTTTGTTAATGCTTAATCATCAACTCATTATTTTATTTTATAATTGTATTCGTCATCATCATTTTCAACCATTAAGGTCTCTTCAAGTTTAATTCTTCTTTTTTTTTTTTTGATCTCTAGTTTCTCTTCTCCACAGTACCCCAGCACACTTTCTTATTTTATCCATTTCACATGTGATCTCTTTCTAGGTCTTGTATATGTATTAAATGGATTATGATCTGTATTGTACATGAGAGGTCAGATTGACTTTAGATCAACATAAGTATGACAAAAATCTTGGCCTCAGGGTGGCCTTTGAGTGTTCCATCATCAGACTTTTAATTGGATGGATAGTTGAAGAGTTGGAATGTGGAGTGGATTGAAGCCTGTCCATTAAAGTATGCAGATTGGCTATCTTAATATATATCTGAGCACTTATTGCATATATGTGTAGAGATGATAATCTGGACCAAGATGATGATCGCTGGTTTAGCATGAAATACATATATTGGTGATTATTTATTTTTTCGACATATATGTGTTCAAGTGTATCAGTGATATGAGATAGAGTGGAGAGTAGTGTATGAAAGTCTGTGCTCATATACCTTATATATAATCATTTATAATTGTATTAGAATAGTATTTCCCTAAAGTTAAGTGATACATGAAATAGAGACATAAAGTTTTCTGATTTAAATTAGATGTTTTCAATAATATCGACTCTTGTTCCAGAACTTCAAACTCTAGGAATGACTCTATATTAAAAATGCACAAATAAGTTGTAGTAGATTAGCATTTAATGTGACATATTGTTTAAAATTTTAGATGTGATTACTCATTAATTAGATCCTACCTAAAGATTTTAATTTTTATGCATAAAATATTAATTAAAGTGTAGCTTTTTATGTCTTAATTTTAATTTATTTATTTCACTGTTTCTTTCATTATTTCTGCAAGTTGCTTTATCTTTTTTCCCATCTTCTTCATAATCACTGTTATATACAGGAAAATTTATCTTAGAGTTAACAATTACAATACTAATGTTTTGCAAGTTTTTATTCTTACTTCCTGGTGGAAGTTTTAAATGATATAAATTAGCTGTAGATAATTTAAGTAAATAAAAATTAAAAACAGGAAAAAAGCATTTCAAAAACGTGCAGTCATTATTTTTAATTGTAATAATGTTTAATTATTGACTTCAGATTACATGTGCACAAACCAATCAGTCATCTCCACAAATATATTTAATTTTATTGATCATAGAGATTTGTGGCAGAGTATATTATTGGTGAACAACTGATTCTGTTTTAATTTCTGACTTAGATGTCAAATTAAACTATTAAGCTCCAATGTCCATCCTACAGTGATCTAATTTTTAGTGTGATCTTCCAGTGTTAAAGATCTTAAAGTTAACTGAGAAAACAAAAAAAATAGATCTTTCATTTAACATCTTTGGATATATGGTATCTTCAGAATGGCTGTAGAATATGCCACATCTAGATAAATATTTTTAGAAACTCTATCTTATATAATAATTTAATTAACCAAAGCATTCCAAAATACAATATATCTCTTTATAATAAAGTAGCCTTCACTTGCTTGTGTGTGTGTGTGTCTGTAATAAATAGGATTCTTCAAAAAATGATTTCTGTGAAAGGCAAATTTCCATGCTTGAATCTAATGACTGATAGTAATAAAAGTCTTGTAATTTGTGTTTCTCTTTTATATTAGCACATCAATGTTTATTTATCAAATTATTCAAAACCCTTTACCCTATATCTAAAAATCATTAGATATCTATTTATTGGATGGCTAATTAGATTGGTGATGGTCAGCTATCTGAAAAAAAGTTTTGACTTTGCTTAAGAAATATCACCTGCTTAAAAAAGTTTTCTACTTTACCTAAATTTAACTCCATGTAAAGATTTTAAATTTATAAAAATGAGAAGCAACCTTGCTATTAGAAGATTGACATCACCCATGAATAATATTAGTAAGTTTCAGAAGTATAGAAAACCAGCATTAGCAGAAACAATTTAATGGGCATTCTATTGCCAGGCATAAAATAAGAAAGAAATTACTGTATTCAGTATTTTCAAAATTCCATTTTATTAAATATAATCTTAATATCTACAAAGGCTTATATCATTTATCATTCCAAAATTATTTTTATTTAATAAAAAAATATCTAGTCACACTATTCTTCAGTCACTTAGATTAGAACACAACCTGATCATTGTGAGTTTCTTGCATTATTGATCGTTTTTCTGCACTAATTGTATGCATAGGATTGTGCATTAATACAAATTTTCATTCTTTAATTTTACATATAAAAATTCATGTCACCCCCCTTATTTTTCTAACTTTTTATTTTTTATCTTTATCATAATTTATTTGTTTTTATTCTTCTGGAATTTGAATAGCAATATTTGTTAAAGAATAGTTGATGTTGTTGTTTATTTTAAAATATAAACTCCTGCAATATTTTACATTTTAATGGCGACTTGGAATTAAAAAATAGTTTTTAATGAAAATATTATAGCATTCCACACAATTAAATCCTCAGAAAAAAATTTTATAATAAATTAAACTAACTAATTTAATTAATGTGCAAGATTTGTTCAATAAATAAGTTTGCAAAATATTACCCCCCCCCCACCTCAATAGCATAGTTTTTCAATATTCTCTTTATTACTAAATCTTCCACAAATCTGTATGTCCATTTCCTTATAACTTTCTACAGATATTTAATCTTAGGTCACATTATGCTACATTCCCTCTATCAGTTCTTCCAACAACAATGTGCACCATACTTAAAATGTCTTGTCATGGACCCACCATATTGTTTTTCTTTGAGAAATGATCATTAGGATTTTTCTATCTTTTCCTTTCAAACTTTGCATTTTTTGTAGCCTAATTATCCTGATATCTTCATCATGCAACATTGATATCATATCTCATTATCAAATGATCATCAAACTTAATTTTAAAAAAGAGCTTGCTAATGATCACAAATTAAGTTACTTTTCTATGTAATCATTTTCAATCAAGATGATTTTCTTGCTACTGTGATATATTTTTGAAACATTCTACAAATACATTAAAACTATATAATGGAGGTCACAAAATGATTCATCAACAAATGCCTTATACATTTCTGCACATAAATTATATTAGTTCAATATACCTCCACAGGTTTTCTGGAAATTTAGATTCTGATATACCATGAGTCATTCACAACAGTTGATGATTCTTTCTCTCTCTCTCTCTCTTTCTCTCTCTCTCTCTATATATATATATATATATATATATATATATATATATATATATATTACATCACAACTCTAATGCTCAAATGATAGAATAGTTTTAATTTTTTATTATATTTTCTTTAAACATTGACATATATCATATTCTATATAATGTGACAATTATCTCACTTAAACAAATTAATTAAAATAAAAAAATTGAATGGATTATTACTCCAGAATATAATTATATAGCATTTGTGTACTTAAAGTGACACAGCCAAATTACAATCAAGGATTACTTCATCACAGCAACTAAATACACAGGAAAAATAGCTTAGAACTGGAAATTATATATTGTATATTTATTAAATGAATCTTGTACACAGATTTTATAAATATACAAAATTTGTTCAATAAATGTATTTCTCAGATCTAAAATATGAATAAATCTTAATTAGAAAAAAAATTACATATCTTATTGTCCATAACTATTACTTTTCCTGATTGTATGGTAACAAAATGTGAATTCTTTAATAATGTTTCATAAGATTTTTAAAATATTTGATTCAAGATTATAGTTGCTATAATCTTCAGTTTTTAATCTTATTACCCTGTATTATAAAGATAAATCTTCATTGAACTAAGCATACTGTAAAGCAAGTGCATATTTGTAGAATTGCTAAAAAAAACTTTTTGTAATGAACTGAGTGTAGTTTTCATAGGAAAGGCAAGTCCCATTAATGTAACAAAATTGTCTCAAAGATACTCTAATGAGTTGTTAATATTTATTGCTTTCATTTAGGAGGATATAATTGAAAGAATATATAAAAAAATTACAAACACATAGATAAAAGAAGAGTCATCAATACAATATGTCAATCAAGCAAACAAAATCAAATATGTGATATATATTAAATGTATTTGTGTTTCATTAATTGTATAATCACTTTAGAATTCATCTTAACTTTTTTTTTTGTATTTGTTTGTTTTTTAAAATCTTTTTTAAAGTTTGAATGGCCATTTTTTTATGATTGGCTGCTGATAACTAACTGAACATCTAACTTTTCACAGAAGCACAAGTTTCATTTAAAAGATAGTTTTTTCTTTGGAAAAAAAACAAGGCCATATTTCTTTATAATCATTGTTAACATTATAATTATTACTCTCTCTTTTTTCCAGATTCCAGAAACATAAACATTAGGCAATTTTCATAAAATTTAATTTTAAAGTAATTCTAATTTATAATATATAGGCTTCTTTAGCAAATATGGGAAGTACAATATATATATAAAAATAATATAAAAAGTATAACAATACTGATAACATATCTGATGTCATGCTAATGACCTGGATATCAAATGTAAGTAGAATATAAAAATGTAGAAATCTGAATATTTTTTAGATAATAACCCATAACTAAATGAGCTGGTCATAAGGTTATTGAGAGATAAGTGAGTATAAATAAAAAATAAAACAAAAAAAAAATCATCTACTGCACTTAACGATCTTGGTGATCTCAATGTCTTTACTATTCTGTCTATATGTGGAAAATTGCTGAAGAGCTTTTATTCTGCAATAAGATATTTAATACTGTTTTATTTTCACAAACACACACACATATATGTGAAAGTTTGTTTGACTTTATAACTCAACAAATATTGCACCAATCTTAAAGAGCCTTGCATGACTTTCTTTTGTTTTTTGTATAGAATTTTATTAGCATATAAATGTTTGCTTTAATTGTTTTAAAAAAATTGCAATATAAAAATGCATGAAAAATTTATATCATAATTGTTTTAAATGAAATCATAAAAATATAAAAAGAAGGCAACACTGGTTAAAAATTTATAGAATTGGAACTTTAAATGAAAAATGTAGTTTTTGATAAAGCAAAATAAAATTTAATTTTTGAAATACATTTTAAATTAATTAAATTGCATTTGTATCACACATTTAATTTCTTATTTTGAATAATGAACTATTTAGAACAGTTATAATAAGGAATTTGAAAAACTTTTAGGATTTCAGTTTAAATGTATATTTAACATGTATTAAGATAAAGTTTAAAGTTCTGCAGTTATAGGAAGATAAATAATTCTGAATTTGATAAATTTTTACTATGAAATTGATAAATGTTTAGGGTGTCAGTTTAAATATATTTAACATGTGAAAATGTAAATTTTAAAATGCTGAGGGTACAGCAAGAGAAATATATATATATAAAACTTTTACCATTTCTCTTTAAGTATATTCTCATGTGATAAAGTAAGATTTTGTGGTCTATGCATTGAAATAGATTTTTAAGATATGGACAGATATTAGTTTTTAGTAATCCAAATAAAATTTTATTGCATAATATTTTCAATTATTTAAATTTCATTTAGACCATATATTTAATTTTTCATTTGCATATACTATGACTTTAAAATTTTATAGCCATTTTAAAAATTATTATATGAGAAATATAAAATAATTTATCTTTTATTATATTTAATAAAGGTTATATTTTTTGTGATACTGGTGTTGATAATCATTTTTTGCAAATATTACATAAATATATTTTAATTAACAAACTTTCTATTAATGCAAAGGGACAGCTAGAGTAATGGAAAGAATTATTGAGTAAAATTTTTATTTGATATTCAATATATCTAAAATTGAGAATGAAATATATAAATATATTTTAATTATCAAATTTTATGCTATCATGAGACTATAGTTGAGGTCAAAGTAGAATATGTAAATATAGTTTAATTATCAAACTTTCTAATAAAGCAAGGGGATAGCTAAAGAAATGGAGAGAATTAGTGAGTGAAATTTTTTATTTGATATTCAATACATAAAAAAAATCAAAAATGGAATTTAGATAATAAAATATTTAAAAATTTCTACTGCTTAGAACATATCCTTCTTATATATATAAATTTAAAATGTATTTTAATTATCAACTGCATTATATATATTATTATTATTATTGTACTAACATGAGCAAAATCATGAATCAGTTTTGCTTACATTAGTAAAATAAAACAATGCAGTATAGTTGATAATTAAAATATATTTAAAGAATGTTTATATTAAATAATAACATATGAGTTATCAACAGTTGTTAAAAATGACCTGCAACATTGTTTATAAAAATGTGTTACAATGGTTACTTTTTCCTGCTGTTGATAATGCATGTATTATTTTTTCATGTAAATATTATTTAAATATATTTTAATTATCAACTACATTACATTCTTTTAATATAATAATGTGAGCAAAGCTGCAGGTTCAGCTAGTATAAGATATAAAAAAAGTTGTAGCTATAATTGTTAGTTCACTGAGATATAATAAAATTAATTCAATAATAATACCAATGAAATGATTGATTGTTTGAAATTTATGAGTAATTTGGGCACTAAAAGGAACAGAACTGTCCTGCAATCCATAGACTTTTAGTTTCAATATCTGCTATTCTACCATTGCAGCAAATCAGACAGGCATTATTTCAGTTATCAAGTCAGCAAAAACATTTAATATTATCTTCTGCTAGTCTAAACACTAATCCTCTTTTATTTATTTTCCAGAAGTTTTTTACAACTGTTTATTATTTCAATCTTAATGAATCAAAAATACTATCATTTAAAATCCATGGACTTATCAAAAGTTGTTGCATTAACTATGATAATAAAAAAAAAGTTTTACTAGTGGATGATATAATTTTATGAATGGAGAACCCATAGTTTGATGTAACTTCACCACTGATGAGGAAGGCATCAGACACTTATCGATGCCATATTTATGGTTTATCCTTATGGCAGAAATATCTTTTATTTCCATTTTCTAGCAGGGAAAGGGGTGCTAAGAACTTATTAATTAAGGAAATAATGGTTTAAAGCAGTGATAGAATAGTCAACCCTGGAACTCATGACCCATGGATAGCAACCCAATTTTAGTCTTAAGTAATCGCCAATAATAAAAAATATTTATTTTGGACAAATATTTTTACGATTAAAATTTTTAGAAGAATTGTATTTCTCATAACAATCACGAACTAGCATTTAATTTCATTAGAACTTAGAAAACTTTTTTTAGGTAGCTGACAAAATCCAAGAAATCATAGAAAATTTTTTTTCCAGATATTTGATTTGATTCATAGCCACTCTTGTTAATCGATATATTATTGTTAAGTTAATGCCATTAATCGGTAAATAATTTACTTGGTAATTAATGTCTATTCATTCATAATTTATTGAAGAATACCAAAAAAGCCATTACTCATAGTGGATTATTTAAAACTGTTTTATCTTTATCTATAATTTTATATCATTTAATGGTAAGAATTTGAAAGTTATGATTTATTTTCCAGTTTGTTTGTTTTTTCAAAATATTCTTCAGTTGTCTTAACCTTGATTTTAAAAAAATCAATGAAAGAGGTGATTCCAACTATGCTTAAGAATCATATTTTTTGTCACTACAGATTAACCGAATGCCAAACATCTAATAACAGTTGCATATATATGTTCTAGGGCAATGATTATTTCTCTTTTCTTTGTTTGTCAAACTATATTGTTGTTTAATTACATTACAATCTCATTTTTTAATATCTTTGCTAGTCGAGATTGTTTTCTATATGACATTTGGTGGATGTGTGTGTTTAAATTGTTTTCTAATGCTGGATCAATCGGTGGCAATATTATTTATCTAATTAATTATGTATTGCAACAATTAAAAAAAGATTTAAGAAAGAAAGCTCACAGAATCTGTGGACTCTCTCCCCATTACATCTTTCAAATCAAGATATTATTCATAAGTTGTTTACATTTAGACCTTTTTTTCTTATCTTATTAATATATAAGGTATATGAGCATAGACTTTCACACGACCCACTACTCTCCACTCTATCTCAAAACACTGATACACTTGAACACATATATGTTGAAAAGATAAATAATTACCAATACACGTATTTCATGCTAAACTAGCAATCATCAGTTGGTCCAAATTATCATCTCTACACATATATGCAATAAGTGTTCAGATATATATTAAGATAGCCAATCTTCAGGTGGGCATTGCTTTCCACCATGCAATTAAATTAGGGGCATCAATTTTATCTCATATATATGTTCTAATCTATCCACCTCACTCATCCTTTTTTTTTTAGGTCTTTTAAAATCTCTTGGTATCCAGTTTAAGTCTTTGGTCACTATATTTTATTATTTCTTAGATACATTTCCGTTTCAATTGTAGACTTTTAATTTTTTCATTTAAGATCAGTAATACCCATTTGTTTTCACATCCATATATTTTGCTTTTGATTTCTTTTTATTACTCCCAACATACATATCTTTGGGTTGTGTTTTTTTTTTCAGATCGATAAGTAAATATTGGTAAAAATTTTAAAAAATTTCTTTGCGAACATATAGATTTATTTCCTTTTTAATGTGAAATTATTTCTATCAAAAGCATTCTATCCAAGTTTAATTGTTCGATTAATTTTATCTATTAAGTTTCTCTTTGATTTTCTATTATCAATCTTTATTTTTGCCATTTTTGAAAAACCATTGAACATTAATTTATTCTTTTTAATATTTATTTATGTATGTGTGCATGCTTGTAAACTTCTATATCTTTTTTATAACTTTTTCCAATATTTTTTTTTTTTTTTTTACAAAATATAAAAGTGTTTTAGATATCTGGGATAAACTTTTGCCAAAGCTTCTACTATGTTAATAAATGCAGATTTCCAAGTAAATAAATAAATAACATATAATCACATTATATAACAATAATATATTATTTTCTAGGAAAAAAATTTTTTGATAATGTTTTATTATATCCTTCAGTGTAATATATGTACATAAAAATTAATAATAATGGAAATGCATATATTTATAAAGTAGTTTTGGGGTTAAACTGTGTGATATTTTTTATTATTTTTCAATTTTTCGGTAAAATGACATCTGCCATTGTCAAGTTTAACTTTTTAAAGAAAAACTATTAGATCTCAAATAGTAACGAGATTGAGTATGAGGTAAAGGATGAGCATGAAGTAGTTGAGCATTCAGAATATGTGAATTAACAAAATGTTTATTTTCTTTAGTTATATCATTAATTGATTTCAAGTTTATATTAGAAGAAAGAGATGAATTAAGCGATCCTCCATAAGGCTGGAATATGTAATGCTTCATCAGCTCTATTTTAACCAGTTGGTCTTTTTGATATTTCAGTAGATTCTCTTATGGTTTTCAAATCATACTTTTCCAAATTGGCAAGTATTTTAGGATTATCAAAATTCTTGCTAATTTGGAAAAGTGTCATTTGAGAACTATGAAGGAATCAATTAAAATATTAAAAAGATCAACAGGTTTAAATTGAGCTGATGAAACACAACATATTCCAGCCCTATGGAGACCACTTATTTTATTTCTTTCATCTAACCAATTAATGGGAAAACTGAAGAAAATAACCATTTTGTTAATCCACATATTCTAAATGCTCAATTCCTTCAAGCTCAATCTCATTTTTTACCTCACACTCAATCTCAGTACTATTTGGGATCTAATGATTTTTCTTTGAAAAATTAACCGATGTTATTTCATTGAAACATTGAGAAGTAATCAAAAATAACCCACACTTTAACCCCAAAACTACTTTATTTACATTATATAACCATGAACACATTAAATATTATATATATATATATATATATATATGCACAATCAAAATACTCTAGAATAGACTCCACAAAATAACTGAATTCTAGCTATTGTCAACTTACTGCAGTTTACAAGAATTTGAATAGCAATTAAACGTTAATATTTAAATCTCATTACAATCACCTAACACTACTGTTCCCACTTAAATAGTCACCTTTCCATAAATTATGTATTTTCACACAATTGCACTGTTTATTTAATATACTATATATCATATTTATAAAATATGATTCTTTGACTTCTTTTTCCAAATCATTTTTTATATATAAAATAAAAATATTATCAAAGCAAAAGTCGCCATTACAAATCACTGAATGATCTGTGAATACAGATTTATACCTATCCACAGAATAACACGATTTATTATATAACAATTCATGTTCATAAATTCTCTTTTTTAATGCACATTAGCCTCACTAATGTAACTGGATCTGCAAAGAAGCACCACTTTATAAATAACATTTCATTTATTGATTTTATTAACATCTTTACCATTAATAATTAATTAGTCTACCAGCATTTGGCTCAATTTTAAGTGCAACATTAAAATGATCTGACACTATTGATATAATTCTACTACACACAATATTATTTACATAAGGTAATGCAATGCATGTTTTCTCTTCCATATTTAGTAAATAAAATATTTTTCCTATTATATCCCACTTTTAATAAATCCTCATATATTTCAGTATTAGATAATTTGTCATTTTGAAAATTACACAAAATATCATTTTTAAGTAAAAAATGTTCTAAATCCAACTAATTTATACATAATAGGAGCATTTGACTTAGGATGTACAAATCCCCTAATTGATAAAGGTTTTAAAACATTTTATAATTAATTCATTACTTTCTCTCTATAAATTTAAATCAAGATATTTTATTTTATATTCATTGTCCTCAGAAATACAAATCCATTTCAAGCCATCAATACAATTTAATTTATCAAAAAGATGTTGCACTATAACAGGCGGTCCAACAATAAGGATATCATATACATATCTATAATAATTTTTAATACTTAATTTAAAAAACTCTTTTAAATATTTTTTTCATAATAAAACAATACATAACTATATATAACAGCTGACACAGCCCATCTCATTGGTCAATCATCATCCATTATTTACATACAACTGATCTTCAAATGTAGCAATCAAATTTTGATCAATAAATAATAATAAATCTCTAACAAACAGTATCTTAAATTTGCATACTCCTTTATCATATAAACATATATCAATAACATGAATAAATTGTTTTCTTTTTATAGATCCATATAATTCTACAACATCCAAAGTAAATAATCTATCTTCATTAGCCAAAATAAGCTTTCCAATTTTCTTGACCAAATCAAATGAAGATGAAATTATATATTTACCAAATCCCAATTTATCTTGGAAAAACTTTCCAACATAAACTGATGCATGATAAAACGTAAATCCAACATGAGTTTACCAGGTAAATTTACTTTAAGTACTTTTAAATTTTCAAAAAGTCTTGGTATAATTGCAGCTGATGGATAAATAGATAAATATAATTTCCTATTAAATACTTTATTAAATAATTAATAAACTTCAGTCTTACTGCATCAACAGAATAATTATCTAATAATTTAAATTAAAATTTTTCAATTTGTTGATACACTTTTTATATATTAAACACAATCTTCCACCTTTATCCTTGTTAATACATGTAATATTATTATCAAGTAAATGTTTTTTTTACTAAAGCAATTTTCTTATACTGTGAATCATCATAATTTATATTAGAAATATTAACAAATCCATTTACTTCTGTTTAAAACCCTCTAATCACCACTCCATCCTTTTTTTCTTTTCAAAATATACATTACATATAACCATATAATTCAAACAATTAAAAATCTCAATTTCCTCCTTTTTTTATAAAAATATTATTTCTTGTATATATGCCAACTTTTCTTGTATGTTCCAACGTTTCAACTATTTTTACTTTATAGTCATTTTCAAGGATCTAGAAAAAACATATTACATTATAACAACCTCCATATAATAAAAACAAAAAGACCAAAAAAAAAAAAAATAATAAAATATAAGAAATATATAAAAAACAAAAAAATATATAAAACCCATAAAAATTAAAATAAATAAAATACATTAAAATAAATTAAATTAAAACATAAAATATACACCACACTTACTTGCCTCCCTTCTCAAAAAAACTTTCTCTTTTTACATTTTCTTTTATTCAAAATCCAATTTTACAATAAACACTTATTTCCTTCTTCTTTCTTATACCCTTCAAAATTACATTTATTTCCAAAATAATTCTTTATGCATTACTTATCCAATTCTATTCAAAACAGGTTTATTTATTTTAATATATAAACTCTATTTTACCATTCTTTCTTTATATAATCTAACCCCCTCCAACATTTTAATCTTAAAATCTATATAACCAACTTCCTTACTATGTATATTTACATTAGAATTCTTATCTCTCAATTGCTGTTTCAATCTTGTCTCTAATTTGTTCTTTGTTGTACCAATATATGATACATCTTTATTATTTTTTTTACAATCCAAACACTCTATTTTATAAATACCATTCATATTCTCAACGTTCCTAGTTTTTATCATATTACCTAAATTACATTTCCTTTTATATACTGGTTTTAATGATAAACCACACTCCTTCCCATATTTCTTATTCATATCCCTCATTATCTTTTTAATCTTATAAAAAGTACTTTTTGATACTTTATACCCACTATACATAAATTTCTTCTTTTTATCTTTCTTTTTTTTTCAATTTCCTCTCAATTTTGTCTATATTCTTTTTTCCACATAATTTATTAATAATCTTAATTGGATAATCATTTCTTACTGCCTCATTTTTATACACTCCATTTCCTCTCTAAATAACCCCTCCTCTGAACATAAATTAATTCCTCTAACTATTCTATTATTAACAATATTAATCTTAGGTATGTATTTAATATTTGATTCCCAATTATTCAATAATCCATAAAAAGTATCTTTTCTAAAAATACTAGTCTCAATCCCTACTCTATAATTTTTTATAACTTTTTTAATTTTAACATCCATATAATTAATTGAAACACAGCAAATGTACATCCATTTTTTTCTTTTAAAATATATATGTTCTACAATAATATCATCAAATTAAAAATCTTTCTCCTTTTTCTTTTCAAAAACTTTATTTTCTTATCTCAATACTGAACATATATATAATACAAAACTCCAACGTTTCAACTGTTTTTATCTTCATACAGTCATTTTCAAGGATCTGCAATAACAATATGAAATACATATTTATAAATAAACTTCAATTACATAAATACCTTCCTCTTACATTAATATAAACAGTAACAAACATATTAAGCATATATAATTATATTTTACTTACATCTCTCTCCCACTGCTATATTTTATAACTCTTTCTTTTACATTATTTAATTACAAATCTGTCTTAAAATCATCCAGGAAACTTTTTATACAAATTTAAAAATCAACCCTGAATTTGTATAAAAAGTTTCTTGGATGATTTTAAGACAGATTTGTAATTAAATAATGTAAAAGAAAGAGTAATAAAATATAGCAGTGGGAGAGAGATGTAAGTAAAATATAATTATATATGTTTAATACGTTTGTTACTATTTATATTAATGTAAGAGGAAGGTATTTATGTAATTGAAGTTTATTTATAAATATGTATTTCTTATTGATATCGCAGATCCTTGAAAATGACTGTATGAAGATAAAAACCATTGAAACGTTGGAGTTTTGTATTATATATATGTTCAGTATTGAGATAAGAAAATAAAGTTTTTGAAAAGAAAAAGGAAAAGGATTTTTAATTTGTTGATATTATAATTAATTGAATTATTTATTTCTTTTTCCATTGTAAATTTTATGTTTTCCTCAATTGAATTAATATATTTTAAAAAACATTCTGATTTCCTTTCATTCCCATTAAATACCAAAAAATAATCATCAATATATCTCACATAAAATATAGGTTTGTATCACCAAAATATCTTTTTTAAAAAAAATCCATATATAATGATGCCAGTAAACCACTTAAACCGTTTCCCATACTCAGACCTTTACACTGTTTATAATATTTCCCATTGTATACAAATATAACATCCTTACAGCATACACTCAACATGTCATATAATAAATGACTTTCCATTTTAATATTCTTATTACCATCTTTGATACACATTTCCATAATTACTTCAACAGCTTTATTTGAATCTATATTTGTATACATATTACACACATCTAATTTTACAAATCATATATTTTTTACATTATTGTTTTTTTTCTAAAAAAACCTTTTAATTCTTTTATAAATTCATATGAATTATTAACATTATTTCCCCTTTCTTTCCTTCAATATTTTTTTAAAACCTTAGTAAATAACCATTTTGATAATTTTTCATAATATGTATCAATATTATTAATTATGGTCTCAAAGGTATCCCAATCTTATGCGTTTTTGGTACCCCATGTATCTCAGCATCTTTAAAATCCATTCTCTTCAATTTCACTAAATTATTCACACCTATGCTTCCTTTTGAATAAATTTCTGTTATAAATCTATTTATTTCTTTATTTTTTCACACACCCTCATTCTTCTTAATCCTTTCAAAACAATCTTCTTTTAATAATATTTCCATCTTTTCCCTATACTCTTCTATCTTCATTACCACCATAGTAGATGTTTTATCTCCTTTTAAGAACACCACATCATTATATTTACTCTTCATATTCATAATCATTTTCCATTCATTATTATAACCAGATTTATCACTCTTATTTTTTCTTATATCATACTCTAATTTTTCCATTCTATATTGAAATTCCTTCATCATCCTTTCATACCCATATCTTTTCCTTTCATTACCATTATTCACCCTACCTAAAGCCTTTAATCTATCTATCATTAATTTACATTTTGCCTCTATTTCAAAAATCTCTTTTTGCATTTCAATTTTTCTCACAGGTGTGTTTTAATCCTTTTTCTAATATTCTCTTTTCATCCTCTTTAAAAACTTTATCTGTTAAATTAATAATAAAATTATATTTATCATTATTACATTCCTTTCTATTCTCATATTTATTCCTATTATCATATCCTTTCCCAAATTTACTCCTAGCTTTGTTTTTATTCTCAAATATATCCCTCCTATTATTGTCTCTTATTAATTTCTCTATTTTCTTATTTTGTCTCAAAATCACTCTATTCTTAAAAATACCCATTTTATATATAAAAATATTCTTTAATAATTCTTCTTCCTTTAAATTAATCAATCTTCTTAATTTTTCATATATATCTTTAACTCTCTTCAAAAACCTCTCTTTATCTCTATATAATGTACAAATACATCTTTTTACTAATTTCATTTGCAATCCAGAAACATATTTCACATCAAACATATTCTTAATTACTTTAATTTGTAAAAAAATTGGTATTACCCTATTATGCAAACAATTCTTCATAAAATTAATATCTAATTGTTTTTTACCACTTTTAATTTTGATTTCACCCATTCATTAATTACCTTTACACATATATTACTCATATTTATATCCCCAATGTTGTTTTTTAGCAACATAAAAAACCTTCTCATATTTATGTTTATACACATCTTTTTTTAACTTATACCTTTAAACCCTATTATATATGCATTTCAATTATCCAATAATCTATATAATAATTTCACCTTCTAATAACATTTTCATCATTTCTTCAACCCCCCCCCACCCACTCCAAAAATCATAAACCGATAAAAATACAAATAAAAATAAACCAAACCAAAAAAATAAATATAAAATAAAAATAAAAAAATAAGTAAAAAGTCCAATAAAATTGTAATGTATTTTCTCTTCTTTCTTTCTCTGTTTATACCCTCTTCTCCGAAAAAGTTATTTCCCAAATTGTTTACATTTTAGATATCACTTCTTCACAACCATAATGTATTTTATAAGCACTTTCTAAAGCTGCAATAACTTCCATTTTATAAGTCTTCCCATAAATTTTATTCCTTTATCCATCACAGAAATATCAATTAAATCAAAAGATTTATCAGTTAAATTTACTATATTTTTATTTTTATTTTTACAAAATCCATCTTTGGAAGAAACTGCTTATTGCATAAATAATATTGTATGAGGTAGGATTACATCATTAGTATTGGACGATTTTAATGTTGCATTTAAAGTTGGACCAAATTACTGATAGTAATTATTAATGGTAAAGTTGTTGATAAAATCAATAAATATAATGTTATTTATGAAGTGGTGTGTTATTGTGAATCCAGTTACATTGGTAAGAATAAATGTGCATTAAAAAAAGAATTCATGAACATAAATTATTATATAATAAATTGCATTATTTTGTGGATATGTATAAATCTATATTTGCAGAATATATAGTGATTTGTAATGGTGACTTTTGCTTTGATAATAATTTTATTTTACATTTTAAAAAATAATTGAAGAAAAGAAAAATCAAAGAACCATATTTTATAAATGTGGTAGACAATATATGAAATAAACAATGCAATTGTATACATATAAAAAATTTATAGAAAGTTGGTCATTCATGTGGGAATGGTAGTGTTGTGTGATTTTAGTGAGATTTAAATATTAATGTTAATTGCTATTCAAAATGATATAAACTGCTGTAAGCTAGCTATAGCTAATATTCAGTTATTTATTTTATATAGGCATATTGAATTTTGTAAAGTATATTCTAGAGTATTTTGATTATATGTTTTGTATGATTTTATATATGTATATATGTGTATGTGTAATAATTAATAAAATATCAATTTATATTGTAACTAGTTGGGTTACATAGCACACAATAATAGTGTGTGTGTGCATATATGTATATATATAAAGAAAAGGAACAGTAGAAATAAACACACACAAAAATTGTAGTAAATATTTTCTACCTTCATTGAAATAAAAATAATAAATAAAGGGTTAAATAACATCTGGATTTAAAATAATATTTTATTATAAAATTAAATATTTAAAAAAGGTCTGATAAATAAAAATTAATATTTTTATTCTGATTTTGAAAATTTTAAAATAAGCATGTTTTTTGATAATTATAAAAATGTCTATTTTTGAAATCTTTTAATTAATTTGTAAATTTCTACTATCAAAGTAAAAACATGTATATAGATCACACCTTTGGTCAAATTCCAAAAAATTAAAGTTAATTGAAACCAGTCATTATGTTTTTATCACTGGACCCAACCAAGATTATAAAAAGTCTGATAAAAAATATCAGTTAGCTTTGCTTGCAGTTTTGTAAGAGTTAGCCAAAAGAGTGTAGTTTCAATATTTTAAGCAGTGGCCAACTAGGCCAACTACAAAGTTTTGCTTTATGGTTAGCAGAAGAGCTAGCTGTAAAGTTGGCTAAAATATTTTGTGAAGAGTTGGTAACTGTAGCAGAGAATGGCCACAGTAAAGCTAGCTGTAGAGATGGCTGGCAGAATAGCTATCATAAACTGATGTAGCTGAAGGCAGGACAGTAGTTCCAGGAGCTGCTACTATTTTCCTTCACAGGAGTTTTGATTTACTTGAAGCTGGGTCACTTCTGAATCAATAGCCTGAACAAATGAAGACAAAATAGCTTGCTGACCTGAAGCTTACCAAATCCAAGTCTGGGGAACCAACTGCTGAAGGGAGAAAGCCAACCATATCTGAATTATATACTTCTACCTGGTGATGACATTTTCTTGGATTGACCAAAAAACCAGCTTGTCCAAGAGGAACACCAGATAACTAAAATAGTTATACGTATGCTGCTGTGTCTGTATGCAGAGAAGCACAAATAAACGTATATACAGTGAGTTATATTTATTTTAATATTCCTTATAAAAGGCATTTTAATTTGATAACTTAAAGTAAAATTTGCTTGAGTCAAATGTCTAAAAGTGAGACGATTTGCTATATATATATATTTTACAAAAAAATAATTATCATATTCATTAAAAGAAGAATATATAATTTATATGCAAGCATAATTTTGTTTGAATTAAAATCAAAGAAGCAAATCTTTTAAATTGGTCTAAAAACGCTGATAATTAATCAACAAGTACTTGTTAAAAATTGAATTTTTTTTTTAAGAAAAAAAGAGAACTTATAAACTGAAACTAATTTTAAATTATATCTATATTTTGTTTATACACACACGTACATATATGAAATTTATGCATATTTTCCAAAGAAATTAATAATGAAAATATAATATTATTGCTGTTAAAATATGATGTAAATGGTAGCGTTTGCACACACACACATATGTAAATTTTTAAATATTTATAATGCTAAACCAGCAATCATCAGTTGATCCAGATTAACATCTCTATATATATATATGCTATAAGTGCTCAGATATATATTAAGATAGCCAATCTTTACACTTTAATGGCAGGCTTCAATCCATTCCACACTCCAACTTTTCAACTATCCATCCAATTGAAAATCTGATGATAGAATGCTCAAAGGCCACCCTGACTTAAATGGACTGTCCTGTACATGAGGGGTCATATTGACCTTAGATTGACCTTAGGTCAACATGGGTGTGACAAGAATCTCAGCCTCAGAGTGGCCTTTGAGCATTTCATTATCAACATCTTATATGTTCCTGGTCTGTTCTAAGGTTAGACTTGAAAGCTTTTTGATTCCACTCCCACATGACAACTTAATTCAACATATGAGTAGTAGTAGTCCTGCATATGAGTAGTCCAAGATAGAACATTTTCTCTATCCCAGACCCACAGAAACTGCTAGCTAAGGAAAAGACACCAAGACAAGACACTGATCAAAGTTATTCTTTTTATACTCATGATCAGTTTCTATATTTCTGCACATACCTTATATTTTGTTTTTGTCATCAGAATACAAGTTAATCCTGTGCATTCTTTATTAGTTTTCAGCTACAAAGTCTCATTTTTTACAAAATATTTTCACGATCTTTAATTAGCATAGTCTTTCTTTTACATTTGGGATTTTTTTCTTTTTGTTTATCTAGATTAGTAATCTGCATGTCTTTTTATTCCCTCCCATTTTAACTTTAATTTAATAAATAGATATGAAATAAAGACAACTTTCATTGTACATTATCTAAAAAATAAAATATACTAACTAAAAAAAATAAATTAAATTGTATCTTTTAAAAGATCTTTAAGTTTTACTTTTTTTTAGCTTTTTTCTTAATAAATATTACCAAATGCCAATATTCTCATGAACCATATGTATTTTAATATGGTTCAGTATATACTTAACCTAGATGTGATTATTAAATTATAATTGAAATCAAGTCATACATCATGTGACTTAATTTACTAGTGTCTGATTGTCCTAGAGCCTCACTAATGAGAGCCATTAGCTCAAAACCAATTTGGGGATAGAGATAATTCTAGATAGAGATTTTAAATGCTTTCCCTTGTGGCATTTATTGGAAAATCTTGTTTAGAGCTATTTGCACATTCATTATATTACATTTGTAATACAAGCTTAGTAAAATAAATCATGTGGTGTATGACTTTATTTCCTTACTATTATAGTTTGGTTATTAAGGCTTTGATGATGTTATATTGCTTAGGCTATTGACATATGGTGTAGCTGGAGTTTGTTCAGATTCATATAGCTTTTTAAGTTAGATAGCTGGATTTGAAGACATGTAAATGTCTGAAGATTTCAGATTTTCTACTTAATAGTTAAGTATTAGATGAATGCTAGGCTTGAATTTATATTTTGGATCTAATGTCTGAATGTCCTAGGGCCTCATTGACAAGAGCCATTAGTTTGAACCTGGTTTGGGGATAGGGATAATTCTAGATAGAGATTTTAAATGCTTCCTCTTATGGCATTTATCGGAAAAGCTTGTTTAGAGCTATTAGCATGCTCATTATATTAAATTATAATTGAATATTTTCTATAATATTTTTTCATTTGATTTTAATCATCATTATGTTTCCTTCTTTTTTATTTCATTTTCTTTTACGTCAATATTTTCAATCACTGAGATTAATACAAAGCATGATTATTGTAAACCTTCCATGCATTTTTCATCTCTCTGTGCTAACTATGACTACACTTACAGCATTTCTAACTTCAATCTTTCTTTTTTATATTTGTTTTCTAATATTTTTTTATTCTTCTGAAGTAAAGCTGTTACACTCAGTTGTGATTGTCTCTAGAAATTATTATTGTTGTTATTGTTATATATTTAAAAAGTAAATATATACTGCATGCTTTTATTTCTCATCTTTAAGCACCTCATCCATAAACTATGACTATACAAATTTAGAACATATCAAAATGTATCATTCATACGTAATAGGATATATTATGGAATTTGGTTTCTATTTCATCAAAAGCAATAATTCCCAACTATAAAGTCATAGGAAATCTGTTAGCCATAATATATTTTTCTTTATCATTTTTTAATCTATGTATTGCTAAAATTTCCAAGTCTATTTTATTTATTATCTCATTTCCACAGCATTATTTTTATTCACTCCATAACTTTAGTTTTGCAATCATCTTAAAATTATTCAATCCCAACATTTTTTTAAAAAACTCATTAAAATTTATAATTTTTTCTTATATAAATTCATTAGAATTTGGGCATAATTTATAAAATAAATTCCCCAAATTATGCCAGTATAAGTATATTGTATTGTTACAGATGCATGTGTTTGAGCTTTAAAGAGCAGAATACTTTCATTATTATTATCACAAAATGTTTTGGTACTGACAATTTATTTATTCTTATACATATTCAAACTTTTCTAATATTCCATCCTGTTTATCTAACTTTATACTTTTTAGTAAAGATAATATTTTCTTATCTCAGTCTTTCTTATTGTAACAAATAATAATCATCATAACACATGCGTTATTTTTTCTGTCTAATCTTTAATTCTTTAGCAGATGCTACTACCTTCTTTACATACTTTAGTATTCATGCTTTTCTTAAAACCAATAAAACCTATTTTAACTATTATATCATTATCTTATAAACTGCAATCTATCAAACACTTTCATTTTTTTATATCCTTTATATAAAAACTTGGTTATTTCATCTCCATTGAACTGCTTCATTTATTAACCACACATCCACATTCAAACCACATTCCTCTGCTGTTGTCTGAATTTTATCCAGCATGTCATATCATTTTTATGAATATACAGTGTATTATTTATACAATAAAATCTGATATTTTAAGTTCTTTTTATACAATGTTTGCCTTATCATATTTATTATATAACAACAAGATAAATTTTTTACCAGTATTTTTCTCTTTTGCATTATTTACCATTTTCCATCACTCAAATAGTCTTTTTGGTTACTCAAAATAATTCTCAAATAATTATATTTATTTATCTCATTTATATCCCCCCCCCCCGAAAAAAAAAACCATTTTTTCTTTTTTTTTTTTTTTTGCCATTCACTATCATTAATTTTTACTTTTCTTTATTAAATTCCTCTTTTTTTTTTTCCACTTTTGCACCAGTCTCTAAACATTTCAATATTCAGTACACAAGAATATATCATTAGCAATGAAAAAGTCTGATCAAATTTTTTTATCATTTATTTAAGTTATTTTAACACCTCTTCTTAATTCTTCTATTATCAATTCCATTTATTTTAAATATAATACAACAAATGCCTCCATAATATATTACAGTTGCAATGGATTGTACATCATTCACAAGATGTTAAAAGCATGTTTAGGCTATATGTATATTTCTCCCCTCTGAACAAATAATATACTATAATAAACTTATATACTTTTCACTTCTTATTATCAAATCATTCTTCCAATACTTATTCATTTCTTTTTCTAATTCCTAATCCATTTTAATAAAAGCTATTTTATTAGTTCCACTAATCTGTTCTCATGTAAGAGACATTTTTGCTATAAAAATCTAAACAAAATATTATAAAATGTCTATTCCCTTCATTTTTCTTACCTTTTAAATTTCTCTTATTCTTCACACATATTTAATTTGATCTTTTTTTAATATTCTAATCTTCAACAATAAATGTTTGATATTCTTCCTGCTATTTACACATAAACCATATACAAAATCCAAATCAGTTTTTATTTTGCACAGTTTTCAAATTCTATTTTTATGCTCCATAGTTAAAAATTATTACAATAGTGTATATCTAAGAGACTCCTTTTAAAGAAAAATATATACAATATTTTAGTACCAGAGATAAAAAAGATAAGGGAATTAAATCAATAAATACATTTTAGATATATACTATTTTATAACGTCTTTGTTTGTGATTTTTTTTTTTTTTTTTACCAAAATTTTGCTTTTAATTTTTTAACATTACACATGGATCAGTTCTCATTCTACTTTTGTAACTCGTAGTACTTTTAAATGAAACCAATACAATAGTTTTTTTTTCCCCCAGTGATGAGATGTTTATTAATAAAAAAAAAAAAAAAACAGATACAATGAAATAAATTAAATTTCAGGAACAGAATGGTAAGAGGAGAAGGATACATGTAAAAAGGGAATGGGAAGTGGACAGGGGAAATGGTGTGTAGTTCAGGCTGGTTAGAAAAGCACATCTTAGAAAAAGGTAGGAATACAATAGTTTTTACCACTAGAAATAGAAGAAGTACCCAAACTAAATTAATAAGTAAATTATGGTGAGAAAGATGTCTATTGTTCTAGGGTTCTTTATTATATATTTTTGAAAACATATAAATCAAAATTTATGAGTAAAAGTGTTCAGACCTCACTGTATATATATATAAATTTTAAACTATGAACACTATTAAAAATGTGTAATATTAAAGCACACACACACACACAAATATTCAGCATGTGTGTGATAAGGTGGGTCAGCAATATGAGATGGTATGGAGAGTTGAGGGTCGTGTGAAAGTCTGAGTTTGAATCCCACATACTTTAATATATATATGCAGGTTTAAGCCTGTATAGGGTATTAATTTACAATATTAATGTAATTCCAACCTTATAAGAATGCTCAGAGTCTTTAAAATTTTCTAAATAAATTTAGTTTTAATTTTAATAAGCAAAAATTATGTCTGTAAAACATATTGCACTCCCGTACTTTTTGAAGGAAAAAAAACATTGTCTAACCACATAACTTGATCCTATCTAGAAAAATTATTAATCATGTCATTGTATATCTAAATTTTCAGACTTTTCTAAGATACATTTACAACATATGAACTTGTATGCTATTCTTTTATCCCCCCTCCCTCCTACTTTAAGTAGTTTTCTGCCTATTCAAATTTTCCCATGATTCCTCCAACTCACATTATATTGTCAATGCATATAAACATGTGTTAATATGGTACATGTAATTTTAATTACAATAAATTTACATATGTGTGATATTTGAAAGAATAAAAAAATATTTCTCAAATTACAAAAACTTCATAATTATTCTATATACGCATATCTTATCTCACTTTTGGTGATAGTCTGACCGTGTAAAAGTGGTGAAATTAAATGATAAATTGAAGTTTAGCATCTTATCCCTCTAACTAATTATATTCCCCACAAGAGGAACACTTTAAATTGAATGTATATCAAATATCGCAATTAAAAGGAGAAAAAATTAAAAAATGATTAAAAGTGTTTTTAATAAACTTTAAAAATAGTTTATGTTAATTAATAAAATAAATAAAAATATTTGAAATTTAATACTTTATTTCATGTTAAATTATGTAGTAATAAATTTTAAAAAAATATTTTGATACAATATATATATATTTAGAAATATATTTTCTAAAAAAATATATAAAATAAGGTGGAATATGCGTTGCTATTTTTCTAAGCAATCACCTAGTCACAGATCCAAAATTCAATGTCTATAAGCGCCCTCCCTCCCTTACTTTTGTAAACTCTGATATAATGCTTTTAGAATTATCAACAGTTATTATTGAGGGATTTTTTTTAGATTTTATTATTTATTGATTGAAGGAAAAAATTAGATTCTAAAAAGCAGAACAAAAATATGTAATTATCGTTTTAGTTACACATCAAAATTAAAATAAATAAATAAAACCTATATATATATCTAAGTTAAACACTATTTTCAAACTATATTCAAAAATTGTATTCTAATATTCATAAGAATATAACTTCATTTATTAAGTGAAAAATAAGTAAATAAATATTTTTATTTTTAAAAAATGTTTTTATTTATAGTATATTATTATTATATTTTTTAATTAAATTCAGCATTTTCAGATAAAACAACATTTATAGAATTTAATGTACATTCTTGTGAATTTACTACAATAAGAGAGTTATGGGTTTAAAGTCTAAAAGTTTTTGGCTTGGAACTCAAACTTCTAATGATTAATTAATAATTTTTATTAAACATTCATTAGACTAAAGATTATCCAATAATGAATAATATTTCTGTAATTTAATTTTCATTACACCACTCTCATTCAAGGTAAGGACTAATTTCTATCTGTTTTTAACACTTTGTGAGGGGATATAATCATAAACATATAACTAATGACATGTGAAAAAGATCTATAATCTCAAAGATGCACATTTTGTGCTGAAACAGCACTCATCTTTTTCACATGTCTTTGGTCATATGCTTATGATTACATCCCTCCACAAGGTGTTAATAGTGGATAGAAACCAGTTGCTACCTTGCATGAGAGTGGTGTAGTGAAAATTGTACTACCGAAATATTATTCATTAATGGACAATTTCTAATTTTGTGAGGGCAGCATATTTGACACTTATCAATAGCAATTTGATATATATATAAATTAAATTAAATAATGATAAAGATATGTGTGAGATTGTGGTCTGGACCAACTGATGAGTGCTGGTAGCACAAAATGTGCATCTTGGGGATCATAGATCTTTTTTAGATGTTTTTGGTCATATGTTTAGGATTACATTATACTTTGTATTAGAGTGGTGTAGTGAAAATTACACCACAGTAATATTACTCTAATGTTTAACTGTCACATGACTTCTAGAGCAAATAATTATTCTTATAATTATATAAACATCCATTATCCTGTGTGGTTTAGAAGAGGAATAAAATAGATTTATGGCTAAAAAAAAATATTAAGTCTTAACAACTCTGGCACACTGCTCAAACAACAATGACTTCCTGAGCAAGTAACCTTACAAAATACATATCAGTGATTCATTACTTGTAACCCAAGAATTCCAAAGTAGAAAGAAAGAAAGAAAAAATGAATGAAAAAAAATATATTTACTTTTCTCGCTTGTATTAAATTTGGTTTTTCTAATCAAATCACTCCATTAAACCAAAAGTAAACATTGTTTAGGAAAATAACTTCATAATATATTTATCACTTGATATAATAAGACTTATATCTGAAATGTAGAAACAGATTTCTCAATGTTTTAGGATTTTTCATCTTGAATTCTCGTGCACTTATGCTATAGGGTCAATAATAAATAGGATCAAAATAATCTTGAACATATGTCTGATTTATTTTAAAAAGAATCTCATTTCACATTATTTAATATTTAAAGAATCCTCACACAAAAATAATATGATGAAAAAGATTTAAAAATACTGATACATAGCATTAATTTATTTGTATTTTATCTTCAATTTCTTTCACTACAATTTCTTTTGATCAATTTGCTATAACATCAGAAATACAAACATATCCAAAAACTTTGCTCAATACTATCACTATTAAAGGCTGAAACTCTTGATAACTGGTGTTTTTCCATTTTCCCACAATGCAATTCATGCAAATCAGGATTTTTCTACCATCCCAAGGTGCAATTTATGCTAAATTGTCATTTTCCCATTTTCCCAGGCTGCAATGCATGCCAACTGATGTTTTTCTATTTTTTCAGGATGCAATTCATGCTGAAATGATATTTTTCCATTTTCCCAGATTGCAGTGCATAATGACGTGTGTTTTTCCCATTTTCTCAAGATGCAGTTTATGCTGACTACTATTTTCCATTTTCCCAAGATACAATCCATGCTGAACTGGTATTTTTCCATTTTCCAGGATGCAATTCTTATTATCAAAATTTTTTGTTTTTTATGTCTGTTATGCCTATGACTAGAGGTCCAAATCCTGGTTATGTAAAAAAAAATGTTAAAAAGATTAGAAATTTTCTCTCAGATAATTGACTTATAACTAACCTAGTTAACCATCCAATATTAGTCCATAAATGGGTATCCAGCTATCCTTAGTAAGAGTGTAAAACCTTAGTAAATAATTACTTAAATCATCATCACCTAGCAATGTATTTCCATGAAGAGCTGTTAAAGATGTCTTTACCTAGAGTAGGCTATTTATTAAAATGACTGATTTATCTATGTTATAACGAAGCACATTGTCTATATATGCACAGTATATATTGTATGTGTGTATAGAGATCTATATCTAAAACAATAGTTTAAGAAGAAATATTTTTTAAGACTACCCTTATTCTGTAAATGCTTATTTATTTGTAATTCAATCAGCTCATCACAGTTACAAAACAAACAATGAAAAATATGGAGCAAAAAAAGAAATAAAACCTAAATTCTATCACAGTAATAAATTTACTACAATGAAGCCACAATATATATGGTATCAATATACACTATTTTAATTACATATCTAAAAAAATATATATAAATAAGCAAAAATAAAATATTAAAGTTTTTAAATTTAAAAAATGTTATGGTATGTTCAGCGACATTTTTTCATTTTGGATTGCCATTTATAATCACATTTATTAATTCTTTGGGTTATATTGAAAGACATATATTTTATTTTTATCCCCTCTCCCCCAAATATAATACAGTAGTTTAGATAATAAATATTGTCTAAACATAAAAGTAGAAGCTTCGTGAAATTTTTAAAAAGTCAAAAAATTTTATTAAATGATAAAATGAAAATTTGTATGAAGAATTTACCCAAGAATCTAAAATGGATAACTGCAAATTTGAATTAATTAGAGATTAAAAAATATCAAAATAACTGGAAGCCTGATAGTGAGACTGCAATTATGTTTCCATAGGGAAAATGCTATCGAAGAAAAATGATATCCAAACATGTTCAATTGTGATGAAACTGGATCTTGACTCATGGCCGAAGTCTGACACTGTCCTGTTTATTTCCCTTAAAAAAATAAATAAATAAAGATATGATACCATAAGTTTTTTATTTATTTTCTTAGTGAATGTATTATGAATAATTTTATTTTTATATTTATTTATAATTTTAATTTCATTATACATACAATATGCATAAAAAGTGTCCTGTGTCGTATATGTGTGTATGTAATAGTTTTTGTGACATTCAATGAGATTTTTTGATGGCTAAAAGAATGTATGAATTTATATGTATTCTTTTAGGATGTTTTGCAGTAAAAAACAATGATGGCCCATGAAAGTTTTAAGCAAGAGTACTAATTACAATATCACCATCAAAAAGAACTAAGCAGAGCATTTCTAATTTTGCAACCACACAATTATGTTATTTTTACATACCAATCATTGTTAAAAGATCTAATGTACTTTTTGTTTTTACTAATTGCTGTTTGATAAATAATAATATCTGGAGTAGATCAATCTTTATTTTTTATTTCAATCTTTTCATGTAATGACAATTGGGAAAATATAATTTTTATATATTCAACTCTAATACCCAATGTGATATTATTATTTTGTTATATTTTTCTGTAATAAATATTTATATGATAAATTATAAATGTTAATTATAAGAAAAAAACAATATTTTATTGCTAACCCTAAATGAAAATAATAAAAATGTATTCTCACAAAAAGAAACCAGAATAGATAAACATGTCATGCTCACATAACTATTGATGCTATGGTGGGAGCGGCAGAAATCTCAAGTACTGCTTAAAATAAATCTTTTTAAAATCAGTCTAAATACTTATATTTATATAACAATTATGCAAAATATTGAATGATTGTTATATTATTGATATTTTTTAAGTGCAAATTTAATAATTAATTGATTTCTGGGGGTGGTGCAGTGCTGCAGTAGTTATGGACCAGCCACAACTGATAAAAAGTATGGTCCTTATTCACTTGAAATTATAAAATCTTTAATAATACAAGCAGCTGAAAATTGACAGAATAGGGGAGGGGGAGTTATGCTAATAAATACGATGGTTGGTTATTTTTATAATTGGACACTTATAAACATAGGTGACTTTCAAATGAATATAGTTTGCATGAATTGGGACACAATTTTGTAAAACTGTAAAAAAAAAAACTGATTTGCAAAGTCAATTTGTATATTATTTATAACAACAGCACATATAAACCAAAAATACTGATATAGTCAAGAAAGGGTTGTGCCATATTAGATAAAGTAACAAATTAGTTATTTACTTTAGAGGGGAGAGGAGAGAGACTAAAGGTAGATCATTCAGATGTTTACTCCATAAGTATTTCTTCTGCACAGGAGTTATGTAAATACTAAAGGATCCTGAATAAATAAATAAAAAGCAAGGATTCTGTTCATTTTCACTCTGGTGCTCAAATTATCTTTGGCTTTCCAAATTTTTTTTTGAAGTTCAGGTTTTGACCTTGATAAGAAATAATGAGTTAAGAGATATGTAATAATGATAAAAAATAGAAAAATTTTATAATGCTCAGATTGCTTTTGAATGAATTAAACTCATTTTAAAATTGTCATAGGAGACTTTATTACTAGAATTTGAAAATCTAGAGGCAAATTTGGATATGAAAAAAGAAATGAGAAAAAAACCTTGTGGATTTGAAAAAAATAAAAACTTTACAATTTTAAGAGTTGATACATGTAAATCAAATTCAATTTGATATTCATATATACTGAATAGAGATGATGAATACATGTGAGAGTTTGTGACCAGGGCCAACTGAAGAGTGCCTATCTCAACCAGAAATTCATCTTGATAATCATGTAACTTTTACAAATATTTAATCATGATAATATTGAATAGTGCTATCACACTTATAACATAAAGCTGTATAATTAATATCAATTAGTCCATTAAAATGGCTGAATGCTTTTGAGAAACTGTACTTCTCATAATCATAGCCAGTTCTGACTCGTTCGTTGAAATCATTCTATCAGTATAATATGCAAACTCTATGCAAATGAGTCAATTAGACCATCTTTTTGATATAGCAAAACATGCTTCTTTACGATTAATGGTGAAGGAGTCATCTGCTATAAAATAAGTCTCCTTTACCTTATGCTTAACATCATGCCTTTCAGTACAAACCAGTTTTGCAGATGTGGGTTCAAACTTATGTCCTGATACTTTTTGATGTTGTGCAAAAATTGAAGTCCATTCTGGGTTAGTATGTGACATTATATCTATACTTGTGCTGTGACAACATAGTAGCTATGGTGGCTCTGGTTTCACATCTGCAAAATTGGTTTGTACTGAAAGGCATGATGTTAAGCATAAGGTAAAGGAGGCTTACTTTATAGGAAAGGACTCATTCGCCATTAATCATGAAGAAGCATGTTTTGCTATATCAAAAAGATGGTCTAATTGACTCATTTGCATAGAGTTTGCATATTATACTGATAGAATGATTTCAACAAACGAGTCAGAACTGGCTATGATTATGAGAAGTACAGTTTCTCGAAAACGCTCAGCCATTTTAATGGACTAATTGATATTAATTATACAGCTTTACATTATAATTGTGATAGCACTATTTAATATTATCATAATTTGGACAAGCGTAAAGTTATAAATCTACAGGTTATCACTAAATATTTAATCAACATATTTCAAGTGATATAGCATAGAAATTTTAAATATATCTAAAAAAAATTATACAATTTAAATAATAAAAAAAAGTTAAGATTATGTTCATTGGATATTTTAAAAATAAAAAAGAAATTTATAGAAATGAAATAGAAACTAAAAAGTACAAATACCTTGGGTAAATTATTAAACTGGGTGGAAATATAATTAATAAAATTAATCATAGAAGTAAATTGGGGTAAATAGGAGTCAATAAAAGTAAATAAAAATTAAAAGAAATGTGCCTATATAAGAAGGGGAAAAGATTTTAAATAGTATGTTTTATGAAGCTGAGACAAACAACATTTATCTGAAGAGAAGCAGTATCAAGAGATTTAAGAGGCAATCGAACTGAATTTTCCAGGTTTCTAGAAGATACAGAAATAAATGAATAAACAGAGTTTTAAACCATATTTCAAAGTATTTAGGAAACCTAATTAACACTTTCATATGTGATGAAATGATGTGGAGCGAAGAGATTATGGATCAGAAGTATTGAAATGAACTCACAAAGAGCATCCTGTAATGAAACGATGATTGATGGTGATAATGGCAATCTTCAAAAATCTATCTTTTTTTTTGTTTAGACATTGGCAGTTCTAATCTTGTTCTCCTGCAAATAATAAACGTCAGCATTATAAACTTTTTAAAAATATATGCATTTAATTTTGCTATTTATTTATTTATTTATTTTTACAAGCATAATTGTAATACTGTATATATAAACTTACTTTTCTCTTTTGTTAAACTCTAGATAAGAATAACAAAGTAACTTGTGGTATATAGGTTAGCATATTGGTTCATCATGTTCATGGCCCAGATTCAAACTTAGATTTGAAAAAACTTTAAATTTTTTTCAGCTGCTTTAAAATTGGGGGGTGGGGGTGAGAGTTGCTAATTAATAGCTATCCAAATTAACAGGTAAATGATTATTTAATTATTCTCAGCTAGAAATTATAAGAAAGGGACAACTAATTTTCATACTTCAGAAATTGTAAACCCTGGTGAGTAATGTTTTTTTCTTCACTGCTCTTTTTCAAAGGTTTGTTTTAGACTTTTTTGCTCTGTAAGGAACTATTTAAAGTCTATTTTATTTTAAATATTATTTTTTAAAAATTATTAATATGTGAAACAAAGTCCAATGAGTGTATTAATTTTGATATAAATAATAGTACAGATGTTTAAGCTTTTTCGAAAAATTTAAATATTTTCATTTACAAATAAGATATCCAATGGAATTTTTACATTCTTGAATATTTTATCACATAGCAAAGACAAAATAAAATGAAATTCAAAACTACGCCAAATAAAAGCATATAATTAGGTCCATCAATTTGGCTGTTTAATTTATTTGATTTATTAATCTGCAGATTTTAGCATATCAGACACATATTTATTGGTAGACTTCAATCTTACCTAAGGTTGGTTTGATTTACATTGGTTTTGAAGAAAGGTTAAGTTTTGAGGAAATCTAGTTTGCAAAAGGTAAAATAAACAAAAAAATATATAAATAGTTACAACTAGAATGATATTCAGAACAACATATACAGCAGTAGTTAGTGTTAATTAAATCGCTTTATTCTTTTTTATATCTAGAATTGATGAATTATCTTTCTCTAAAACAATTATCATTATATACACTTATGCATACACACAAGAATTGACTGAATTTTAAGAACAATAGTTTTTATTCTATAACATTCCTGAAAAGCAATGAGCATTATAATTTTTGCTGAACCTCCTTTCAGGTAAATCTGATGTTTGGACACCGTATTTCCTCTCTATGTTAAGACTTGTGAAGTAAAACATTTCAGTATTCGCTTTATTAAGTGACAAAGCGGAACCTTTGTTTCTAACAAGTAACTACAAAAATAGTTTTATTGCTGCCATAAAAACAGTTTTAATTTTAAAACTTCTTTAACAGTATTTTTCACGATTTTTTTTTTTAATAATAACATTTAAGATAATATATTTCCTAGAAATACTAAATAGTTCTTAAGAATTAATTATTTTTGATAAAACTTACGAACCTAATATATCAAAACTTAAAGCTGTTATTGCACATGACACAGCAAGTACATTATAACTAAGAAAATTTTGTCAATAATAATAATAAACCTTAGATATTTAATTCGAACTCACTTAAATGTAAATATATAGCATACAGACACACAATCAAATCATTGTCCGTTATTCTCATTTCGCAGCATTCTTTCAAAATCAAATCGAGCATAGATTTTTTTTTCATTTATATTTTACTTCCAAAATATAAGCAGCTATATCTAGAATAGCAGCCTGCCTATATCCCGCGTATTTAATTTCAATCTGCTTTGTGATTTCCGACATTCGCGGGTATCAACGAATCTCGGTATGTATTTTTAAAACATATCAGTGGCGTGCGTTCCATGGGTCCAAAAACAAGCATTGTATCTATTTAATAATTACATCTTTTTATATACCATTTCCATATTTATAATATTTTAAAGTTATTTCATGAAAAAAATCAAGCATTTGTTTGTTCTAGGCAAGTTGTTGAATAAAATGTTACAAACAGCTGTTTCCAGAATGTTGTGTTTTGATATTTTCTCACAGTTCATTATCATGATCTTGAGTAAATATTCCGGAAACAACTTTTAAATCAAATTCATAGTGTTAAAAAGTTATGCCATTATGGTGTGACAGTAAAATGTTGATATAATGTATGAAGTATTTTTATTCTCACGGAAGCAATTTATAAATTAAATCCACAAAGTAAATACCATATAAAGTTATGTTGGAAACTGCATGATAGCAGTTTTAATCAAGATAATTGAAATAGTTTATGCTGCATCATTTTCCGTGTCCTTAATAACTTAATCAATACAGTATAATAAATTTTCTACTGTCATTTAAGTACTATTAAAAATATTTTTATTAAAGTTATCATATGCCATTAAGATAAGAATAATATTTCAATCAACTCTTTGCTCCATATTATGTAAATAGTAATAATAATTTTAGAATCACTTTAATTTCAAAATGACCAAGTTATGGATAAATGTTCCATAAGTGATTCTTTACCAAGATCATTTTGGATCTGTAAGTTTTAATTTTAAATTAACTTTATTAGGTTTTCTATATACATTGGAGGTTATTTACAAGTCTTATTGAAACAAGAGATTTCAAGTAGAAAAGCAATTGAGCAATAATCAATATATATCTAATGCATATTAATTAGTATATTCAATAGCCAAGTAACTGTAAAAATATCAGCTGGTGAGTGGATTTGATCTCTGGTCTTAATGTTATTGAATTTTTTTAGAAAGACTGATTTAGTATTGGAGATATGGGATTAAAGCTTAGGTAGCATCTGACAAACCAGAGTGTGAAAAGAATGAATATAATAATTCTTATATTGGGAAAAGGATCACTTTGTATATTTTTTATGAGGTTGGTTGATTGTTAGTAAGTTTGAATGAGTCGTGTTAATGATAAGAGTATGACAAGGAAGAAGTGAGGAACAATTCATAAGTAAGTGTTCTAATGTTTCTTCGTTTCTATGACAGAAGGCACATAATGCATCTATATTTGTGAGTGTCACTTGTAGAGGAGAAAATAATTAGTAGGAAGAGCTTTGACATTTATTTTAATTAAAAAGTCCAGATATTTGAATTCCAAGTGCCAATATCTGAACTTTTTTATAATGTATTTAAATAAACAATAAATAAGAACAGGGAGACCAAAAATTGAAAATATTAAATTTAAATTTTAAAAATTAAATATTGTATTTCAAGCAATTCAATATTAGATGTATAATACAATATCTTGACTATCCTGTGTATAAAGAAAAAGCAAATTATTTTGTTAACCAATTTTTCTAATGAAAAAAATAAAGAATTCAATTGATTTAAGTGATTAAATAATTTGTTTAAACCTCAAAAAAAGACATGCAACATCATTAAATTATCTAAAAGGTTGGAGTAGATTGAAGCCTGTCCATTAAAGTATAAAGATTTGCTATCTTAATATAAACTGAGTACTGATTATATGTATGTGTGGGAGATGATAATCTGGACTAACTGATGAGTGCTGGTTCAGCATGAAATACATATATTGGTGATTATTTATTTTTTCTACATGTGCGGTCATGTGTATCAGTAATGAGATAGTGTGAATCATTGAAGGTTGCTTGAAAGTCTGAGTTCAAATTCCCTACATTTTCAGTTCATATTATAAATATAGCTTTATATATTTGGATTCTCAATGAAAAGCTTTAAAGAAATAAAAAAATATTGAAATGGTTAACTGTGGTCAACGTGTTAATTAGAAATGCATGAATAAGCATTCTATAGTCATGAAGAAGATGGCCATTATTGCATCAGAGTTAACTGTGTTGTTGTTGTGCATTTATTAAGTAATTATGATGAACTATTAATATCACTTAGATTTTGAAAAACTGAATATAGAATAATTTAATAGGTTCTGTTGGAATTGTTGAACTCATAATGAAACAAAAAGTGCCTTTTTTGTTGTGATATTAGCCATGAAGGAATGTTGTTAATTCTGCTGAATATGTATTTCAATATTTAAAAAAATATGATTAAGAAAAAGTTAATTAAACAAATTTATGATGATGTAATTATAGTATATGAACATTTATCAGAGCTTGAAGCAAAGATAAAGCAACAATTTTCAGCTCTTTTTGTTCATTGCTGTGCTCATATATTAGATCTTGTTCATCTCAACCTTTTCAAAATCACAAATCAATCCACTGATTACTCAAATTTGCAATAAATTATTTTGGAAAAAATAAATGGAGTCAACTACTTCTAACTGCAGATGTTGGAAATAAGCACAGAAAATCATTATTTGATAAATATTATATTTGTCAAAGGTTAAAGAGTTTTTATAATATATGTAAAACTGAGATCTCTAAAAGACAAGTTGGTTTCAATTTAAAACTTAATGGCACTTTAAAATTTTTTGTTAAGCTTGAATAATGTAAAAGAGTTAAAGTTGATAGTTTAGATTGGTAATACAATCCTGCTCTTTACTGTAGATGATCAATAACCCAAAACTATTTTGGTAATGTAGTTATAGCATTACAATCTAATATCCATTAAACAGCCCTCTCTAAAGTAAAGCAAAATGCTGCTCCTAATTGTTAGATAAATTGTATTCTTCATCACAAAAGATAAACCATAGATTTGGCTTCCATAAACATATACTTCTTTAACAACAATAAAGGCTACACAATATTACAATCATATGTTTTGCATTTATAGTTATCACATCAAACAATCTCTGACCAACCTTTGCACTAAATATACATTTACTGGACGATATAAAATGGGCAAGTTATGAGCTGATTACATGAAAGAAAAATTCTAAGCTGATTGTAATCTGAAAATATTTCCCATGATTTTGAGTCTTTCACATTTTTCATTTATATTTCCTCATAGTTCTGATTTAATTTAAATAAAAAATTATAAATACTACAAAAATTTTGAAAATATAATTTCATAAATTTTTCCATAAATTACTACAAACGAATTCTTTGGAGTATTCTTGAAGCAACATGTTTTTATTTATACTAATGAAACCTTCAAATTATAAAACAATAATAATAATAATAATTTTTAAACACAATTCAGTTTTTTAACAACTGAGTTTTTTATACTTTAATTTATTTTAAAAAATCTTTTTTTTAATAAGTATTTTTAATTTTTGTAATTATTTTCACATATTTCAGGAATGTTTCTTAATATAAATTCAACAATTTTTTATTTTAAATCAGAACAACCCTAAGAATCTTTTCACTAATATACATTTACATATACAGTTAGGGCTGAGCTAATCAATTTTGGCATCTGTAACAAGTCTTAAAAACTGCATTTTTTAAAATTACTGAAAAACTATTAGTACTTATTTAGAAGAGTCTTTGAGATGCAGAAATAATGCACCTTCCTATATCTACAACCTGGAATTCAAACCTAGGCCAAATAGTTTTTCAAGATAGCTGGCCCACAACCTAGCTAACACATAATCATTCAACATTGGTTCGTAAATAAATAATATCTATCTTTAGTGTTAGAGGATAAAATGAGTATGAACCCCCCTCCCTCAAATCTCATTTCTCAAGAATTAGCAATCCTGATGAATAATTTATCTATGATGAGCTGTTAGGTCTTTGCTCTACAGTGAGTTATTTCTTTTAAAATGCTGTTTTATATTTTGCTTTAAAATAATCTATTAAACAAAGCAATAGATGTACTGGGGGGGGGGGGATGTGTTAAATAAAAATAAATATATATTTAAAAAAAAAAATATATATATAAAAAAATTGTAACACTAACAAAATGCAGAAAAATGAAAAAAAATAAATATAATAAATAATAATAAAAAAAAGCCATAGTGTATTAAATCATTGTTCAGGCTTTTTGTTCACACTAGCAATGCATCAAGCAATAATATTTTCTAACTTTTTTTTTGTTGTTTACATTTCTATTAATTATATTTTTTTAATTAAACAATTATTCAGGAAAATTATAAGAAACAAATGCAAAACTCTCCATACAGTAGTGTCACCCTGGCTAACCAGAGTAAGCAATAGATGCCAGAAACAATTATGTGCTAGTATGAGATGGTAATCATGCGAAAATTATAAGAGTTAATAAAAAATTAATTCAGAAAATTAAATGATTTTTGATTAAAAAGAGAGGATGTATTCGATCCATTGAAAACATCCAATTTTTTTTTCTTATTTAGATATTTTTTTTATTAATTTAATTAATAAAAATTAAGAAAAAAAAAACAATATTCAATTCAGCATCTTAACAAGTTGTCTCTTTGATCTGCCTTTGAGCAGCTCTGCAAGTGCTATTTTTTCCATTAGTTTTTTTCACTCATAACATTTTATTATCTGAAGACATTAATATATTTTTTGTAAAATCAGTAGTCACAAAGATCTTCAGAGCATACCAAAATTAATTGATTCTAGTGACCCAGATGTTTTTCAATAACATTCAAGTTAACATTGATAATGATTGTTCTAAGGAACTGCATTAAAAATCATTTATTATGGTTTCTGTGTCATGTCATTTCCAAAATAAATAAAATATAAAATCTTATCCATACAGTTTTGCAATAAATGCTGGAAATAAAATAAAATTGGTTGTTGAGCTTGTAAAACTTATTCTAAAATTTTTACATTAATGTATTTATTCACAAATTAATTTTCTCATTCTGAATTATGAGTTTATTATATAAAATGTAAATATTCATAATAGAATTCAAAATAAATTTTGTATATATTTTTTATTATTTAAAAGTGCAACAAGACTTACAATAAAAATAACAAGTTATTTACCAAAATAACAAGTTATTTTCCATAAAATTGTTTTAAATAAATGTTGTATGATGGAGGCAACAGTGTGCATCATAACAATATAAAGGGCAAACTATCATTGATAATGATTAAGTATTTGCATTTATATAGTTACCTTATCTTCTTTTGAGCAAAGAGCTTAATTTATACTATATTAGGAATTTTAAAAAATTCTTGCATTTAGAATTACAGAAAATAATAGTAATGTTTTTTACATCATTAAAATGTATATTTTTGCAATATATACTAAATAAACATTCATTACTCAAATGTATAGAACATATCCTAATGAAAGCTAATACTAGAATATATATATATAACACTTTTCTCTCAAAAGTATTTCCCAATTGTTTGCAAATCTTCATCTTCCTTGTTATCAACCAGAATTCCAAAATCCAATCACCTCCAATCGTATTTATCCCTTGTTCTCCTTATTAAGCATTCCTAATTACTATTTTCTTATAATCAACTTTTTTAGCATCCTATAATTTTTTTAACCTTCCACAGTCACAATTAGTACAACATGTTATGATTCTCTTTGCCACATTTTTTTTTCTTCTCATAATTTATTCTATTATAACTGAAAACAGGCTTATTATATACCTGTGTGTCTATATATGTAATATAGGGTATATGAGCACAGACATTCAGATGACCCATCACTCTCCACTCTATCTAATATCACTGATACACTCAAGCACATATATGCTGAAAAGATAAATAATCACCAATATACGTATTTCATGCTAAACCAGCAATCATCAGTTGGTCCAGATTATCATCTCCCACACATATATACTACAAGTGCTCAGATATATATTAAGATAGACAATCTTTCTACTTTAATGGATGGATGGTTGAAGAGTTGGAGGGTGTAGTAGATTGGAGCCTGTCCATTAAAGTAGGAAGATTGTCTATCTTAATATATATCTGAGCACTTATAGTATATATATGTGGGAGATGATAATCTGGACCAACTGATGATTGCTGGTTTAGCATGAAATACGTATATTGGTGATTATTTATCTTTTCAGCATATATGTGCTTGAGTGTATCAGTGATATTAGATAGAGTGGAGAGTGATGGGTCATCTGAAAGTCTGTGCTCATATACTCTATATTATTCTATGAATAATTATTTTTTTAATTATAAATTTGCTTAACATTAAGTATTATTTTGATAACGCAGATGTGGGATTTTGGTGAGTTCTTTTTTTAATCCTATTACGTGTTTTTTTTTAAAAAAAGAAACTATAAAGTAAAAACTTCAACATATGCATTTCAGATTTTTTTGTTGATGTTTCATAATGTGCATCCATGAAGTTTTTCGAGGGTTGTAGAGAATATATTTTATAAGAAAATTACAATCATCATACTTATCGTAGTTGCTTTTTATTGTTCCAGTTGGCATTCTATTATTTCATTAACATCATTATTTTTATTATCAATTAAGCTTTAAAAAGCTTTAAGTAATTTTCTGAAATGTTAGATACTTCGGAGTTTTAATATAATACGCAAGTAATTTATATACAGCATATAAACTTTCTTACTTTTTTTTCACTTCTGCCCTCTAGTGTAAATTTGTGAAATCAAAATCCATTTAGAAAAACAAATAGAAAAACAATAACTTTTTGTTGTTGTAGTTATTGATAAATAAAAAAATACGTGCCTACGTAAAATTTCATGATAGGAGTTAACATACCCCGAAAGCGCTAAGCCAAACACTATTATTGTTTATTAGTTTAATAACTTCACCAATTTGCGTTAATAATTATTATATAGGGTATATGAGCACAGACTTTCAGACGAACCACCATCTCCACTATCTCATAACACTGATACACTTGAACACATATATGTCGAAAAGATAAATATACATATTTCATCCTAAACCAGCAGTCATCAGTTGGTCCAGATTACAATCTCTACATATATATGCTATAAGTTAGATATATATTAAGATAGCCAATCTTCATACTTTAATGGACAGGTTTCAATTTACTCCACACTCTAACACTTCAACTGTCCATCCAATTAAAAATCTGATGATGGAATGCTCAAAGGCCATCCTGAGACTGAGATTCTTGTCACATCCATGTTGACTTAAGGTCAATCTGAACCCTCATGTACAGGACATAATCCATTTAATACATATACAAGGGATGGGCATACAACTCATGTAATAACTGAAACACAGGCTTATTATATACCTGTATCTATTTATGTAATATAGAGTATATGAGCACAGACTTTCACACGACCTACCACTCTCCACTCTATCTCATAACACTGATACACTTGAACACATACATGTCGAAAAAATAAATAATCACCAATATATATATACGTATTTCATGCTAAACCAGCAATCATCAATTGGTCCAGATTACCATCTTTACACATATATGCTATAAGTGCTCAGATATATATTAAGCTAGCCAATCTTCATACTTTAATGGACAGGCTTATCAAATTTAGAATTTAGTTTTCACAAAAAAACAAATTTTTTAATTCAAAAATAATATATATATTACCATTTTATCATAGAAAAATATATATATTCTACCTGTTACGCATCTATATCTGCATCCCCATCCCTCTCTTTTTTTCTCATCTTTGATTGTGAAGAAGGAAAGCTTTTTTTTCTTCTCACAATGACATTTCAATAATCTTTAATCAGGAACAGTTATATTCACCTACTCTAAACTCTTCTACTGTAAATCTGAGTAAACAATGAACATTACATAATATATTACTCTAATATCTATATCCTCAGATTATTTTCTGGATTTTGCCTTCATCAGGGTGATAAACTAATGAGCTTAGCATCTAGCAACTTATTCCTTTATTATATACAAAAATAATAGCCTGAAATTAAAAAAAAAAAAAACTACGATTATTTGAAGACAAATCAACTACATAAATAAAAAAACAAAAGAGATGTGCATTAGTTCCAGGTTTGAATCCTAAATCCTCACTAATGGATGCAAAATCAAAAACCATGTCTGGAGAAAAAGATTTTACAGCACTATCATGTAGTATCCATTAATTACTTAAGCTTACAATAGATGTTTTTTAAAGTAGAATGAGGTCAACTGCTCTTGGAAGCATAGGAATAAGCTGAGAAAATCATGTAATGCTGTTGTTTATATTAATCTTCATTTTAGAATATATATATATAATATTATCTAAATTTATAAAATCTTTATATAAGGGATTCGAAGTCAGACGTTCACACAACTCTTAACTCTCCATGCCATCTCATAATGCTGACCCACCTGACCACCCACATATTGAAAAGATAAATAATCTGTATTTCATGCTAACCCAGCAACATCAGTTGGTCCAGATTACTATCTCCACACATATATACAGTCAGTGCTCAGCTTTATATTAAGATAGCCAATCTTCATACTTTAATGGACAGGCTTCAAATTACTCCAACCCACAACTCTTTGGTCGTCCATTTCATTGAACATCTGATGATGGAACGTTCAAAGCTCACATTAGTGCCAAGGTTGTCATCCTACCCATGTTGATATTAGTCATTCTGCCCCCTCATGTACCGGAGAATAATCCATTTACATACATATGCGAGAGATGGGCAGACCTTTAATGCACTATGTTTCAATATGTAATTTAATACACTATATAGGCTTACACACACCTGCACATATAATGTAATATATAAGAGATTCGAACTCAGATTTTCACACAACTCTCATGTGTGACAATTTATTTGAATAAATATACAAGTTTGTTGCATGCATACTTATAAAAATTTCAATTAAATCGCTAAATTTATGCATAATATTGGCCAGAGAAAATAAACTAATTTTAGAAAATGCTTTTGTAAAACGTGTATATATTTAATGATAATTATTTCTATGAGAGAATAATAAATAACATTCAGTGGTACAAGGAAAGCCTAGATTAATTTTTAATTCGGTAAAATAAAACAAACAAACAAAAAATCTGTTTGGCCAATTAAATAGAACTATAATTCGAGAATTTTCAGGTATCCAAAAAAAAAAAAGATCTTGATTTGAAATAGTTATATATTGAGTTAATGAGAAATCTGATCTATTACATAGCTTTTAATATATTTTTTGTGAGCAGTCCCACCCTTTGGATTTTGGGGCCTAAGCGCAAATATGGAGTGGGGCCCTCAGTAAATAAAAAGTGAATAAATAAATAAAATCTTTAATTTTTAATACAAGAAAGAAACGTATACAACAAATAATAATACCTAACTTATAACACATTAATATTAATATAAAAGAAAAACAATATTAATATAACTTTATTTTCCTTGAATTAATTTCGGAAAATTTATCTATTATCTCATTTAAATTTAAGTCTTTGCATAATTAATTTTTTATGGAAAGCAATGTTAGGTTAGATGGCCTTTCTTGTGCCATAGTTGATCTTAAATAGTTTTTTTATTATTATTTTAAGCTTTAAAACAATACGTTTGGACTCAGAAGTGTTTATCGGAATTGTTAATAAAATTCTTTTTTTTTTTTTTTTTTGGAGTGATAAAAAACTGATCAATATTTTATTAACCTTTTTACAATATTTAAGCTATCAATAATATTTTGTCAGCAAATATGTTTATTATCCATATATTTTTTTCTTGAATAATCAAAGTTCTTAGCTGTTTTTTGATATTAAAATAATTTCTTTTTGACATGAGCACAGTCATATTTTCCACGGATAACTTTTAAACGAACTCCTGGTAAGTCCTGACAACGTCCACCTCTTATTAGAACTATACTATGTTCCTGAAGATTATGCCCTTCTCCGGGTATATGGGCAATTGCTTCTTTGCCATTGCTAAGACGAACTTTCACACGTTTGCGATTAGCTGAATTAGGTTTTCTGGGTTTTTTGATTAATACTTTTAAAACAACACCTTTCATTTGAGGATGACCACTAATTTTGCATTGATTACTCATTCCTTTTTTATGTGGTCCCTCTCTTCGATGCATATGTGCAAAAGATGCCACATTGATAACTTGTTGTAGTAGAGGGTTGAACTGACTTAAAGCTCGTTTAAATAAATTCATGCTTACGCTTGAGAATGTAAGGTGATTATTTATAGTAGACACTGCAGCCACTTTATGGAGGCCCCATGGAGATAATGGAAGATATTGGGCATTTTGGATGAGACTACTAAGAGATAATCTCTTGTGTGTTTGACATTACATTATTTAACTTTAAGCAGGGCACAGACACATAATAAAATTCTTAACAGATTAAAATTGGGAAATGCATTTTCTGTTTGGTGAATTTTTTAAAGCACTAACCCCTAGGACCCTGGCATATACCCAGTTGACTGAGCTTATGGATGCTACTGTTTGTGGGACTAACTCTTTTTATATCTAGTGTTAGAAATATGTGAAATAAGAAGTGAATTTGAGTGGATTAATAATATATAAAGCACTATTAGCTGGCATCTATTATTTCTTACCAAAGCTAGTAGTGAGGTATAGAGGTGTTGAAAAGTTATGCTGCTAAAACAACCTATAAAGTTGAAGTTGTGTGTTATTTTATTGGTTTACACCAAGTTCTGATCACAGCATAGATGTGCCTTTAGTTATTAAAAAACTAAAAAGACCATAATATATGGTTTCAAATCTATAAGTTATATAGGCTAGTTGGTTTAGATTGATTACCTTTGTAGGGTTTTTCAATTTGGATTGATAGCTTGATAATATGAAAAAGAATAAATGATAGCAGCTGGAATGAAGATAACATTAGATCTTAAAGATCCAGTTGCATTATTCCAAGATCCAAAGCTTCTCACTAATAAAAGCCATATGCTTGAAATTAGTCTGGAGATATTGGATAGGACAATCCATAATAGGGATTTATTAAGGGTGTCATTTGGTATCTATTATTGTTTACTGGTGTAGAGATGATGAAAAAGTATGATATTTTTTGAATGCTCTTATTTAATATTATCTTAGATAAATGTGTTAATGATTATTACTAATTATTTTATTAGACTAGTTTGCATTCAAAAAAAAACTATTATTGTGTTGAATTGTAATGATTTACTACAAATAAATACTTAGTTATGATGATGAAGGTATGTGGTGAAGAATGTGTGCCAACTGGTGCATCTTAGAGATCATTTCCTTTTTCATATATTTTTATTCATGTTTTAAGTGTGTATACAGATTGAAAGTATTATTGCACATTTAACATTTAATTATGTATCCAAAACTTTAGTGTAGCAAAATTGTATGCCACAGTTGGGAGCATAGTGTTAAGAAATATAACACACAAAAAAAATGTGTATTTATATATAAAGTGCTATTTGTTTAAATCTGTATAGTATATACTGTAAAAAAAGTCTTAAGAAATAATTATTATATGCAAACACAGAATGCATTAGATTTTTTTTTTTTAATATGTAGGTATATTTACTTTTTCAAAGTTACTTGTGCGATTAGATTTTGGTAATGTACAATATTGTAATTTGGCTACCCTTAAATTGATGATTAATAATAAATATTTATGATCAGAACAGTACAGTTAAGTGAGATATTAAACCTTCTTTAATATAAGACTATAAATTTTAAAAAAATGAAACTTCAATATACTTTTTTTTTCATCACAATGTAAAACAATTTTGTGGAAGAACATAAAAAATTAACAATTGTGAACTTACTTTCCTTTTCTCAATCTATTTTCTGTACATATGCATAGTGAAATACTTTTTTTTTTCTAGCGATATTGAATTTTTTTTTTACAGAATTTTTTTTCAAGTTTACAGTTATATATGGCAGTAACTAATACCAATGAATACCACATCACTTTTTCACTTTCAGCCAATAAACATCACATTATCACAATTTCTTATGCTTGCTCTTAACTGTTATTAAAACAGGCAAAACTCTCTATACATATTGCCATTCAGTGCAAGTCAGAATATTCAATGGATGCCAGAAGGCTTGTGCATAAAATTCCCATCTAGTGCCTACTCATCCAATATCCCCAGACTAGTTTCTGGCTTGTGGCCTTCATCAGTGAGGAGACTTGGATCTGAGAACACTGCACCTAGATCTTAAGATCTAATGCAATCCTCTAGCAACCACTTTTTATCTCTACTTAATTTTAAAACTATTGAGTCTTAAATTAAAAACGCCATAATATTTTCAATCCAAGCTCATCAGCTTATATAGTCATATAGGTCTGAACTCAGTTCAGTATCCTATCTTTGGTTCTTTAATAACTATAGCCATCACTATAGCCAATAAATATCACATGATCACAATTTCTTATGCTTGCTCTTAACTGTTATTAAAACTATATAAGCTGATGAGCTTGGATTGAAAATATTATAGGGTTTACAATTTAAGTCTCATAGTTTTGTAGTTAAGTAGAGATAAAAGGTGGCTGCTGGAGGGTTGCATTAGATCTTAAGATCTAGATGCAGTGCTCTCAGATCCAAGGCTCCTCACTGACGAAGGCCACAGTAGGAATTATATGGGGATTTTATGTACAAGCTTTCTGGCATCCATTGATTACTCTGGCTTGCATGAGTAGCAATATGCATAGAGAGATCTGCCTGTTTTTTTCACTTTATCAATCAAAGGATCATTACAACCTTCCAAGATGTACGACTATCAACAACTTATGCAGCATCTTGTCAACACGTTGGATAGGGATGCTGATAAACAATTCCCCAACACTGTAAAAATTTCAATATAAAAATAGATGTTAATTTTATAGGCAATGCATGGACCAAGATCATTAACTCTTTCTTATGTGGAAGAAAGTCTTCCACAACTTATGACAAACATTGAAATTGAAAAAAAATCTACTTCACTCATATGGAAGCAAGAAAACAATTTACAAAAATTAATGACGATAACATTGAAGAGCTTTTAAAATCACACATGGAAGGACTAACTAATGAAGAATTAATGCAACTGGATGTAGAAAAGAAAATCTATAAGTCTATATAAAGAAGAACTTTGACATCAAAAATCTCTAGGAATTGATTTTGAATCATAAGGCCATGAACAGCATAAAGTCAACAAATGAGACCTTATAAGATGTACAAAAATAAAATCAAAAAGTCAATCATTCATTCTAAACTTTTTTTCTAGAGTTCCTCAACCATCTGAACCAGGTATATCTTCTTCAAAAAAAGAAAAGATCATATTAGAAGACAACAAGAATAAGCAACTGATGATTCAAAAACTAAATGATGATAAGTGATAAATGGATGGATTATAAGAAAGAACAACTTAAAGCTAGATTTCTTTTTCTTTTTACATTTAAATTGCATTATTCTTATATACATACATATTTTAAGTGTTTACTGGAATAATACACATAGCACAGCTTTCACATACATATATAGTATACTAGGAGTTTTTTTAATTACTATATATGGTAGATTAAATTACTTGTTAATACAATATTCTCAACTAATAGTATAATTTTTATCCATAGTAATCAACTAATTTTTTCTTCCATAGAAGATCATTATAAATCCTTGCTTTCTTTTGGTTTTTTTTTTTTTGAAGGGAGGGGGGAGGGGTGTCGACTAATTGTTATCCATAAGTGGGCTAAAGGTGTATATTTATCAATAAAAATAAGTGTACATATGTATAATCAGTATTCTTGATACACATATATTGTTATGGTTGAAATTTTTGTACTTCAATATATGGTAATTTTTTTTATTTGTATGCTTTTTTTAATGATGTATTTTCTATATTATACTTATATATATACTACATAATAACCAAAAGAGATTCTTTTGGTATGGCCACCATCCCATCACTAGAAGTCGCTACTAGACTTACCATCTAGAGATGGTAATGAATTTAGGGTGTAGGGCAAAAGTAAAGCTATTATCATGTTTTAATAAGATGGCACAGAAGAAAGTTTTTCCAGGTAGTTGGAGTAATATGAGAGTAAAATTATTATTTAGAGGAAAGGGTAAGGATCGTAGAAAGTGAAACAATTATAGACTGATAGCAGTAACATCAGTTTTATATAAAGTTTTTTCATATATGATGGCTGGAAAAGTTTCAAAATGGATGGAAGAAAATAATGTAGTGGGAGAAATGCAAGGAGGCTTTAGGTCATATAGGCATATAGGAGATAGTTTATTTTTAGTTACACAACTTATGGATATGAGTAGGAATCAGGTAGACAGTTATATATGAGTTTCATAGATATAGAAAAGGCATATGATATTATAGATATAGAGAAGGCATATGATAGAGTGAATAGAAATAGATTATGGATAAGTTTAGCAAATCTGGAAATGGATGAAGCTTTAGTGGATGTTATTAAAAAATTATATGAAAATAATTACTATACCTATACAATTAGAGGATATAGAATCAGTTAAAGTTAAAAATGGGGTGGGACTAAGGCAAGGATGCCCTATGTCATCTATTTTGTTTTTGTTGTATTTGAGTGAAATGGAGAGAGCAATAGAAAGACTATGAAGAGGGATAAAGATACTGTTAATAGGTGGCAAGGAAGCATATACATTGTCGGGTCCTTTTTTTGTGTTGATGATGTCTTTTTATGTGAAGAAAGAACAGAAGATATGGAAGTTATGCTGAGGACATGCACAAGGGTGGGTAAAGATATAGGGAGTAAATTTAGTGAAGAAAAATCAAATATCATGATGGGAAAACTGGGGAAAAAAGAAGACAAAGGTTTCTTATTGGGGGATATACAGTTAAGTGTGGTGAATAGATATAGTTATTTGGGAATCATCTTGAGTAAGCAGAAAAATTGCTTGGATAAATGGGAGAAAAACTTGATAAATGAAGCAAAGAAAAGAAAGGGATTGATAAAGAAATTAACACTGTTTTCATACAATAAATATGATGTAGCTAGAATAGTATGGAAGGTAGTGGCAGTAGCAGGGTTAACATATGGCAATGATGCATTATGTGTTAGTAAAAGGGTTTTAGATTATTTAGAGAAAGTACAAAGGGAAATAGAAAACATGCATTAGATGCAGAGGTGTGGACAACAAGGGAGGCAATTCAAGGAGAAATGGGATGGTCAAGTTTTTATATGAGGGATGCAAAAAGCAAATTGAAAATGTTCGGTAGATTGCAGTTTATAGATAATAAAAGAATAGCCAAAATAGTATTTAATTGGGTTACAAGTAAAGGGCAGGCAACAAGATGGGTGAGAAAGGTAATGTGGTATCCAGAAGATTTTGATAAAGAATTTATGTCAGTATACTTGTACAAAAGGTGGGATGATTGTGTTAGGAGGATTGTTGAGTGGTATAGTGGTAAGAAGTGGGATAGAAGAATAGATGCATTAATAAAGAATATGGAGTTGGAGAGACAGAGAACTAGTATGGAGAATAAAATGAGTTTAAATATATATATAGAAGTAAATAGAACATTGGGTGTGAGTTAATTTATTGAAATAGTAAGGAAAGTAATTTATTGTTTAAGGCTCAAACTGTATCTTTACCAACAAGGGAATATACACATAAATGAAAAAATATGGGTGATTTAGTCTGAAAGTTGTGTAAGGAAGGCATAGAAAATATTAGGCATCTGTTACTTCAATGTAAATGCTTGGAAGCAGAAAGGGTACAAATAGTGAAGTTATGGAAGATTAAATATGAACAAAGTGATTATACAGAAAGTGAGTTATTGGTTTTTAGGCTAGGTTTGGGAAAAGATAAGGGGGATTTAGATAAGAAGTCATGAAGTTGACAAAGATTATGTTGTGGAAATGGGATGGAACTGATTATGGGAAAACTTAGGGTGGAGAATGAAAAGGGAAGATAAAGTGACTAACAGGTTTCTCTGGGCATAGTTGCTGAGAGATTCCTGACTTTGTATAAGGAGAAGTCACAATGCATCACATCACATCAAAAGATGTTAGATGTGAAGAACAGAGTGATAGAAAACATGAAAGCATATAGTAATGGGAATATTAGGTTTATAAAAAAATGAATTGAATAAGGTAGAAAAAAATTGAAAAGTGGAAAGGCAAGAGGTTTAGATGGATGAGCAGCAGAGATGGTAATGAATTTAGGATATAGGGTAAAAGTTATTATCCTGTTTTAATAAGATGGTACATAATAGAGTTTTTCTAAATAGTTGGATAATACAAGAGTAAGGTTATTATTTAAAGGAAATGGTAAGGATCACAGAAAGTTAAATAATTATAGACCAATAGCAGTAACATCGGTTTTATATAATGTTTTCTCATATATGATGATTAGAAGAATTATAAAATGGATGGAAAAGAATAATATAATGGGAGGAAATGCAAGGAGGTTTTAGATTAGATAGGTATATAGGAGATAGTTTATTTATAGTTACACAACTTATGGATATGAGTAGGAATTCAGGTAGACAGTTATATATGAGTTTTATAATTATAGAGAAGGCATATGATAGAGTAAATAAAAATAGATTATAGATAAGTTTAGCAAATTTGGTTAATGGATGAAGCTTTAGTGGATATTATTAAAAAATTATATGAAAATAATTATTATATATATCAATTAGAGAATATAGAATCAGTTAAAGTTAAAAATGGGGTGGAACTAAGACAATGATGCCCTATGTCACCTATTTTGTTTTTGTTGTATTTGAGTGAAATGGAAAGAGCAATAGAAAGATTAGGAAGAGGGATAGAGATACCATTAATAGGTGGTAAGGGAGTATATATTTTGTCAAGTCTTTTTTTTTTTGTGGATGATATATTTTTGTGTGCAGAAAGAAAAGAAAATATGGAAGTTATGCTGAGCACATGTGCAAGGATGGATAAAGAGATTGGAATTAAATTTAGTGAAGATCTAGAATTTTTATTGAGAGATATAAAGTTAAGAATGGTGAATAGATATAGTTATTTGGGAATTATTTTAAATAATCAAAAAAATTGTTTGGATGAATGGGAGAAAAAATTGATAAATGAAGCAAAGAAAAAAAAGGGATTGATAAAGAAATTAACAATGTTTTTATATAATAAATATGATGTAGCTAGAATTATATGGAAGGGTAGCAGGGTTAACATATGGTAATGATGTGTTTTGTGTTAGTAAAGGTATTAGATTACTTAGAAAAAGTACAAAGGAAAGTAGGAAGACATGCATGGGATGCAGTTGTATGGACAGCAAGGGAAGCAATTCAAGGAGAAATGGGATGGTCAAGTTTTTATATGAGAGATGCAAAAAGTAAAATGAAAATGTTTGGTAGATTGCAGTTTATGGATAATAAAAGAATAGCCAAAATAGTATTTAATTGGGTTATGAGTAAAGGGCAGGCAACAAGATTGGTGAGAAAGGTAATGTGATATTCAAAAGATTTATATAAAGAATTTATATCAGTATATTTGTACAAAAGATGGTATGATTGTGTTAGGAGGACAGTTGAGTGGTAAGGAATGGGACAAAAGAACAGAATAATAAAGAATAGGGAGTTAGAGAGATGGAGAACTTATATGGAGAGTAAAAAGAATTTAAATATATGTAGAAGTAAACAGAATATTAGGTGTGAGTTAATATATGATAATAGTAAGGAAAGTAGTTTATTGTTTAAGGTTTGAATGGGATCCCTAGCAAAAAGTAAATATATATGTAAATGGAAAAATATGGGTGATTTAGTCTGTAAATTGTGTAAGGAATAAATAGAAATTATTAGGCATCTGTTAATTGAATATAAATGCTTGAAAACAGAAAGAGTACAAATAATGAGGTTTTGGAAGAATAAATATGAAAAAAGTGATTATACAGAAAGTGGATTGTTTTTTATGCTGGTTTGGGAAAAGATATGGGGGATTTAGATATAAAGGCCATAGAGTTGACAAAGATTATGTTGTGGAAACAGGATGGAGCAGAATATGGTAAAACATAGAGTGGTGAATGGAAAATAAAGTGGCTAACAGGTTTCTCTAGGTATAATTGCTGAGAGATTTCTGACTCCATTTAAGGAGAAGCCACAGTACATCACATCACAATTTCTTCCACCTTCATTAAAAGAACTTAACCACTGATCTTTATATAGAAAGGCTATAACTTACTGATGTTGATATCAGATTAGACTCTTACAAAGTCCTCAATCATCACCAGTAATTTTTTTTATATCCATTAGGTCATGGCGATCTAGAGACTTGTTAGAATATCCAGTTACCAACAGCAGGTGATAGTACCAATAACAATAATTAACAAAAGAGAACTGCTAAATAAATAAAATAAACATGTATTAGAAATACATTACATTATACTAAAATACATACTAAAATGAATTTGAGGTATGGTATTCTATAGCTCCAAAATGATGTAAGTATTTTTTAATCTCTTTATTAAATTACCTCAATTGGTACTAACTTTAACCTTAAGTTATATATGGATTTGTGTTATTTCTAATATCTTTCTTAATATTAATTTGTTCCTTTATTGCATTGCCTTAATTAATTAATTAATCCTTTTTTATATAAAAAAAACTTTATTCTTTGTACATTGCTTACATAACACATATCAACATCAACAGTTTATGGGTTGATAAAACAATTATATAAAGAAAAAATAATTGAAAATATCAATGCATACAAACATTAATGTAAAAAAAGCAATAGAAATATTAACTGTTAGATATGAAGACAAATTATAGAAATATGTTGTAAGGAAATAACATTTAATTATAAAGAAGTTTTTATAAACAAAAGAAAGGTTTGTTAATAGGGGGAGCCTTAAGTGGGGTTTTAAGTACAGTTTATATGGAAGAATTAGAAAAGATAATGTTGGAAAGTGGTAATGCACCAATATTTATTAGGAGATACATTGATGATTACTTATTAATATTTAACAAGTTGCAAAGGAGGTAAATTTATTTATTGAAGAAGTCAATAAAATAGATGAAGGCATTAAATTCGCTGTGGAAAAGGAAGAAAATAATAGAATAGTATATTTAGATATAGAATTAAGGAAATATTATAAGGAAGGAAAATGTAAGATGGAGACATCAATATATAAGAAGAATAATGTATATAATATTGCTAATTGGTTTTCAAATATAGATATAAAATATAAGAGAAGTACAATATATTCTAGAATTTATAGGGCAATAAATTATTGTTCAGATGAAGATGAGTATAATAAACAAAAAAAGTTAATTAAAGAAGAATTAATGAGTTATGAATATCCAGAAAAGTTTGTGGGTAACAATATTAAAAAGATAGAAAAGAAGATGAAGGATAAGTATAAAAAAAGAGATAGAGATAAATAAAAAAGGAACAGCTTATATAGGTTTAAAAACAGGAAATAATTATATAGTTAAGAATTTAAATAGAATTATAAACAAAATTAATAAAAAGTTTACTGAAGTATTGAAAGTAAAAATAGTTAATAAAAAAAGAAAGAATATAATAGGAATATTAAAGAATAAATATGAATGTTTAAATAAAACAGAATATAATAAAGTTAATGGAGTTTATGAAATTAATTGTAAAGATTGTAAAGTTAAAAATAAAGAGGTAATGAATTATGTTGGAGAAACTAAGAATTCAATTTATAGGAAATTGATACAGCTTAAATATGATAGAAATTCACCAATATATATGCACAGATTGGAGACAGGACATGAGTTTAATAAAGAATGTATTAGAATGTTACATTTTACAGAAAGTAGAAGGGAAAGAAAGATTAAAGAATCTATTTATATAAATAATATTAAACCAAAAAGGAACAAAGATTTCGGATTGAGGAGAATTTTAGTATAAAAGTTAATATAATAAAAGTATAAGAATAAAATTAAAGTTAAAGTAGAAAATTAGATGGTAAAAAAAGAAATAGAGGGAGCTAAAGTATGGAAGCTATAGATTTAAATGAAAAATAAATAAAAAACGGTTTAACTGAAAGAGAAAGAAGGTGAAAGATAAAGAAGTTTTTTTAAAAGGTAAAATTAAGAATTACGTGTTAGAGTTAATTAAGATTAATAATATAATAATGAAATAAAGAAAATATTTAGGAATTAAACATGGTTTTCTGTTTATAATTGTTTTATATAATAGATTTTAAATATATAATACAATGGAAAGTTTAAAGGTTAGGTTTTAGATATATGAGATATATAGGAGATATATAAAGTAAAAAATTAAAAGTTTTAAGATAAAAAATAGAAATAAAAAAGAATGGAGTAAGTAAGAATAGATATATATATAAATAAATATGATAATGTTAACATATTATAAAGGTAGTGATTAATTATAAATTATGGGGATAGAATATAAAGTTAGAAAGATAAATAAATAAATAACAAAATAATAATAGGAATAAGTATATTTTTGAAGGATATATAAAATAATAGCATGAAAATATAATAATATATATATATATGAAATAATAATAATAATAATGAATAAAAAATAAATAGATGTATATATTAAATGTATAAAAAATTTAAAGAATTTTAATAAAAAAGAAAAAGGAAAAGATTAAAATTAAAGTGTTAGAAGGTTTTATTTTATTTTATTCTATTTTATTAGTATTCATGTATTTGAGGGAATATGCAAGTTATAGGTATATTTGTGCATTTTTATGAATATATATATATGTAAGGGTTTTTATAAGGTTTATATAATTTGTATATAATCTATATATATATAGTTTGTGTGATTTGTATATTTATGTATATGTGTATATATTTTATAGTTCTGAAGAAGATTGCAGGGGCAATCGAAACTGTTGATGCTGATGGGTGTTATGTAAGTATTGTACAAAGAATAAAGTTTTTTATATTAAAAAAGGATTAATTAATCTTTCTTAATACCATCTTGGACCAAATTTCAATAGTAAATTAATAATCTCAAAATATAACTGTAAATAAGGTATATAAAATTTTTATAAAATACTTTATTAAATACATACAACTGCATCAGTATTTATTCACCTTACTATATAAATTTGTATATGATGTACACTTAATTCTCTTTTTACTCAAATTTTTTTTGCACAATTTTGAAATAACACAAGTTTAAAAATATATATATATTTCTCTTTCTACATGAGTTGTTTTAAAATAACATGATTGGGCACCAAACGGTACATTGAGATTACAGTTGTGATATATTCATGATTGCAATGAAAAATGAATGTTATTGTCTGGAAAGCTTACAAAGATCATCTTACATTCTCAAAGTAATTCTTAGATTGGCTTAAGGTGTTATTAAACTTTTTGTTTTAAATTCTAAATAATTTCACGTAAATAATATAAAATAATTCAGTTTCCTTTTTAGAAGATTGTAAATGTTTTAATTTGGTATTTATTTACAGATTTGTTTCTGATGTTGAATTTATCACGATTGCATCACGAAACTAAAAAAAGAAAGTTATGACTGTTATTATCATCTAGTTTTTTTTTTTTTTAGAAGTTTCATCTCTTTATTTCTCATTATTTTAAAAACAAAAGTCCCATTTTCGACAATATTCCTACAATCAGAGAAATTTATTTGACTGCATAGTAACATTTTTAATATTTTCTTTTGAATAGGAAGTACCTTTTTTGGTATTAATGCCTGTTTTGCATTTTGATATTTGGTTTTTAAAAGAAAATTCCTTGTTGATATATTGATGTTAAAAAATGTAATTTTGTTTAAATTTTATTGATTAGTTTGTTTAAATTTATATTTATTAATTTTGCCAAAAATCAATAGATGGTAAGTTAAATACTGCAAGTTTTAATGATAGCAATGGTATTCTACACATGCGCAAATGCGTTTATTGTCTGAAAATGAGAGCAAATAAAATCTGGAGTACTTTTCTGTTTTACGGCAAGCAAGCTGTTGTCCATATTTTTGATCAATATACTGTTCTGAGGACCTACAATTTCTCTTTTCAAATGTGTTAGTTGTTAAATTAAAAAAAAAAGTTATATGAAATAAACGTAATAAATTCTAATAAATTATATTAATAAGCTTTATTTCAATTTTTTTTAAACTTATAATGTGGAAGTGATGATGTGCTTTTGATGACTTGTGTAGAGAAACCAATGTGTGTTTTATCATAAATGTTACCACTTTCAAGACTTTCTATTTTTCAAATGAAATTTACATTCTTATAACTCATTTTTTATATATGTGCAATGTGTATGAAATAAAATTTGATAGCTTACAAAAAAATATAACATTCTAATGAAATTTTTCATATGATTTATCTGTGCTCATACCCTGTCTATTACATATATAGACACAGGTATATATATAAGCCTGTGTATTTCATCTATTAATTATTTTCATTGATTTCTTAGGTCTGGAACCAATCTACTTATTTTCCACATATATGATGTATTTTTTACATGAATTTCTTTTACAAATAACTTTTGGGAACCAATATATTGTGTAAAAAGAGAATTAGGTGTATATATTGTAATAAAACTAGAATCTATTTAAAATTTTTGATTAATGAGTCAAGCCTACATTAACATATCAATGAAGTAAAAACATATTCCCTCCCATTTCTTTTTAGAACAAAATATTTAAATACTGATAATATTTAAAAAATTTATATTTATAAATATTAATTTTGAAATAATAATTCCACTAATCTACTTGATATATCATAGGCTATTGTATTTCACCAATATGCAACCTACTATTTGAACATTAAATTATTCTCTATTTGCCAATCATCTAACTAAACTTGAAATGGATATTTCCATTTCAAATTCCCTTCACTGGAGTAAAAAAAAAAATATTAGTAGTATCTAATTAAAATTTCTGAATGAAATTAATCAGAATCATTTATTTTAATATCCAATTATACTTTTATTTTAAATGTACTTAACAAATAGTGGATCTCCATGTTCCATTACCATTCCAGTTTTTCAATCCCTTTTCTCTGGATGTTGTCAGAAAACTTCCAATAATATTTTCTTTATCTTCATTTAAGATCAGATTTAAGAACTTTATATTACTACCTCCTTCAATTATTGTATAGTATTTTATCAACTTTCTTCTAACATGTCTTGCAATTATTTTCAGACTTGCCTTTGGATACTGTATTGATTTTAATAAACAAATATGAACATATCCATCCTTCCTTTGGTAAATTTTTATGGTATTTGCTTCTTCTAAATTTATTTGACTGCTTTATTTTATTTTTATTCTGAGTTTTAATTATTATTTCCTTTTCATTAATGGTTCTAAGTTTAAACAAGGCTGTGTTGTTTCAATAGAAATATTTACTTTTAGATAAATAAATATGCTCTGCTTGATTGAGAATTTCTTTCACCTACTGTTAGCACACTTTAATCACAAAGTTGATTATTCCTTCACCATTGGGATTTTTATTTATTATTATTTGTCAAGTCTACCTTCACATTTTGCTTGTAAACTTCTATCCAGTTAATTATCAAATGCTTTTTATATTATTTCCTATTTTTTGTATGGACGGTATCTCTTCTTTCACATTTCTTTCTGAATTTATTTTTTCCATAGCTGTACAAAATTTTGAAGTACTAACAACATCTATTTATTGAGTTGGTGTTTGGTGTTCTCATCTTTTCTTTATGATTTTCTTCCGCACCACTATTTTTTCAAATTCCACTGTATTGTACTTACTTCTTTGTATGTCATCAGGGATTTGTTTACCACCTGCTTTAACATTTTCTCAAAATGAGATTTTTCTGACACATCACTGCTTGAAGCTTCTATAAATCAAAAAATTGTTAGTATAAATTTTTCTCATTTTATAAAGAATCATTTAAGGATGTAAAACAATATGGAAAAGGTAAACACAACATTAAAGGATCCTACAATATCAAAAATCCCAAACCTTATAAGAAATTAAATAATAACATGAGAATTAAGGACATAATTAATAGGGATATAAAAAAGTAATACTGTAGAAAATGGCCGACTCTGGCCATGTCAATTATTAGAAATTTATAAAAATAAAGTTATCAAGGGAAAATTTAGTTTTCTCATATATTTTTTTATTTATAATAATAGGTATTGAGTTATTTAAGTATGTTTTACTTAGTAAATGATGATATGAAAATTGTAAACATTGTTTGTTTTTTTTAAACAAATGTAAATCTTATTATAATGTGTTATAAATAGTTGTAAAAGAGAGAGAAAAGGTTTTAAAAAATAATAAAACAAATGTTTTTTTTCTCTATTCAGTAATTTTATTATTTACTAGTTTTAATTTTGAAAAAAAGTACTATGAGAGAAAAAAAATTTCTGCAGTAAGTTATTGAAAAGTTTTAATTTTAACTTCTAAAAAATAATGAAAGGTAAATTAGTAAAAATTTTAAAAGAAAAAAAATAAGACTTTAACATTTTTGTTAAGAAATTTTGTTTTAATTAATGAAAGTTTTTTGTCCTTTTTATCTCCCTCCAAAACAAATGGTAATATTTTTTAAAATCAAAAAGTAATTAAAAGATTATTTTCTCCTAAAGGTTTGTGATGATGGTGTTCTAGATGTATTTTTATATTAGACTATTTCCATCATCTAATATGTGTATTGAATGTCTTTAGAAAAATTTAACTTTATTTAAATATTCCAAATACATTCAACTGCTAGTAATAGCACATAAAACAGATTAGTATATGCACATCATTTCAAGAAGTATTATTCTCCCCTCTTTCTCAGTTGTTTCTGGCCTGACAAGTGATGGTACTAGCATGGGATTTGAACCTGAATGCTTAGATTCTTGAGTATTGAATTTTAAGGTAACACTCTAACCAACTGAGCTCTCCTGCCAAAGGCAACAGTTTGTACTAATTTCATACACTTATCTATAAGGTTTCTCCTGATTTCTCCACTTTTTCCTAAAAGCAAAGTTGATTAGTGGTTTCCATACATTATGTATAGTCACACTACATTGGCTTATGTGATTTTTTGCCATTGGCAAAATCAAAACTACAGTTTATAAAAAACCTATACATACAGGAAAATACCTATCCTATACATCCAATCACACCAGAAACACAAACATGGAATTATACTATCACTATGGAGCAGAGCAAAAGAAGTTTGTTCAGAAACCAATGATTTGAAAAAATAAAAGATCTATATAAAACAAACTCTTATGAAAAATGGTTATCCATCAGCTGTTATTAAGAAAATAAATGGACAAGAAAAAAATCATCAAAAGAAAAGACAATTATTGGTACTGTAGTGTACCCATACATTTCAAAAATAGCAGGTAAATTAAGGAAAATCTGCAATCAATATAACATCAGAACAGCTTTCCAGAGCCATACCACACTATGAGAAATTCTAACATCTACAAAGCCTAAAATTGAAATGCTGAAAAGAAAAAAACTGCATCTGTGAAATATCATGTGAATGTGATATAACATATATTGGTGAGACCAGTTGTCCCATTGAAAAGTGCTTGCAAGAACCCAAACTGATTATTAGAAGAGAGAAAACAGATGTTTCAAAGATAGCAGACCATGTATATGCCAATGAAAATATGTTCAATTGGGGAAATGCAAAAATATTGGATAGAAAAGAAAAGATACAAAGAAGAAAATTTAAAGAAGCTGCTCATATGACAATGGCAAAAAATCCCATAAGCCAACCTAGTATGACTATACATAATGTATGGAAACCACTAATCCACTTTACTCTTAGGAAAAAGTGAAGAAATCAGAAGGAACCTCATAGATAAGTATATAAAATTACTACAAGCTATTGCCTTTGACAGCATGGCTCAATTGGTTAGAGCATTACCTTAAAATTCAATACTCAAGAATTTAAGATCCAGGTTTGAATCCCATGCTAGTACTGTCACTGGTCAGACCAGCAACACATGAAGAGGGGAGAATAATACCTTTCAAAATGCTGTATATGCTATTACTAACACTTGAATGTATTTGGAATATTTAAATAAAGTTAGATTTTTCTAAAGACATTCAATACACATATTAGATGGGAAATAATCCAATATAAAAATACAAAAATATTATCTTGTGTTTTTTGGAAAAAGAGAAAATACAGTGGAATTTTTTTTTTATGATTGGAATTTTTTAATAAAAAGGGAGGGAAAAAATTAAACAACCTTTTTGTAAAAATAGACACAATTGGTCAGGTTTAAATAGGATCATGACAGGATATGTGATTAGATGGATGCAGGATTGTTCCAAAAATTAATATGGGAGTCAGTTAAATTGGTATCTTATAAGAATCTTGATCAAGTTAAAAAAATCAGTAGTAGCAATATTTCTCGATTCCACGTTTGAAAAAAATGGAAGTAACAGTTCAGCTGTAAAAGAAACTGAAAAAAATTTTGGTAGTTTGAAGTAAGTCTTCTCTCATTATAAGTTAAAAATGAGATTAAAATGGATTTGAGAAAAATCATGTGTTAAGTCTCAGCTAGAAGCTGATAATTATCAACCTCATTATGTAAACTGTTATCTAAAGAAAATTTAAGAAAATATCCCTGAAGTGATCTGCAACAAGCCTTGTCTCCATCCAAGAGCATGACTTATCTTTCTGTGTGTTTACCTGACCTGAAAAATAAGATTGAAAAAATTGATAAAATTCCTTATGTATTTTAGCCTGACCTGCAAGTTAATATATTCATTCTGTGTATTATCCTAATAAAAAAATTAATAGATTGAAAAAAATGATTACATTTATTATGTGTTATCCCAATCTACAAGTTTTTACATTGAAAAATCAATAGATTTGTCCTGAGGGAAAACAAAATATTTTATAGTAAAAATAGATAAATTTAGCTGTGTACATTATCTTGGAAATATGTGTTATTGAAGAGGCTTACAAAAAAAAACATAAAAACATGAAAATTATAACTATCAAAGAAAGACTCAAAAGAAATAAACACACTAATCTAATGTATTGTAGAAAGACTCAAAAGAAATAAACACACTAATCTAATGTATTGTAGTGTTCACATCTACATCTACACTTATAGATACTTTTTAAAATAAGTAATTATTGATAGTATTGAATAAATTTTATTAATTTGTTTATTACTATGTTTTTTCTTTATCTTATTTTGTCTCCAAAATTTAATTGTATAGAACCTTTATTATTATACAAAAGAGGGTTATATCTATTTTTAATCTTTTTATTTTTGTGAAATTTTGTTTTACAATTTTAGTTATTAAAAGAAAAATTTTATTTAGAATAAAAGTGAATTACTTTAATGAATAGCAACAAGAAGTGAATATGACTTGCTAATGTGAAATTATATTTTATTGATAAAAATGTCTTTAAGTTGCAATTATCATATTATCATGTCATTTGAAATTTTCTTATAATTTATTAAATAATTGTTAAAAAATAAGTTTTAAAGTTTTTATTCGTCCAGCTATCTGCTCTATTATTGGCAATGTGTATGACTTGATTTCATTTTAGCATAAAATTTTAAAAGGTTTGTAAATTATTCAAGTAAAACTTTAAATTAAAATAGATTAAGTTTATAAAATTTGCTTTCTCTTGTTCACAGTCATAGTCCTTACTCTAAGATCTTATGATCTTCAGTAAGCTCTAGAGCAATAATGGTTAATTTATTTATGTGTGTGGATTTATGTTTGTGTTTGAATATCCAGATAGTTCTCTGGATGGTGTGAAGATATCACTTTTAAAGCCCATTCACTGCACTTAATACATTTATAGAGAACATTTAATAGAGTTGGTTTATTTCCTTATGGTACCCTATGGACCAGAATCTTGTTGATGATCAGCATGTATCAGGATTCCAGCATTATTTTTTATAATAGATAATATTGCACTTAAATATATAATCCAGAAGATTGTGTTATATCTTGTCCTAACTTTGGTAGTGGCTAGATAATTGTCCAGTTTATAATGTACCTCTTTTAAATCCAGTCATTAGGGATAACTAATGATTATTCTTGTGTAATGCGGGTGATGCAGTTTATTATAACCATTTGCAACTTCTACGTATAATTGTTATAACTATATCTTTTTGTTCAGTGCTAATTCTCATGCTCCTTATATATATATAAAATTTATATATATATATATGCTCCTTATATATATATAAAATTTAATGGTATACAATATTATAGTTTAAATTCTTTTGTAGTGCTTTTGATTATATGGTAATCCTCATCAGCTTTAACTGAATTTCAAATTTTTTAAACTTAATGTTACGCATATTTCCATAAGTTGTGTATGGCTGTATTTGCAACTTGCCTATTAATAATATCATTCTTGTATTTATCAATTAATATTGCCTCTTTAATTTTCCTTTTTTTATGAGTTCTTTCTTCCATTAATATTTTTATTTCATTACTATTAAATGTAAACTTATAATTACAAGTTTTTTCATAGTCAAAGAATACTGAAGCTGCATTAAATTGACAATTTATGTTATATTTAATTCGATTATATAATAATTGATGCTCCTTCAATCTTTTTTCCACAGAACATCTCGATTCACTGATATAAAATTTCTGATATCCACATGAAATTTGATCAATTATATTACTTCTTTGCAATTTAGGAATTATTCTCTTAGAATTATTAATCAATCGATTAACATTTGGAGGAACACAAAATGAAATATTATACTTTTCTTTAAATATTTTCTTAATTAATTTAGATTGCATGTTATTTATAAATGGCATAGATATCCATTTTTTATTATCTAAAGTAACACTGCAAACACTTTTCTTATTATTAAATGAATTTACTGTATGCAAGATTTGGTTTTTATCATAACCAACCTTTAAAAGTTCATTAGCAAATAGTTCAATATTTAAAATTTTATCACTCTTATATTTACATCATTTATCATTGAAATGCAAAAATGATTTTAGACTTGCCATTTTATGTATCAATTGATTGATTAATAATTCTAAGAGTATGATTCCTAAATTGCAAAGAAGTAATATAATTTATCAAATTTCATGTGGATGTCAGAATTTTTATATCGGTGAATCGAAGTGTTCTGTGGAAAAACGATTGAAGGAGCATCAATTATTATACAATCGAATTAAAAATAACGTAAATAGTCAATTTAATACAGCTTTAGTATTCTTTGACCATGAAAAAACTTTAATTATAAGTTTACATTTAATAGTAATGAAATAAAAATATTAATGGAAGAAAGAAATCATAAAAAAATGAAAATTAAAGAAATATAAGAATGATGTTATTAATAGGCAAGTTGCAAATACTGCCATACACATCTTATGGAAATATATGTAACATTAAGTTTAAAAAATTTGAAATTCAGTTAAAGCTGACGAGGATTACCACATAATCGAAAGTGCTACAAAAGAATTTAAACTATAATATTGTATTTACCGATAAATTGTTTTTTATATATATAACATTTTATAACGGGTACTGAATTTTACATTTAATATATATATATATATCCAATGCTTATTGATAATTGTGACTATTCTATGAGTTGCTGATTTTTTTATCTTCTAATATTCACCTCATTTTCTGTACCATTACAATATATATATGGTTGAAGATACATACTCTTAATATCTATATAATTGTGTTTTAGGTTCATTTACAAATAGTATGCAAATTTGAAACAAGATATGGCCATACAGCTTTATACAAAATAAGCTGTCATACATCCTCAGATATCACTTACATATATATGCCAATGTTCAATTGACTGCCTCAATGTGAAACATTATCCTCATCTACATTACAATTATTTATAGTTTTTTTATATTAATATTATTACCGTTGATAAAGTTTATAAATAAATAATAAAAAATTGAGTTTTCTATTATTATTTACATCCAGAAAATAAACCCAAGTTTTTATAAGTAAAGTATTCTTTAATATATTTAAACATTTTTTTCAAGTTTGTTTTAGATTTAAAGATCGCAAAAAGATTTATAAAGTTTTAAAAATATTTATTGAATAAAATTAATTTATAAGTAAGTCCGATTCCAAATATTATTTTTTTAAAAATAAGTCATAAAAATTAATATTATCACAGTTTAGGATGGGTGTAACGAGGTATTGAAATCTATCAAAATTCAATATTGCAGAACTATACCATATAATTATTTTTTACATTTATTGATTATAAAACAATAAACGCCTAAATACAAAAATAAAGTTTCAAGGGAAGTTAATGATTGAATCCAGATTGTACTAAAAGACGTTTATATGTTAAAAAATATATATTTCAATGTTAAGTTGGAGCCCTAAGATATATTCTAATTTTATCTATAAGTGTAAAAACAATCGGGACAGTTTTTCGAAAATGGAAAATTTTGTAAAATTAGCCTATATTTAAAACACAAATTATAAGAACTTATTTACTAAAACAAAGACCTTAAAAATGATTTTAAATTATAAGTGTTTTTAATTCTTATTATATACTTGACTTACTTTGCTTTATTAATTCGCAGTTTTTTAGTTTTGTCTTTTGTTAATAAATATATTTATTTTTATTTAATACACATTTTCTCCTATTACACCCATTGCTTTTTCAATAGAATGTTTTTAATAAATAGGTAGAACAATCCTTTGTAATAACCTGATCTATTGTAAGATACTGGTTTTCCAAAAGTCACTTATAAATAGTGTAGAAGACAGTGCTTATCAAACTTGCCAATTGCTAGATGGTGAAGATTTGAGCAATTCTCTATTTTTGTTTTGTCTTCTAGCTAAAGATGGTTAGATAGCCATTTATTGATCAATATTGCATGATTAGCTAAATTGCCTATGATCCTGCCACATAAAATATTAAAATCTCTTAAAAAATTCATTTAACTTAAATTTGAACCCAAAGTCAAGATGGGATGGACAGTGTGCTAAATCTGTGCCATGAGACTCTACTAAATAATTTTAAAAGATGCACTTTTCAAGAGAGATCTGGCAATTACTTCTTCTTTTATTAACATTAAATATTAAAAAATAATCACCAATATATCTTATATATGTAATTATATACTGATCTATTTTCATCATATAATTTAATATATTATGGATATAAATAGACAAGGTACTGAAGTATTATTAAAAAAAAGGTTCCTTGCAGAAGTTAAAAGATTGCATAAACAAGATATCATATAAAAAGATTAAAAGACCAACAGATGATGTGATATATATATATATAAGTATAAGGATTAGTTTACATAATAAGGCAAAATTAATTTTTCTTTATCCTTCTACATTGTCTGACTAAATGTAGCAATGTGCGTGAATATATGTATTTTATGCTGTGTAAATAAAATTCATATTTGTTGTAATTATAATCAGCCAGTAAGCAAATAAAATTCACCAAAGTGTAAACACTCCAGAAAATTAACATATGCACAGCATACATTTGAATTGCACTTAATTAATTCATCCTCATGTATATAAATTTATGCAGATTACTCTAGTAGTTTAAAATTACAGGTCTATACAAAGTGTGTGTATGAGCAAAAGAAAAAGAGGAAGGACCCACAAGTACTGACAAATATGCACAAAGTGTGCATATAAAGTAGTTTAAATCCCATCATACGAAAATAAGCTTCTGCATGTGCAGAATAAATCTGTACATAGAAATCATGTGATTTATTATCCAAGAAGATTAAAAATTACATTTAATTTCATATTATTATTTATTTGTTTCATCTTAAGTTAATACTCTCATGTTATTAAGTTTAACTTTCATGTTGAGATTTATATAATAAAAATTTATCAATGCATACCAATCTGGTATTATCAATAATAGCCTTGAGTGATTAGCAGACTAGTACAATTTACATAGTAAAAACCTGTCTGGTATAGCAAATTAGCTCATTTCAACAGTTTGTGAAATTTGTGAGTATTAACAGAATGTCATGGCTAATCTTTAAAGAAGAATATTGGCAATACAGAATAGCTCCACTAGCAATTTTGATATTAGTGATGCAGTAGATTGAAAAGTCCAAGTTCAGCATGCAGAGAGATAAATGCTTATCAACAATACAGTGGACAACAAGCTTAAAGTAGCAACATTAATGTGGATGTGTGGTAAAAACATACTGCAAGTTGCAAACTGACTCTGTGACATTAAAGCTAAAAAAGTAAAAAAGAATTTAGGCATATATTTTAAATGTACTATATTGAAACTGGTGGCATATTTCTGATTCAGAAATCGAAGTCAGGCACCATGTAAAAAAATTTAAGATAATGACATGGGATTGTATCCAACAGTTAACAAATACAAACTTCAATACTGAGCCAGATGACATGCTTCTCAAACAGTTATTATGGAGAATGAATGACAAATAAGCTCAGACAAGTTCTGCTGTATAAATCTGACTTAATATACAAGACATGACAGAAAAGTGTTTAGGCTATGAGACTATGCTAAAAAATGTAGCAGAGTTTTAAAACACTACAGATGCAAAAAAAACCCCAAGTGGCTGTAAATAAAGCAAGCTCAAAGTTTGACCTGCAGGAGTAAGGCCAATGCCTGGATGTATTATAATAGTGGCGAGAGCATTTGAAGAATTATAAATTTAAAAAATAACAAGTCCATATTTATGAAATAATGGGACAATTATCATGAGACTGTTTTAACAAAGAGAAAAAAAAGAGATATGATTGGTTTATAAATCAAGAATAGAGATTGAAAAAAAAAACTAATATTAAAAAGATGAACAAAGTGGCTAATAACCATATTATGTTGGATATTCATATCTTTGAACAAAAAGTGAGGATAAAAATTAACAGTAGAACAGGCATGTCTCTAATGACACAAATTTATGGGACAGTAAAAGGAACATAATCATGACCAATGTTAATGGGAACAGGATAGAAATATATGTTAGGGACAACAACCATATTTGTGAAAATCAATTTGAGAATTAAAAATCTATCTCTACATACAGTTAAGAAATTTTACGTTCAATATTGGGTAGAAATTGATTGAAACCCTTATGGATCTAGATCAGTATAATAAAAAGAGTACAGTAGGAGTCAAGAGATCTATGAAAACTTTCCACAGTTATTTATGTTGGGACCATCAGAGTTACATACATGGCTAGTGGATATAGAGCTCGTAAGAGAAGCAAATCTATTTGTGTGTAGGCTATGGAAGATTCATTTTGCCTTATAAGTCCAAAGTTGAAGAAACAATTCTCCAATTGAAGAGTTACTATAGTTAATACTAGTAGTAATAATATTAAAGACACATTGAACTTTTTGTCTTTCTGGTGATTAACATGTAATACTGAACAAATACATTAATAAAAAAGCTTATCCTGTATTCAGTATTCATGAGATCTTATCATCATTATATAAAGTGTCGTGCTTTCCTAAAATCAATATTCATCAAATTTCTGCAATGTCCAAAATGGCTGAACTTTTAACCATAAACATTCACTTGTGATTATTTAAGTGCAATAAATTGCTAAACAGAATAGCATAGCCCAAATATGTTCAAAGTGAAAATGGGCAATTTGATGCAGGACAAGGAATAAATTATTCCTTACTCTGACACCATCTTCATAATTCCAGAAACCAAAAGGGAATTGACAACACACATGTATAAAGTTTGAACTAAGATAGAAAAAAATGGTATGTGGTTAAATGCTTTAAACATATGGATAATTACTGAAAGCAAGTTTTTGGAGTGCTTAATAAACAATAAAGAAAAATACACAAACCCAGAAAAGATGAAAGCTATCAAAAATGTTACTTCTATAAATAGAAAGTAAATAAGATAATGTATTTAGAATATAATAATTAATTGTGCTAAAGTGAAAATATTAAAGTTAAAATATATTGATAAAATAAGCACTTCTATATTGCAAAATATTTAAAAGAATAGACCAGGATACAGATCAAGTAAAATAATAAATAACAATGGTAGTAATTAGAGTTCTAGAACTTTCCATTACTATAGTACTGATACCTGGGATAGAACTGAGACCGGAATAAAAGTTCACCTGTAAGAAGAATCCAGGTCTTCACTCACATACTTATATCAATGAAGCTGTTCACATTTATCTGAAGGAACTACAAGATCAAGTGTTCAAGGAATTATGTATCACTCAGTGATCTCCACTACTGAAGGTTCAAAAGGAACTTAGGGACTTTTTGCACACCACACTAGCTTTATTATGTTTTTGTATGTTTCTATCACTGAGTATCACAAGTGTTAATATAATACTAATCTTTGTAAGTGTTAATATGTTAAGCATTGTTAAGTTTCCCTGAGTTATAAATATTTATGTTTGTCTGACCACCTTATTAGAATCACAGTATTCATGGTGGCTGTATGCAGCTGAAACTGGCACAGTTCATTACAGGATCAAATTTGAATTGTAATTTTGTCTTGTAGTAGTTGGCAATAGGATTCTGATCAATAGCTAGTACTTAGTAGTCATAATAAGGTTAAACCTCATAGTTAAAAGTGGTTGGATAAGTCAGGCTATTGGGAAATTTAGTAATCATGTAAAAAAAAAAACTTATTAGTTATTAATTTGGAAAATATAGGGGATTTGAACATAGACTTTCAAGCATCCTTCAACTATCCACATTATCTCACACCACTGATACACATGACCACACATATGCAGAAAAGATAAATAATCACCAATATACATATTTCATGCTGAAGCAGTACTCATCATTTGGTCCAGATCATCAGCTCCCATATATATATATATTGTAACGAGCACATACTGTGCTGGTCAAAATCGTGTATTCATTCAACAAGACCAATAATCCAAGCAAAAGTACCTTGAATCCAACCATGCACAAGATACATATGTCAGGACAAGGATGAATCCTAACCTATTTGCCTAAACTATTGCCTCTCTGACTAATGGATAACGTTTGTGATTACATTAGCAGTGCTTGGTTTTATTCTGTCCCAGCTGGAGATCATGGTCCACATAGAGACTCAAAATAATAAAGGGTTTATATGAAAAACCAATGGTTTAATGGATTCTGATGATTGCAGAATGGTACAGATATGATTTGATCGATTACTAATGGATTGAACCATAATAATGATAATTCTTTCTGTCAACATTATAAAGAAGTGAATTTAAATCACGGAAATATTTAAATAAATAGAGTAATTAATATTAGAGATTGGGAGTGATGACAAACTAAGCTTATTTAAAATAACAATATTATAGGAATTTATTAGGGAATTTAGTACAAAATAAGTAGTCTTTGTTTATACAACTTGGTTATTTTATTTAATTCGTTTTGATGCGGCTTTGACAAACAATGTAAAAGTTTGTTATTGGTCGGCCAAAACCAATCAGCAATAAAATATTATTAGCCCTCTTCAAGATATTATAAATAAATCTGTTTTATATATATATTACAAGATATGAAAGATGGGCATTTAAAACACTAATACATTTAAAATCATTTGTATATAATGAGTGAGGGAAGCAAAATAGTTCTTAAATAAATAATTGACAATTATACAGTCAGATTTAATTAATTAACAAAATTGTTTTGTGAAGGATGTGCCATCACAGCAGAGAGCCTTTCAGGTTTGCTAAATAAAGATATAAAATGATGAAGAAGGCAGTATGCTATTATAGATTACAACAAAAATGAATGAAGTCTGTTATGAACCTCTGGGTGGCTTTGCTAAAGGAAATTCCTAGTAAATGCAACTAGATGATGAGAAATGCTGGCCCTCCCGCCAAAACATATCTAAATAATCATAATAATATTTGGATGTGCTGGACTTTCCATACACATCTTAAATGGCAATGCCCGAAAATGGATCCCTTGGTATGAACTACGTCTACTTTGAGGGAGTGTGAAAGATTGGATTGTTCATATTTAAATTTCTGAAGGTCCTGATGAGTAAGTAGGCAAGCAAAATAATAAATGAATGGTTGTAGCTATAAAAAACATTAATGCCTTAGACATATATATAGATAGTGTATCACTAACAAAATTAATCAATGAATTCCTGATTAAAATAATCAGTTCCCTGGCATCGATAGAAAGTCCCCACAAACCTTAGTCCACTAATGAATGAATCATAAATATATATATATATTAACTAAAATATAAATTGTTTTCCACACTTCACAAATATTTCATTGATTAATAAGTTCTTAAATAGTTTATCAAAGATTACACAATAAGACTGTTTTTAATTAACATAGACGGGCATTGAATATCAAACTAATAAATTGTAAATCATAATTTTAATATTTTTCTGACAAATAAAATATATATATGAAATATAGACTGATAAAATTCTATGATAAATTTTACTTAATTGATTCACTAAAATTATTTATTCTTTCAGAAATAATGACAGGGCTATTTTAAATTGGAGGTAATAGTAACATACTTTTAAAATAATTTCAATCATTCAAATAAATTTATATATGATGTACAAAACTAAATGAGCTTTCTAAAATAAGCTTTCTAATAATTAATTTACAGGAAGTAAATCTCCTGTAATAATTTTTAACTGGAGAAAATAAGGGGAAGGGGATTTAAAGTTAGTTTTTCATCGAGTTTTGTACTTGGCAATGTCAGTAAGTCAAATATTATAAATAAACCAACAAAATTTAATTTAAGTTTGCCACATCAAAATAATGTAAGATTTTATAAGAATTGATATTTTAAATTTAATAAATTTAAACTACGCATTTTAAAACTAAGTTGCATAAACAAATATAGATAATATAAATTAACATTGATTTGGAAAACAAGTAAAATGGAATCAATGGCTTGTGGCGAATTGGACGTTACCTCAGAATCAATCAGTAGGCATTCCATGGCTTGAAACAGGCATTTACAGTCAGATCATTAACAGGCTTCCTTGACACAGTACAGTTTCAGGCTAGATGTTGAAAGCACTGGAAAGGCGTTGATGAGCTGGTGGGACAGAGCTCCGGAAAATAATGGTCGATCTTTTAGCCAGTCATTCTATGGGCATGATGTACTATATCTCTAAACTACTCTTTTCAGATAAAACTCAACAAATAATTAATCCTTATCAAATTTTCCACTATTTATGTGTTCTGATCTTTATCTATAGGATTGAATCTACAGTAACAACTGCCAATTGTAATTGCTGTAAGCAGTTCTGTGAGGTTGGTGCCTGCTTTGGAGGGAAAATCTATAACTCTGCATGAACATGCCCCAAGGGTTGATTTGCTAATTAAAAAAAAAACAAGCATATTAAGTTTATCAGTCATTGTACTAACAAAATCTATTTAATTAAGGTTTAGATTAACAAAACTGTAGATTTTATTCAGAAAATTTTTAGGAATTTGGTACAATGACTTCAAACATATTTGACATAAACTTAAGCAGAAATTTACAAAATATTTCTTAAAAATATTACATTGTTTAAATAATTGATTCTCAAGTATACATTGATTAAAAGATAAATATAAAATGTTACCCACTAATTAATTGAAGAAAATGAACTTTAATAAAGAATTTGAAATATTTGTAACATTTTATAGATATCTAGGATTCAATTCAATTTAATAAAATAAACACAATATACATTTTTACAAATATAAAATAAATAAACTAATATAAAAGGTTAGTTTTAATTATAAAATAAGATTAATGAAATATAAAAGATTATAATATTGATTAAAATATACTACTACCTATTATGAGATGGGTGTCAGTTAATAAAGATTGGGTTCAAATCCAGACTAGTGCTGATGACATTGGCACTGTACTATATTTCCAGCTTCAATATGTACGTTACAGTGTTTTTTTATTAGTAAACATGAAAAGAATAAAAGTTCGCAAATAAAACTTCCTTTTTAAGAATTAAAAATTGAAAATTAAAATTCTATACTAAACTAATATATATAAAATCGAATTATTAAAATAAAACTTTATTAAAAATAGAAAAGGTATTTTAAAAACAAAAACTTAAAAAGATTTGGAGGTATAAAATATATCTTTAAGTTTGAAAACAAATTAATTAATGTTATTGAAAAATGGAAATGATTATTTTAATTAGTCAAAGTGAACTAGCCTTTGGGCATTTAAATGTATAAGCAATGGTCAGATAGGAAAACAATAGAAACTAATAGCAAATGAGAGAAATCCATCGGGAAATTGGATCTCAATGGAAGGATCATCATCATCGATGACGTAATGTCCATTGAATCCTTAAAATTAATATAAAAGGAAAAGTTTGGAAATTATTAGTTAGTTATTATGAGTGGACAGATATGTGTTAGTGGAGAGTCGGAGGTGAAGGGATTGAAAGACGCACTTTCAATTCTTTCAATTGTTAAAGAAAAAAAATGAAACGTTTTCTACATTGAGGGCCAACTAAAGTAAAAAACCTCCGGATGAATAAATGAAACGGCCAACAGAATACCAATCTTTTTAGGACAGCGTGGGAATTCACGTTCAAATGGCAAGCAACAGATAAAGATGAACTGTTTAAAACCGTAAGAATTTTATAATTAATGAACATTAAATTAAAAGCTTTCCGTATTTAAAATAATTGCAATAGAATCCTATCTGACCAACTTTATTTACTAATAAGTAATTTTAATTTGATGTATTTCTTTTGTAAAATCATTTCCATTTATTTTTTTTGTTCTTTTAAGTTTTATTATGACTGTTTTGTTTTTCATTAAATTAAATTATATAAATGTTAAACTTAAGTCGGGTGTGAATGGCTATATAGATTTGTAAAGTTATATTAGGGGAGGGTAGTCTTGGGTTATTTGTTTCATAGTTAAATTAGGTCAATGGATTGGATATATTGGTGTAATTAGTAGATGTAGTATGAGATTCGCTATGGGCAGAATTGCTGTATATGCCGCACAAAACCTTATTGCCTATGGATGGGATTGTAAGTCAGCAAAAAGGGCCGCGGTCCCTTCCTATGGAGTTTTTAGTTTATTGTTCTTTTTGCTATACAGATGTAATATTACTGTATTGGACAAGAGTCAATGTTTTCTCTAACTATACTGTTCAGATGTCCATTCCTGACAGTATAGTATATTGTGCTGTTGTATTTTCATGCTACATTGAATACATCAATGTATCAGGTGGATTGACACCGGTTTGACTGTGAACTTTTGGCCTAAGGTTAAATAAGGATAGAATATTTTCTTTTCAAATGCAAATCTATGTAGTCTATTCATACTCGACACTCTAAATAAAAATCCATTAAATTTAAATTGGGTATAGATGCTTGCATGGATTCGTTACTGGTTAATTATGTTTTTGGTTTTCATATTTGATCAAAATGTATAGACATTCGGTAAATACTGATATCTTACAGTGAGTATCTAAGATGTATTTATGTCAGATGTCTTTTAAGTTATTGGTGTCTTGTGGCATCTTATGATGAATGCCATTGGGTTTCTTATAAATTCCCCTCTGCATTTCCATCAATGACTTTATATTTTGATCGTTTATGTTTACTTTGGAATGTTTTTGACCATGTAATCTATGTAACTGATCTATACTCAACATTTATAAAGCAAACTTTTATAAATCCATCTGTGTGAACTTATAATAGTATAAAAATTAAAAATGTAAATTAAAATCTAAAATAAAAGTTAAAAATGTTAAATGTTAAAGTAAACATACTAAAATAATAATGTTAAATTTTATATATATGTGCGTAAATAAATATTTGTGTGTTAATTACTGGCAGTGGCTTATTTTATTCTTTTTTATATATTCTTAGATAAGAATTTATTATAAAATATAAATCTCTGCTATTCCACTGAGCTAGTGACAATGGGCTAATGACCGGAATCAAGCAATATAAATTTTTTTTGACTTACGTATCTGCCTACTTTATAAATTTTTCTAGGTTCAAATGCTTAGATGGCGCCCTTGTAGTGCAGATTATGTTAGTCTCCCTATTTCTGGATCATTATAATATATATGCAAAACCATAAAACAATACAATACTAGATTAAATCCAAAATTTTACCAAATCCTTACACAACCATGGTTTCATCTACTACAAATAGACCTTCTCAAGTGAAAATCAAACTAAAAAAAATAACATATATATACAAACAAACAAACCTTACCATAATTCATTTCAATGTCCACCTTTCCTTAATATCAAAAGAAGTCTTCATAAGATTGATAGCCTCAGAATCAAGAAGTTTTATCATCAGTCTCCTTTATTCTTTTTAACTCATTCTTTTCCTAAAAACTAACTGAAGCATTGTCAAACAATATTCTATGACCTGTATTCAATTCATAAATACATAAATCTGAGTTAAGATACCTATGTTTAACTCTACTTATATGAACCTTAACCCTTTCTTTAAGGCTAAACTTACTCTGGCCTACATAAAATTTACCACAACTGCATGGAATCTTATAAACAATACCAGGAATAGACTTATTGTCAAAAGACTGTTTTGAACCATTAAGTAACAAATTCAAATCAGAACCTTTCTTCCATGCAACCTTCATTCCACCTAACAAATGACTATTCCTATAAACCAAATTATAAATTGAAGCCTTAAATGGTAATGACATATAATCATTATCCTTACCAACAAAATTCTTACCATCAAAATCACAACTATAAGCATTATTATTAAATACAACTTTTTTAACAAAATCATGACTATAACCCAATTCTACATATTCAGCAGCGTATAAAAGGCTGATAACTATCAGACCTAATAATATTTCTAAATTGTTTAGATTTTATAAAATGACTACAAAACAAAACATCATTAACCTTCTCAACATTTAAATCTAAAAACTTTAATTTTACAAAATCAAAACTACCCCCTCAATTGCAAACTTAATACTAGAATCAAAAGCATTCAATGCACATAAAAACTCTTTTAATTTCTCTTTCTGAATAACAAACAAACAATCATCAACATATTCATTATATGTTTATCAGCAAAAAATAAATAAATAAATAAATATTTTTTTTTACTTTATGTACTTGCTGTTACTCTCTCCATTTTTTTTTTAAATCTCTGAACATTCTTTTCCCTTTTAGCCAATTATATTTCTCCCCATTTGCATATTTCTGTTAAAATGAAAGAGGAAAAATGTGTTTATCATTCTATCAACTAATTCAAGTTAAATTAATTAAATAAATCATTTTAACCACTAAAGTTTTATATATATAGGACTAGTTAATTAAAGAGAAAAACAAATAATGGTTGTTTGTTTTTATTTATTTTACTAAATTTGATGTAATATGCTGTTGGTTTTTGCAGATTAAGCATGGCTTGCCTAACTCAGTGATTGGAAAAGTGCAAGACTAATATATGAGATAAAATAAATATATAATAAGCAAAGCAAAATGAAACTACACAATCTCATCATTAAAGTCCATTTAAATACAAGTATCAAGTATATACAAAGTGCTAACCATGATAATCAAGTCACCTAGAAAATAGAGAAATTTTAAATCAATTCCACCAAACTATATATTTGTACCCAAATATAAGGTTACAATATATATATATATATTGTAACAGTCAGAATTGTCTATCTCGCTAACACACTGCAGAATTCAAATCCCAGACACGAAACTGAACATTCTAGGAGGGGTTGCCTTCTAGATATACTAAGTTCGAATCTAAAGTCCAAATTTCACAGCGCCACCTACATGATAATGCATCTGATGCTACTACTAGTAGAACCTTTGACCGGTGCCTGGTGGTCAGGGAGAAACAAAAGACTCTATACTAAAAGAAGTTTGGGTGGCTAATTAACGTCTATGGATTTACAAAAGAAATGCAGAAAATATATATATAGACCGAGACAGTGATAGGAATCAAATAAAATAAGAGATCAAATTTAGTTTTAAATAATTTCACAAAATTTATTTATATAAAATATATATATAATGCCACTGTCTGCTTATATGAGACAGGGACACGTATTAAATAATTGTTGGCATTATATTCCAATAAATGACAAGAAGGTTTTTAAAGCAAAATGATATATTCTATTCCTCGGGCTAATAGCATTACGATAATGTGTTTGACGAGATAGGAACATGTGCGAGGTGCTTTGAGTAATTATACGAGTTTAAGAAAATATTTGAAAATTAAGTGTTATAAACTATTTATTGATTTCGAGAATAGCATGGACAAAAGCTTACTAAGCAACAAAGTGGGGATGTGATCAAGGCATTTATTTGATAATATTAATAATAGAGTTACATTGGGAGGTCAGTATTGCTGATAATGAATTTATTAAAGTTGGAGGGTGTGACACGTTTAAGTCACGGATGCTTTGTAAAATAAATATAAAATAAAACAATATTGAATATCCGGCATGATTACGGAGGGCATCTCGCCGCTAACCCATAGGAAACTATTTTATGAACAGCCAAAACTTAGCAACTGGGTGATGATTGCGTTCAATTCTCAAGTGTGTCATTTGTGGACACACTCTGCCTGGAAAATGCAAGAAGTGAAGAGAACGGCCTTGGCCGTGTAAAGAATCCTTGGAAAATTAAAACAAAGCGGTCTCAACAACCAATTCATTTACCAGCAATATGAGACTAGTGTATATAAAACATACTGAATGGGTTTTACTTGGATTAAGAGAAATGCCCAATCAAATTCCCAGAAATTCATTTAAAAGGGTCTGCACATTCTTGACGTCAATGATGAACTTTGTAATTAAAGTAGAACACAGTAATTAAAATAGGAAAATGCATGCTTGCGGGTTTGAAAAGTAAGTATAGATTTATATACGCAATCATGCATTAGGGGACACATTTAATCATTGACCTCGCACATACTCTCATATTAGATTAAAATCAATAACATGTAGATTTTAAACTATGTGATTATATTATATATTAAAGAAAAGAATCGCCCTCGAACGAGTGATTTGCAAGATAATAAAATTGGAAAATTATTTAGAAATTTAAAATATGCCTTCATAGCGGCATCTTATTTTCATCAAAGGGAATAATTCACTCAGTCAAAGACGATTCTGACACATTATCATAATAAAATAACAGAAAGCTTAATAAATAGAAAATATTAACCCAAGGATAGAGAGCAAAATATTGATTATATTTAAACACATTAAAGAAATACATAATGAAGTTATGTGAAATATAAAAAAAACAATTTAAAATAGCTATAGCATGTTAGTTATCACAAGAGCTCTTGGGTTAATTTAGGGTTACCTCTGGAGAAGCACTTTTAGATAGATTGATGGTCGGCAGGTTTTTATATGAATTAACAGCAAAATCTGGAAATGTTCATATTTTTAGCAGCAGCAGCAGTTCCAGGGTTCCCTGTGTGATAGCTTGATGGTCTACGGCAGCATATGGCCATTCCAGAGAGAAATAGCCTTCTTGCGCTCTACTCCATCATGTCAAGATTTACAAATTACTACAATAATTTTGGTTAGAAACATTAGACCTCAGAATGATTTCTCTTAGAAACATTAGAATGGAGAACAAAAGAAAACCCTCCTTTTTATAGTAGAATTTAACAATAGAACTGCCCTGGAGTATTACAAAAATATATCGGACTTATCAGCTGTAATTAAATCTATCCGAATGTCTAAAGGAATTCAACATTTTTAATTAATTTCTTTTGTTAATTTCCCTGTCGACATTCGAATTACAAACTAGATTTAATTAAAAATTCCTTTTACTAATTAAAGAAAACCTTAAGTGGACATCTGCTGTTTTTAGATAAACTTATATAACATTAACTAATTAAACTATTGTCCCTTATTTATTTTAACAGAAATACTTGGAATGACTTTTATTAAATTAAACGAAAATTATTTTACTTTTACATTGCAATATTTGAATCTATTTACTAAACGAATATTTACTAAATGAATTTTATTTTAAATCAAAAATATATTACGATGGTAATATATATTTGTAAATAGATTCAAACAAAATAACTTTAACAATTTATAATTTTGATATGTTTTAAAATGCATATCATAGTGTGTGCGCAATTACAACTTATATAACCTACTTTTTAATAAATCAAAATTATGTGAACATATACATAATCCATAATATTTTATTTTATTTGGGAATGAGTTATATATATAATACGAGCATTGTACTCGTGGTTTAAAATTAGGCGGGATTTTCGGTATGTAAGCGTATTGTAGACACACTACGATAGATTGTGGTTCAAACTAAAGTATGAGGGTAGGAAATAGGTGAAAAGGGTGAAACGAAGATCTGCAAATCAGACCTTACTGTTTCAATATATATATATATGGAAATCAGTTCAAGACCTCAGATCATCAATTTCTGTTGAAAATTTTTAAAAACTCAATGAAGACTCTTGATCAAGCTAGTTAAAGAATGATCTGATAGATTAATATATTGGCATCATATGACGTTGAACTCAACTATAAGCCAGACAACTCATTTATAAGCTGGGTAAGGAAATCGATTGCACTGATTCACTGTCAAGATTACTGGATGCCTGCATGTTTGATCCTGAAATTGATAGAATTGAGCATGTTAAGTAGTACTGTAGTAGCCAAATAGAATAAAACAAGATTCTGGTTACCAAATATTAAAGAAATGGATAAAAGGCAAATGACCTAGAAAACAATATAGTTATTTTGTAGAGCCTATACAGAATGTGTGTGAAAGCCTATTTATGTGCAATAGATGCATTTTAATAACAGATTGTGGATTAATTATAATTGAAGGCAGAAATCAAGTGTCAGAATTGCTTCACAAATGACATTTGGTTAGCATGATCATTTGTGTGATGGCCCAGTATTGATCCATGAGATTGAACAAGCAATTAATAATTATAAAGAATGTCAATCCACACCTAAATTACCTTCAAAAAAGTTGGAACATTGACCACAAATCACTCATTCTTAGCAGAGGCTACATATGGATCATTGTGGACTTTTCAAAGATATATTTTCATGGTTTGATCAACTTGTATTCTACGTGGTTTAAATATAGAGTGATTAAAATAATAAGGAGAATACCATTAAAGTCTTAAATAAATTATTTACATCTCATGAATATTCTGAAACTATAGTTTCTGATAATGGAGCATGTTTTATTTCAATGCAATTAAAGACTTTTTAACTAACAAGAGGATTTGTCATGTGTTAACATTTCAATATCACTCTGAGTCTAACAGTTTAGCTAAAAAGGCAATGCAATATTTAAAGACAACACTAAATAAAACCTATATTAAAGATTTTAATGAAGTATTAGCAGCTACCATTATCTACCAACTTTTTACTCTGAGTATTCTTATTAGGAATATATCTGCTGAAATTTTAATAAAACAGAAATTCTTTATATATCTCAATATTGGCTCCAAGTAAGACTGTAATAAGAGAAAAACATTTTAATAGCATAAAATTTAATGTTGGAGACAGTATGAACATATGAGGTTTTGAAAAAAAAAAGTGGTTGCTTGGAGTTGTATTAAATGTTTATCAAAATAACTATGACTACTACAACTAGCCAATGGAAATCAAGTTAGATAATAAATAATTAATTTGACAAATTACCAAAATGAACCTCTAGAAGCAGTAAATGTAAGATAGATCTCCATTAGCAGAAGTGAACACTCTAGTAAAAGAGGATGACTGTGCTAATACATCATCAGTGAGATGAAGAAGCTCTGAGAAATAATCAGACAGATGAAACTGATCTATCTATAATGAGTAACCAGTCTTTCAATTTACCAACAGTGTAAGTGGTGGATTCACTCAGTTCAAGACAGTCTGAACAAGAAGAGAGAATACCAAGACAGAAGGAAAAAAGATCTGTACAACCATCTAGATAAGTGAAAGATAGCACAATACCACAGAAATTAAAGGATTATATTTGTGATTAATTGACTATTTTTTAGAGTGAGAGTAGTGAATATACTGTATGACTAAAATGAACATTTTTGCAAATATATTATAATTACTTTCAAAAAAAAAAAAAACTTTACAAAAGAAAAAAATATTGGTTATTTACAAAAAAAAAAGCTAAAATAAAGGAACATTTATTTTATATATATATTATAACCTACACTCCCAGCACCGCTCATATACATTACATGAGCGAAATGCCCAGGTGCCAGTTCTATTAATAAATAGAACAATATAACAAAATCTATAATACAAAATTATTACTGAGACTCTATATTTAAGTTTATGTTCAGCTCAGCTCAGTGGGAGGCTATAGGCAGTTCATAAGATATATGATAATAAATGAATAAAAGAAGAAATATTACAAAACATTTAATATAATGTAAATTCCTTTGTTAATTAATTGTATGATAAAGAATCATAATGTTTATTTGGTACAGTCTATTAAAATATACTTTAAACTTAATTTCTTCCTTCATCCAAGTATAACATATATCAGCTTGCTATAATTATATTCTTAAACAATTCTATGACTTGGCATATCATAATCTAAACATCTACTTTAATGCCAATCAAGAAATAAACAATAAGATCTCAGGGAATTTTAACAAACACAGTTGAATTAAATAAACTACATTGGCCCATAAATTATAATTCTAAAGTATGATAAAAATGTAATGAAACAAATTGACTAAAATATTTTACTGTGTTTCAATAATAAGATAATGACAGAGATAGGGTATTTTAATCTCATATCATCATCTAACAAATATACTGACTTGGCAACCTTTCTAATACGTTTATCCAGTGGCAAATGTTCTTTTATAATGTTTGGATTAAGAAAAACAATATTGTCAGACACCAGCAAATTTAATATTATAACTCTAAAATAATATATCTATTTTGTAATAGATTTATGAAATGTGGAAATGGAAATACGAATGTACACAAGAATAACTCAAGACACAGTTTTTAAGATTTTAAATAACTAAAACAAATCATTTATTACAATAAAATAAACTTGGTTTAACATGATATTTACAAATGGACTATTTGTCTTACAGATTTTTAAATTATCAAATAAACTTTGAGCATCAGTTTGGGATTATCCCTACTATCAAAGCAAATTAATAACAAAACTTAAATATCCTGACTTCGAACACATGCTTTGCCTACATGTTTCATCTACATGACAATAAATAAATAACATGTTATATTATTAGCACAAAAAAAATACTTTTGAGAGGATATTACTCTTGATTAACAAAATAAATCAAATTAATTATATTTGGCTCTCAACAAAGCAACTTTCTCTAATTGACTAAATAATCACTTTCAATTACGTATATATCTTTCATGCATAGCAACAAAATCATGTTTATTCTGATGATTTGATGATTTATAACCTTTATTTAAATAAATACACTGTATTTTAAAATATTTATTTCCCGTTTTAATCTCAATACTTTATACTTCTATTTAAATGAATGTAATGTATTTCAAAAGCATTTATTTCTCATTTTAATTTCAATAATTCTATACTTTATATACGCGATATTATTTATATTACGCGTGTGTGTGCACGTTCAAGCAGCAATAATATAAAACAATCTTTTCTATAAACTCTCCATTCATTAAGAAAATATCATACAATTATTTTATTTCGGACAATGTCGTAATTCATCAATGAAATAAGACACTAATACTACATCAAGAATTAATCTAACAATTTATCTGGCCACCTATTAATTAACACATAGCTATATTTTCATGATTATACATACTATACGTTATAAGGGAAATCTACATGAGGAGCAGCTAAACTTTTACTGAACACTTCTACAATAATTCATCTGATTCTAAATATACTTTTGGTGGAGAACATTTACTCATCACCAAGAATCCAAGAAAAACGTCACATAACTTCCTAAGCATCATTTAATCATACTTCAACAATAACTCATCTACTTCTAAATACATTATTGGTGGGGACTTATTCCTCATCACCAGGGCCCTAAGAAAACATCACTTCAAAATATCATTTAATCATACGCATATAATATCAACTAGGCTCTACTCATGGAAAATTATTAACATAGACTAAATAAGCAAAATCTTTTATCCCTACAGACATTATAACGCAATCAGATTTCTTTCCATTCTCATAGCTTTTCTAAATATTGAACATTATAAATACACGCTGGCAGATAAATACATACAGATAACATACCAATCTGTTCAACTCAGCAGAATACGACAACGTCTGAAATTTATACATAAAATATTCACAAACTGAACTTTATCAAACAAATGTCATAATTGTGCAAAACAAACACACACCCGTGAACAAAAATATATAAAATTAACTCTAAATTACATACTATGCAGGCAACATGGTAATTAAATATTGCATTAAGGTATAACTTTTAATTCAAAATAAACTTTAGGTTACTTTTAAAATTTAATATTTATAATTATTACAAATGAACTTTCTTTCATATCTTGCAAACTATTTCTATTATACGTTCGTTGATTCAAAAAAAAAAAAAATTCTCACTTTGAGATAATAAAGTATGCAAAATAAATATAAACCTCTCTAATAATATATTTAAAAAATATTTCTTTCTTTTACCTTCGTAAAAGAACAATAAGACCTATTTGAACACAATCAATTTTTACCAGCGTATTCCTCATTTGAATACGCTTCAGAGACGGTCTTGAAGATCAAAATAACCCAAATTATAAATGAACATAATAATAAATAAGCCTATCTACCTATCATATACATTAATTATGACAAGCAATAAAAAAAAATAAAGAAACAAAGGTTATTAGTTTTGTAACTTAAAAATAAAAGTTCACTTGCAAAGCTCGGTTCCAGGTTTATGAAACAATATGGGACACATTCCAAACTGAATTTAAATTAAAATAAACTGCTGTAGGGTAACCAAACAAATATAATCATGCTTAAATAGGACTCAGCATCTTCAATGTTCATAACAAAGTTATTTAAGTTACTGTATCATACATAAGCAATCAATTTGTCTTCTATTATGATGAGAATATAATAAATTCTTAACTACTGTTGGACAGGAATTATCTCACTTATTCCGTTGTAGTTCTAAATTAAATACGTAATTATTTTAGTAGTTTCTTGAATAGCATTTAACACTTTATAATTTATTATACGCCTGGTTTATTCTTAAATATTGTCCATTAAGATACCGTGTTTCCTTAGTAATTCTTCAATTAATAATATTTTGTTTTATTTTCCATCTTTATCGAAGAGAACAAAAATTACCCGCATTTCTATCCTTCCATTCGATTTAAGCAAATACTTAATTTGAAGTAGCTCACATTTTATTTCCTTCATTTAAAATACGTATTATTTCCAGAAATACCAGACAAACAAATACTGTCATCTCTTTATGATGAATTTAAACATGGCATGATTTATCAAACTATGCATATCCTTAAATTTATGTTTAATTCTCACAAAAACATAACACGGAAAATAGTGAAGAATTAAAATATATTCTGTAAAATAGTTCTGCATGCGTTTTCCAGATATATTAAAGAACACACGTTGGTTAATGATACAACAATAATATTCATGCAATTTATTCCTATTTAAAATGACAATTAAGTGAAGTAATGTAGACTGGACGTTATTAACATACATTTTTTTAAAAAAGCACTAGTTAGGAAGAGGTTAATTCAATATGTTTAAATCAAGGAGAGTAAAGTAAACTGAGTACCTTTTTAAAATTTAGAACTGCATTCTGAAATTAACTTGTCCCATAATAAATTTCTTGGGATTCTTTCGAAATTTTACTCCAAAGTCTTTTTAAAATCAATTTGACTTCAGCAACTGGTTTTACTTTCACAAAAATGAGCCACTGTTTTTGGCTACAATTACATTACATAATAAGCAAATTTTCCACTGGAGATCTTTGTTAAATAGCTCTCTTTAGCAAAGTTCATTTCCTTCCACCAGGTTACTCCCACGCTTCTCTTCTATCTCAGCTAATTACATATTCAAAAAAAATCTTTTAAAAAAAAAATCACTTTGATTTTTAGAATTAAAATCAAGATAAAAATAATAATAAAATAAATAGCTTTTACAAACTTGAAAGAAAAATGAATATTAATTAACTATTAAATAAAAATGATTAATAATTTATTTAATTTGTAAAATAATCTATTGATTCAACTATCTATTAATCATTGGAAAGAAATATATATTTGTTAAATTATTTAAGATAATTACTGTAATTTAAATGTTTTTTTATTGTGCATGTACTATTGTTTGCTGTTATTAAAAGATGAAAATGAAATGAAAATGATGCAGAGTCATACATGCATGCACATGTACTACAACCTAAATATTAAACTATCTTAACTAAATATAATTGAAATGGCTATTAATTGTTGACAAAAGGATAAGTATTAATGAATAAAGGATTTTGAAACCATTCAACCAAATATTACACTAACATAAAATAACTTTGCATCTTTCTGACAAAATGTATTAATTCCATTAATAAACAACCCTTCTTCCTTACATTAAATACCTCATTAACCACACTAATAATAATGAATACCTATCAAGTGGTCAATAAACTGCATAAGCAACCCATATCTAAGCTTTAAACAATCTCCAGCAAAAAAAAAAATTAAATTATAAGGCTATTTCATTTTTTTTAAATATAATATAACTATTTAATGCAAGATACAAAGTATCTTAAACCCTTGTGCCCATTCAGATGGTCACAATATATATATATATATATATATATATATATATATATATATATATATATATATATATATATATATATAAAGGTTATTAATTGAAAATCTATAAAATTAGTTTAAAAAATAATACAATAATTTAATTTTAAAGAGTTATCTCTGGATTGTTTATTTGTTAACATATTAAAGAAAAGTTACTTTATATTAATGTGTTTTATTGGAGGAACAATGTCATCAAGTGGGATGAATTGTCATATGTATCAGTACCTAAACCAGTCAAAATTAGACAATCCCAACATCAATAACAATCAACAATTTCAAACTGTTGTCAAGTCAATCTCCTTTTACCAATAAAAGAGATTGCCTTAACAACACTTTGAAATTGTTATTGATATTGGGATTGTCCAAGTGTTGACTGATTTTTAATGATTATTTACAATTCCATTTATCTTTTAGCACTAGAGGGAGCTTGCCATTAACTATAATCAAATTTTATTTTATAAGTGCCGAAGGAGTAAGAATTCAAAATCTCTATCGGAAAGTCCCTATCTCCATCCAAAATGCTAACTCAAAAGTCAGCACTTATAAAACACGAGACTATCAATCTGAAAGCCTGAACTTTTCAGACACCATAAATGTCTTCAAATCCAACCTTACAAACCAGATAGCTATATGGGTCTGAATTCAGCTCATTTTTACCATATAGTAATAGCGTCTGCAACATAGCATCGCAAAAGCCATCAAAGGTACACTTATAATAATTAATAAAATGAGTCAAAAATTTTGTAACTTGCTTTTAAACTTACATTTAAATATATATATATTGTGTAAATAAAGTTCATATAAATTATAGTCAGAGAGAAACTGAATAAAATCCTCCGCTAGAAAATTTGCATATGCAAAACATGCATTAAATTAATGTAGGTAGATTTATACAAATTATTCTAGTGATTTAAAAACCACAGAAACCTATCAGAAGTGTGTGTATGAGTAAAATGAGGGCACATAAGTACTGATAAGGTATACAAAGCATGCATGTGAATTAGTTTACGTCCCACCTTAAGAAGATAAACTTGTGTATGGGCAGAATAAATCTGTTCATAGAAATTATGTTGTCCATTATATATTTTTTGTTTTATCTCATTAATAAACTCATGTTGTTAAGTTTCAAATTTTGGGTTGAGTTTACTTATTGTCAATAATACTCTTAAGTATATTAATTAATATTTATAATCATTATTTTTTTGAATAAGATTTTGATATATGAGATCAAATTTGGAGTACAATAATGATATAAATTCTTTCCTGAATTTCAATATAAATACAGTAAACTATTCTTGCATTATATCACACAGGTATAATGATAGCATACAACACTATATATATATACATATATATATATATGTGTGTGTATGTGCATGGCTGCTGCATGAATAGGAGATGCCTTGATGCAATGTAAATTTCAATGGCTCTAGTTCCATGAATAGAGCTGGTGTGAAAATGGTGTGACAGCACAAGACCTCACATTTACCAAGACCCAAGCCTGCATGATCTATGTCTTTTGCAAAAATCAAAAAATAAAACATTTTATCACATTCTAAGAAAAACTACATTTCCTTGTTTTATACCTAAATGTTTCACAATGTTCTGGTCATGTTAATGTGAAATCAGCATAGTCAAGAATGATTCTCTTTGCTAACATTTTTATGCATTGAATTAGAATCTACAAAAAAAAAAATTAAATTAGGATGATGTTATTAACAAATTCACAATAAAGCATTGAAGAAAATAAAATATATTTTTGCATTATATGCATTTTATTTTGTTTTTCAAATATTGATTCAAAATCATTCTTATAATAAATAAAATAATGCAAAAACACTGAAAATCCCCAGTGTGATATATGTACATTAACTGTCAGTAAAAGTAAACATGGAATGAACCCATGTGCACTTTATCTTTGATTATATATAAGCATAACATTTGCTGATATACTCACATGCAGAACATGATTATATGTACTAATATGACTTCAAGAATAAGCTATTCTGAAATCATTATAACTAACCAGAGGGAAAAGCTAAGTCTCACATTTAACAATGTCTTAACATTAAAATAATCTCCAGCTAATAGATGTACTAAAGATTGATTTAATATTAAGAGTTTGTTAAATATGAGACTCAGTCTTTACCTCTGATTAGTTATAATGATTTCAGAATAGCCTATAGTTATCTTGAAATTACATTAGTATATGTAAATCATGCTCTGCATATAAATAAGTCAGAAAATGGTATGATTATACATAATCAAAGCTAAAATGTAGATGGACTCATTCTACATTTATATTAACCGATAATTAGTATATGAACAGCTTGCAGGAGGTTTTTGGTGCTTCCACATTAATTCATCTATTTTGGACTATTAAAAATTAATATTTATAATAAATAATTAATTATTTATGCATTATAAGTACCAATTTGTGAACTTTTAATATATCTATATTTGCAAGTAATACTTTTTGATAGTGTTTTCTCCCACTGCAGAACCACCAAGAAGCCCGTAAGTGATAAATTTTTATAGAAAAATGGCTCAAAATCGTTGAAATTGAAATTTAAACAAAAATTGATTAGAACGTCTGAGGCGAGAAATGAAAACACTACATTTTTAAAAAAAAAAAAAAAAAAATTGTAAATATTTTTAAACTTATGAAAAAGACTCCCTCCCCCATCTTCTTGGCTATAAAATAAAATTAGTTAATAAATTCTACATAATTTTAACAAAAGACAGTAGAATTTAAAATTATAAATATTTACACATATTAACTCTTCTGACTTTGATAGCTGCATTGTGATAAGTAACGATTAGCATTAACTAGATTGACACTAACCAACATATTAATTTGTTAAAAGTAATTTTATTTCATATTTTGTTTCATTGGGAATGTCTCATGCACAACTTATATTTTCTATTGAAAAAGTTATCTTCTCACATATTTGTTCAATAATAGAACATTCATATTACTACAATATTTTTTTATTTATTATTATTTCAGTATAATGGCTTAGTCATACTATATAATCCAGTATCTAGAGGTTTTAAGGATTTACATTACATTTACTTAGACAAGAAATTTTCACATATTGTTTATTTGATAAATTTTTAGACGCAATTGCTCATCTTGCACTTTCTTTTATTTAATGATAGATTACAATAACTAAAAATACTAAACAATTGGTTTAGTTCACTCGAATAGATGAAGAATTTTTAAAGTTTTTTCCCAATAGAGTGTTTACAAGTAATATTGTATGGTTGTTACAATCATCAGCATGGCATTAAATGATATCAATTTAATGAAATGCAAGCAATAATATAAAAAATGAGCATTGCCAATTGCTCAACAAGCTTTGTAATAAATGCTTAGCCAGAGAAAGCATTTAAAATATCTGTCAGGAACTGCCCCCCCCCACAAACCTCTGACCATGGTTTCATGCTTTGGCACTCCTCAGAGAGGCATCTGAAGCTACCCTAGCGCCTCTCTGAGGAGTGCCAAAACATAAAACCATGGTCAGAGGTTGGGGGGGGGTTCCTGACAGATATTTTAAATGGTTTCTTTAGCTAAGCATTTATCACAAAGCTTGTTGAGCAATTGGCAATGCTCATTTTTCATATCTTACAAGCTTAAGAGAATAGGATCATATGATCTATGACTATTTTTTGGCTATTTATAGTGCAAGCAATATCTTTTTATAAAATTATTTTTTACTATTTATGTTTTCAATATAAAACATGTTTTCTATGTTTAGAAGAAAAGATTGTTATTCATAATATCTGCAATGCTAAGTATGCTTTTGAGTATTTGTAGTCATATTCATAGTGCATGTAGTCTGTTGAAGATGCTCTTATTTATCCTCAAGTGTCCAAGATGGTATTTGAATGAGGTGTACGTGTAAATGAGCTAATTTAAATAGACCATTTTTTAAAGAGGGGAATGCAAGATTCTTTTTTATTAATAGTGTGGGCATTATTAGAAATGTGCCATGCTTCTTTAACTTGTACTTCTTGTCATTTTGCTCAGAACATAGAGTCCTAACTTTTGTTGAATAAAAGGGGTGAGTGTCCTTGACTTCATGCTCTAAAAAGATTGATTTAATGTTAAAATTAGTCTTAGTATTGTTATATTGATATGATGTGCTACTCTAATTCCGACATTTACCACTATTTCTCAAAGCAAACTGCATTGAAAACTGAGTTGCTGCAATTGATCCTATATACAATCTATAAGGCCTGATTTGGAGATAGTCTGTCCTTAGTGTCATTTATAAGTCAATTTAAAGAAGGAGAGGTCCAGAAACTAATGTTGTATGTGTCTGAGCAAATAATTCTGTAATATATGGTAGGCTAATTCAGGATCAGGTTCTAGTGGTCTGTCTAATATTATATAATAAAATTTCTTAACAGTGTTGAAGAGAGATTTATATCCATCTTATTTTACACAAGACATTGATGCATTTTTCTATATTTGTTTTATGGTCAACTATATATTTAAGTAACATGAAATTTTAATATAGGAAACCCTTAAAATCTGACAATTTATGTGCAGTAGGGATCAGCAATTGAAGATAAATCATGTCGCTAATCTATAAAGAATTAACTATCATTTTATAGTTGAGATGATTGCTATCTCTTTGGACATATAGGTCTAAAAATTTTATACCTTTCAGTGTATCTTCTTGTTTAATGGCCCAATTTAAGTGCAATACTTGTGCAAGCTCTTGTTGAATTTTGGCTGTTTAACTCTCAAGTGTAGAAATGAAAACATTGTCTATATATATATGTTAAAACGAAGATTTTCACGGGTTAAATATATAAAATACATATTTTGCGGGTTCATCCGTGTTAAAAACTTTTGATATTAATATACTGACATTTCGACTTGGTCACATAAGCCATCCAAGTCAAAACGTCAGTATATTAATATTAAAAGTTTTTAATACAGATGAACCCGCAAAATATGTATTTTATATATATATTAAGTTAGGTATAGTTTCTAAATGCTTTGGAATAATTAAATACCCTGTAAGATTGATATTACATATGATAACACTTACTGAAGGCCCATGGGCCACCCAAATTCCATTGCATAATATTTATTGTTTGCCAGGTCCATAATATCTTCATTTATCCATTTTAAACATTCAACTATAAATGTGATTTTATTGGAATCATAATTTGCATTTTGTAAAGCATCTTTAACAATATCTATTAATAATGCATGTAAAATAAAGCCGTAAAGTTCAGTTAAATCTAATGATGTAAATTTTGAGTTTTTACCTATATTCCAATCTTTGATGTTATTAGCATAATCAAAAGAAGATTTTATAGAATAATTACTGAAGCCAATAAATGCTGTCAACCACTCAGCAATCATTTTTGCTGCCTTATAATAATAGATTCTCCCCAAATCCATCACCAATCTAAGTGGACAGCCTATTTTGTGCAATTTGATATTTGCAAATAATTTAGGAGTGAAGGTGGCAGTTGGTATTTGGAGGGGTATTCATATCTTGTAAATGCTTTATTATAAAACTTTGTCAAAATTGAATAAATAAATCTCTCTTTTGATCATTTAAAATTGTAAGTATCTATAGATTAAAATTTTAAATTATCAAGTTGAATGAACATTTTTTGCTGATAATCACTATCATTTAGTAAAACAAGTCTATTACCCTTATCTTTTTTTATATAAACAATATTGTTATGCTGAATGTATTTTTTAATTGTTGTAATGTTATTTAGCCATTCTGAATTGTTTAACTTGTATTATTTTGTATTAATTACTTTCAATATCTTTCCAATAATCTTCTCTCTTTAAGGATAATTTTTACATATTGTTTCAATATCTGCTATGAATGTTAAACCATATTCTAAAATCTTTTAAAATTTTTCAGGGGGGTTGCAGTTAGTAAGGTTTATGAAGCTATTTTTTTATCGACTATGGTAATTGTATTCCTTGCTTTCAGGCCAAAAATGATATTTTTGGTGGTATTTTTTATTTAATTTTAGTGCTATAAGTCTGCATATATCATAAATTTTCTTAGGTATTTCATACCTTTTGCTAATATTTTGTTTCTTATGTTTATCCTGTTTTAAAGATTTTTTTTTTGCATCCTCAGATAATATTGTTAAACAAAATTATTTTCAGTTAAATTAAAATTGTCCACTTATAAACATTGTGTATTTGGATAGTACTATGGATCAGTTATGAATTTTGGCTAATTAACAAATTCCATGACAGTCCAAATTCACACTGGAGACGATCTTCAAATCCCATGTTTTCAAGATCTATATTCTAACTCTACAACTTTATCAAATGCATAATATTTAAGCTTATAAAATATGACTGATAGTATCATGCATAATTATTATGAGGTAGTATTTTTTAAATAAATTTATTTTTTATAAATTATTAATACTAATGCGTCATAAATAAAAGTCCAAAACTTTCATTTATATGTAAATTTTAATAATTATCGCAGCCAAACGGTGCCAATCTGTTTGGTTTAGCGCAATAGTAGGCTACTTAATATTTAGTATATTTCAAACAATTTTCTCAAGTCTGAGTAAAAAGGGATCCTCTTATATTAAATAAAAAATATTTGTAATCAGAATGTGTTTCTAACAATGGAGTCATTCTGAAATCTAAACATTTTCATTTTTGTATAAATTTTATAACTTATCATGGCGAAATGAGGGTCTGTCTGTTCAGTGTAGTAGAGTATATAATATTTAATATATTTGTCACAAGATTAAGATAAAAAAGTAATCCTGTTATATTTAGATAAAAAATATTTGCAATTAGAACGTGTTTCTAACAATGGAGTGATTCGTAAATCTAAACATTTTCATTTACATATAAATTTTTATTAATTATGGCAACGATTTGACGCCCCATTGATGAAGCACTTGTGCCCCGCAAAATCTGCATACCCACACGCGGCAGCCCTGCATATGTGTATTTAATGAATATTTTTTAATACTGCAAGTAGTAAAAATTATGGAGAAGAGTATACGGATTTAATTCTATTGTCGAGAGTCCTATGTTCTAATCAATACAAATAATAATAACAACAACAAAAAAAAAAACAACTTAAATTTTCATTCAATTTGGCAAAAGTGTATCAAAGAATACTGCAGGAATTTAAAATTACGTTATATATAATATTACTAGCGATAATTATTCTAGTTCGGAAGTCATTTTTCTTCCTCGTTAATTTTCTTTCAAGAATAAGTTTAAAGTTACTATTGATTCACAATTACTTTATTTTAATTAACTATTTAATTAGGTACTTAATTTATTGTAATTAATATTATTAATAATTTAGTGCATTTCCAAACAAAGTTATTAACCATAACACAAAATTATATGACTATTCTAATCTAAATATACTTATTATTTTGTAGTTAGATGGCGTTCTGATTGAAATTTAATATGGCGGCTGGAGGCTACGTTGATCTGCGCCACAAGTTAGAATCTAATCATAATTACAGTTCTCAACGTAAACGAGGACAGACTGAAGATACTTATAATACAAAAAAGCGATATAAATCTGTTCCGAAATCTCAGTACGATTACCAAAGTGAACTACAAAGACAGGATGAACTTAGAAAACTGCACGCTGGTATTATTCAGCGTAGGCTTTTTAGTGAACAAGAATGTGAAATAATAGAAGAAAAAATTAATGAAGTTGTTAGGATCGCAGAACAAGGAACATATAGAGAACATACAGTTGACAGAGCACCTCTAAGAAATAAATATTTTTTTGGTGAAGGATATACGTACGGTTCACAATTAGCTAAACGAGGACCTGGCCAAGAACGTTTGTATCCACCAGGTGAAGTGGATGACATTCCTGAGTGGGTCAAAGAACTTGTTATTTATCCTATCGTGAAAGCTAAAATTGTGCCAGAAGGATTTATAAACAGTGCTGTAATTAATGATTATCAGCCGGGTGGATGTATTGTTTCTCATATCGATCCTATTCATATTTTTGATAGGCCTATAGTATCCGTATCTTTTATGAGTGATAGTGCACTCTGTTTTGGATGCAAATTCAGTTTTAAACCGATTCGGGTCTCCAAACCGGTTCTATGCTTGCCAATATCAAGAGGCTGCGTTACAGTATTAAGGTATAAATTGTATTTTTTTTTTAAAAAAAATCGAATTAAATATACATAAGGTATATTATAAAATAGTTAAGCAAACCCAATATGATTAATTACTGAAATTTAATTTCATTATGCAATTAATAATGCCATTTAATATCTTCACACTATTACCCATCATTACATTTATTAATCGTAAAAATATTTAACATAGTTATCTTTAAAAGAACTATATAAATTTGATTACTTTTGATAGACACAATTCAATATAATTTACAAAGCATTTCAATTTTTTATCATTAAAACCGCACATTATCTGCTATATAAGATTCATTTTTTAATAGATTCTTTAAAAAAAAAAAAAAAAAAAGCCTCATGAAACTATATGCAAATATAAAATTACATTAGAATACCATGAGAAAGCTATAATACTATCTTCATCAAATCTCTTAATTCAAGTGTCATCATTACATGCAAATGTAATGTCATAGCCAATAATAACTGCAATATTTAATACCTTTTTATTTAAGACAACTAGTAATTATTACAATGCATATAGATATATGTAATGAGGAAAGTATTAAACCACTAAATATCACATCAAAATTTATGCTTGCTTATAAATTATGAGCAAGCATAAGAAATGGTGATCATGTGATGTTTAGTGGTTTAATATCAATCCTGCCTAATAGGATAGTGGTGGCTATGGTTATTACAGAACCGAAGACACCAAAATGTAAGGGTACTGAACTGAGTTCAGACCTATATGACTAAGCTAATGAGCTTGGATTGAAAATATTGTGTTTTCAATTTTGGACTCTTAGTTTTGTAGTTAAGTAGAGATAAAAGGTGACTGCTGGAGGGTTGCATTAGATCCTAAGATGTAGATGCAGTGCTCCAAGGCCCCTCACTGATGAAAACCACAAACTAGAAACTAATCTGGGGATATTGGATGAATAGGGACTAGATAGGGATTTTATGCACAAGCCTTCTGGCACCATTGATACTCTGGCTTGTACTGAGTGGTACTACTGTATGGAGAGCTTTGCCTGTTTTAATGAGGAAAGTAAATTGTTTCCAAAAACTATTGGATTGTTTGGTGCATCCAACAAGCAATATTTATAATTCTTATAAAACCATAATCCCAACATTATAGTTATTGAATCCAGAATATTTTAATTCCCTCACAATGTGCACTAATATTCTAATGTGCCATTAATGTACAATTTGAAGCATTTTTTTTTTTTCAAAATACCATCTTAAAAAAAATGCAGAATAGATTTTGAGAAAAAGATATGTGTAAGATCAGAAATATGGAGACTCAAAATGAGAATAATATTTTTAGCTTTTTGTGTGTACACATAGTTTTTTATTACATTTATACTAGCTGATTTTATACTTTCATAAAACTAACTATATTTACATGGATTGCAATAATTTTACATATATATATGTACATACTATACGAATAAAGCGTGATAAACAGAGCACAAAAACATTAATTATAAATTATTTGTGTAGAATAATTTTCATTATCTGACAGTTTTTGTATTGATTTATGTTACTGAAATCAGAATAATCATCTTTTATTGCAAATTAATTGAATATTTTTTTAAAATTATTAACATTATTAGATCAAAATCGAATATATAAAGTTAACTGTTACGGATGTAGCTACTTCAGTAAATTGAAAATAAATTATAAATAGTGGGAGCCCCACTAGTGAGTTGATCTTGTTGAATTGTAACAGTAGAGTAAATTTTGTATTAATTTGTGTTTAATTCCTGTTAATCAGTATTATGCTTATATTTATGAATACCTGAGATGTCAAGTAGTTATTTTTTTAAAGAATATGCTTTCACTTAATTTTTATAACTAGAAAGTAGACTGCTATAATCATAGGGAATAATTTGTTACTACTTATTTATTTACAAAATTTGCTTAGCATCTCAATTTTAGAATACATTAATTATCTCTTTACATCATTAAGTTATTAATTGAATGATTCATTATTGTATAATCCAAAGACTAGCACATGTCTGTAGTTTACATGATTTATTTTATAATTATTACTTCATAAACAAATTGTTAATTATATTTGCTTTAGTTTTATTAATGATATAAATTTATGAAAATGATTTATAATCTGAAAATAAAAAAAAATTGAATGTATGTTTTTGATAATAATTTTTTTAAATAAGAGATATCTTAATTAAAAGATAATTTTTGCATATATATATTGTTTAGTGGTTATGCAGCCAATGATATTACCCACTGTATTAGACCAGAAGATGTTGTGAAAAGACGAGCTGTTATTATATTACGCAGGTAATTTTTTTTAGTGATTTTTTTTTTTTAGAGTGATTTATTAAAATCTAAAGTTATTTTAAATTTATATAAACTATCAATTAATATATATATGTGCTCTGCGCAAAGATAATAAAGCTGTTAAACATAAATAAAATTATTAAAAGTTAACTGCCAAGCGCTTTCGGGACAGTTTATAGTCCCATATTCATGGCGACTTGTATTTGGTTAAGAACTGTAATGTTAATGCAAATTTATGCAAATTCATATGAAGATGCTACATAGACCATTTTCAAGACAGAGAAAGCAGACCTCTCTTCTATTGATTGCTGCTGGGTCGCTTACAATGTAGTAAGTTTCCCTGACTTTGCATTTAATATCGTTCATTTCAGAGCAAAATTTGCATTAACATTACAGTTCTTAACCAAATACAAGTCGCCATGAATATTGGACTATAAACTGTCCCGAAAGAGCTTGGCGGTAACTTTTAATAATTTTATTTACGTTTAATAGCTTCATTATTTGTGCGCAGAGCACATATATATATATTAATTGATTTCAAACGCTAATGAAGTAAAACCTTAACTATTTCAATAAACTATCAGTAAAGTTTTTAGAAAGCAGAAACTATAATTCTAGTGCATCATTATTCATTTCAAACTAGTGAATAAATGAATTTATACTACTATTGTTTCTGCCTTTTATTATTAAATTGAAACGAAATAATGTAAAGATTAAAAGAATGAAATTTTTCGAAATTATTATTTTAATGAAAATACTTTAACGATATTGATATTGGAAAACTAGAGAAACACAAACTATTTTGAAAGTTAGCATCAGTTGATATTTCTAAATTTCAGAAATTCTGTGAATTTAAGCTAGAATTTGTAAATTATTTTAAAATATTAACATTTTTTTTTGAAGATGGCTCAGACTTAAAATGAATACATTAAGTTGATAGCTACTCAAAAAGTATTTAGAATAGCTATATAGATATCTGTAACAAAGCAATACTTTGACTGAATATTCATCTGAAATTAGGCAGTATACAAAGGAAAGAAATATGAAAATATTTTTAAATGACTCATTTAGAAATCTATAGAACAAAACAATAAAGAATTAATGATAACATAAAAAATATAACTGTGAAATAACAAGAAAAGCTATAGAAGTGAATAAATTTTAAAAATATAAACAATATCAGAATATTAGAAGAAAAGTTATTTAACAATAAAAAAGGAGAATGATAGTATTATTCCAAAAGGAAAAAAGGAATCATATCATAAGGTGAATAGTTCTATAATTATAATAATAAAAAACAGAAAACAAAGCAACTTTAAAATTATACTTTTGGAAATTCCAAGCATTATAAATGAGTAAGTAAGATGGCATCATTATATAGATGCAAAAGGAACATAAAGAAGAAATAAAAAAAAATTGTTGACCAAGTTATATACTAAATATCTAAATGGTAAAGATATATCAAGTGATTAGATAAATACAATAGTGATGTTGATATTTAAAAAATAGAGCTTATATAAAACTGATAACTCTGTAATTTCTAGTATCTTTATCTAAAATTAGTGCAAAATGTCTACTGAAAAGATTAGACTTGTATCAACCAAACAATGAAGATGGATGATTATACCCAGATATTTAGAACTAATAAACATGAGTTGGCATTAGATTATAAAAAAAATTAAGCATTTTTACAAATAGTTAAACCTTTAAAACATAAACACATAGACTCTGGGTATTATTAAAATCTAAATATTATTCTTGAAATGCATTAGCAGTAATTAGATTGAATAATAACAATAAGAAGAGTAACATTAACAAGAGGATTCTCTTCAAAAACTTTTATAACAGTTTTATGAGAAATATTTTATGTCTTAAAATGGGAAGCTAAGAGAATAAAAATAAATGAAAATGACAACTGAAAATAAGATAAATAGCAAAAAGACTAGTTATATTCAGTGACTGCAAAAAAAGAATTATGTAAAGGTTGATAGCAATAAATAGGAAATTAACAACTACAAATACCATAAATTTTTACTATTGGAAATGTAATGGATGAAATTAATCAAAATTAAATTTGTATACCTTTGGATCTGAGACTTGAATACTTAATAGAAGATCAATATGAGATTGCAAGACTACACAGTGACTTAAAAAGGAAGAATTAAAAAGAAAAATAGATGGATGAAAAAACAAATAACATTGACATCATTAAAAGAATTGAGAGGTGAATTAGAGATAGCTGAACATGTTACTAGATGAGATAACAATGAATGAGGCGAGAGAATAAATGAGAAATATAATGGTGTTATAAGAAGTGTCATGTTTTTTTTATAAATTTAATTTTGAAATTTACAAGAAAATGAATTTTTTGAATGTGATAATCAAAAATGTTTGGCATATTCTAATGTTAAATTTTTAATTGATTTGAGGATTTAAGAATTTTTTATTCATATCAAATCTTTTGGTGCTAATTATTAAGCAGAGATATGAGTTGTTTTAAATGCCAATAGGAGTGTTGCTAAATTTATCAGCTATATCTTTTTTTTCCTTGATTTTACACAAATGGACAATTTCTTTGCAAAAACCAATGTTATTGCACATATGCAAAACCAGTAATTCTGCCTGGATCAAGTAGTAATAGATGTTTACTTTACAAATGCATTTATATTTACAATTTTTAGTATGTTTTTAATCATGATTTAGAGCTTAAATGTTTTTTTTTTTCTTTTCAAAATACTCCAAATGCTTGAATATTGAGTATGAAAACTAGCATTGATGTTGAAGCCTTCATTAACTTCCATTGCACTAGGAGAAACAAAAATAGTCTAGTTGAAGTAAAAATACTATTGTAGAATGAATATGAATTTAATAGTTTAGAAAAATTCAGTGCAATTTTTTTTCTAAATAAAACTTAACTAGTTAGATTAATCAGATATATCATAAAATTTCAGATGTTTGATCCTAATGATAACATTCTTTCCATTTTTAACTGAATTTATTACACATATATCAAGTTTATTGAGTTTTGTGAAACAGTAAAAGTGTATATCAATGATAAGAAAATAGATTGTTTCTATTTAATAATCAGGCTACCTCCCTTAGCTATTGAATCCATAATTTTGTTGAAATTATATTTACGATTGAATTTCTTATTTAGCAGTAGACAAAAGTTCAGTACTGGATGAAGTCTTATCTTTAATTAATTCTTGACTAGTGGATTATTTATATACATATATATTGAAGGATTTCTGTATCATTTGTTGATAATTAGATTATTATTAAAATCCTCTTATGCTTTTATGGAAGTGGGTTTCAAAATCACTATGGGGATAAGTATCGATTATTGATAGATTGGAGCTTCTTTATTGAATATCACGAGTTATTTCCTGATAGTAATAACTGAACACTCATCAATAGCATCATTCATTATTGATTTGTTAATTTTAATTGGTGCTTTATCTAATTATAAAAGGTCTTTACATGCCATGGTTTATCAGCTAGATCAATGGTCATTTTTAGTAAACAAACATGACTGAAAATTATCCAAATGGTTATATTTATTGCATTATCTAAAATTACACACTGATGTAATAGTATCTCAAGCATCTAATAGTGGTTCTCTAATATGAAGAATATGTGAAAAAATTTTATGGATAAGATGTGGAAGATTGTTTTCGATTTATTTTTTTACAATGTTTAAGTATAAATTCAAAACTGTTAATTGTAATTGCTTTTGTATCATTGTGGAGACAGTATTTTATTTTTAAGAACAGTGATGTTAAATTCTTTATCAGCTGATTTTGTCCTACATATTATTTTAATATGAATATTGGCAAAACAATTTCTTTGTTTATTTCTATTGATGAATACTTTCATTATTGTTATCAATGGAAACTTTCTAGCACATTTTGAAAAGTCCAAAAACTTTCCAATTTTACCTTCTAAGTTATATCTTTAGCAGGTCACCAAGGAAATATCATTCTCATTGATTTTATAGATTCTTAGAAATTCATAACTCAATGTGTTATATCAGTACCTTTTTTTAGCTACTACTTGATTTGTTTAAAATATTAAATGATGTTAGAGTTATTAAATTTATAGAATTACATTTACATATAAAAGTACTCATAATTAATGCAACTATTCATTGTCATATATAAATGACGCAAAATCTACACATAATTATCAATATAGAATATTCACATTTAAGCAGGCAAAACTCTCCATACAGTAATGCCACTCAGTGCCAACCAGAGTAATCAATGGATGCCAGAAAGCTTGTACATAAAATCCCCATTTATGCACAAGCCTTCTGGCATCCATCGATTACTCTGGTTGGCACTAAGTGGCACTGCTTAATGGAGAGTTTTGCCTGTTTTAATAACAGTTATGTGCTAGCATAGGAAATAGTGATCTTGTAATATTCACATTTCTGAAAAAAAAATCTAGTTTATTGTTTAATGATTCATTAAGCTCATAAGTTCTTAAAGAAGAAAATGCAAGAATATTTTTGATTTTTACATATCTTTTCCTAATATTTTGGCAAACAATGTAAGTGAAGAATCTTTCACTGATTACAAAATCATAAATACTCTTGAACCAGAGTTTAATCAAATGTGCTTTATTTAATTAAACATTTTTCAACAAACAGTTTGTATAGTTTAATTTTTTTTTTTTTTTATTGCACAAAAAATTAAACTTTCTTAAGGACTTTATTTTTCTGTATTTTTTTAATTAATTTTGTTTGTAAAATATGATTTATCTATTAACTAAATGATTATTTTCCTTTGATCAATTTTATATATATATATTTATTTAACATTATTTGATGCAATTATTTCCTTTTGACATTTTTCAACTGTCTTTAATCAGGTTAATGTTAATTAGCTTTACTATTTTGGCAAGCCAAAATATTATTTTATTGTAGTTCAATATGTTATATGAAAATTGCAAAAAAATCTATTTGAAAAATCTTTTAAATTTTTAATTCTATCTATGAAGTAGAAAAGGGGCCAAAGAAACTTTAATATGATTATAGCATTCCAGCAAGTAAAAAAGTGTTTGAAGAATAAATTATTATGACAAATAAAAAATATCAAAATGATAAATATCTATAAATTTAATTTTATATATGTTTTGTGAAATAAAATGTTTATTTAAATTTGTTTGCACCTTATGAAAAGTTTAGAGAGGAAATTTTTTGACATTTCATAAAGTTTTAGGAAAATTCTATTATAATCAATAATGAATAAATGAAAAGTTTTTAAAACAGCTTTGTAAAGTAGTGAGAATAACATTTTTAATATCATTAAGACATTAGTTTTTAAAGTGCTAAATTTTTAAACTAATTGTATAATGTAGAGGGGGAAAAAATAAGAGCAAACATTATTAGATCAGAAATGGTTTTGTCATACTCAACTGTGCAAATATTAAATCATATTTTTGATTTAATAAAAATTAATGTTTATTGTGATGCATCCAATGATTTCATAAGTAATTTTATATGAATAATCATTGAAATTAGTTGTTTGGAAGAAAGTAAATTATTATGGCACATATGTGAAAAAATGAAATCCTTTCTATTTAATTACATATGTCCTATGTGTTTGATAAATAAATTTGAGCATTACAAAGATTTAAATACAATATATGTATATTGTTGGGTGCTGAACTAAGATTCTTGAACAGGATCCACATATTGGCATAACCTTCAAATATTATGATAGCTAATTGCAAATAATGAATAAGCAGAGTAATTTCAAGAATACTTCCTGTTAATTTGTAGAATAAGATATTAGTTTGTCAAAGGTTAGGTACTATTTCCCATATGATCTTTTTTTTTTTTTTGTCTCCTCTATCAGAGGACAGTAAACAGTCACATTTTTGATCTTTAATTATATACATTAATTCTGATTCCAGCATTTTGGCCTTTTTATGTTTGCAGTACAAAAGCAATGACAATGAGAGGTATAGAAGACAAAAGATATAATGTAGTGCAAGACAATACAGTTAATAATGAGTTACATTGAAACTGGATTTGTTATCAAGAACTTTAATTGGCCAAATGATAATATATTCGAGCAGTTCTATTTAGTGATCCCACTGTTTGTCATGAAAGTGGAAAAACTAAAAAAAATGTAATCTAAAAATGGCCAATCTAGCTAAATCACTATGCAGTATAAATAATTGTAAAGTCAATAATAATGATGGTAAAGCAGGGGATAATAATGAAAGTTATTTTATTTTTTTTAATATGGGTGCATAGACTATTCATACTTCGCTTATAACTTTTCAAAATCAAAGTGGAAAATAGCACTTATAACTACTCTTAGGTTAACTCATTTTGATTGAATTGATAGTTGTTGTTTTTTTGTAAAAACATATCAAATGAAAGCAAATTGCATAATATGGGATTTGTTATGAGGTCTCATTTGGTATTTTTTATTTTGAAATTCCATGATGCATCAATGAAAACCTAATGATTAAAAAACATTTGGAGAACTAGCACATTTTGGCTTTAAGTAAGATATTGGAAATTATCATTTGGTACTTTTTATTTTTGGAATTCCGTGATGCATCAATGAAAACCTAATGATAAAAAGACCAATTTTTTTTCTGAGTCTTTAAAAAAACATGTTTGTAGAAATATTAAACTTTGGCTTTAAATTATTGAAAATTATAATATTGGCTCTGTAACTTAGAAGGTGTGGTATTATTGAATTTTTGTACAATGTATGGATTAAATATCATGAACCTCTTTGTTTAAATAGAAAATCATTATAAAAGAACTTACTTTCATTTATGATCAAAACAGTGCCACCTTCTGGGTTATATAATAGTTAAAAACCCATTAACAGTTACAGTATAGTTATATTAAAAAATAATTTCTATTAAGCTGTTTTTTTAAATGAAATTTGATCTTCATTCTTTAGAAGCATCCAGTATTCATGTTAAATTTCAATAGCTATTAAACTATAAAATTGCCAATTTGGATTTTCAAAATTGTCATATCATCGAGCATGGAATTCTCTTAAAGGATCAATTATAAATAACAATTAAGTTATTGTTCTTAGGTCACTAGACAAAAGAATCTGCTTAGATGTCTGAAAGAGATTTTATTATTACTGATACAGATTTCACAAAGTTCAATAACTGACAAGAAGACCTAAAATTGGTTGTTAGATTTAAACCGCAAAATATATACAGCCATTTGCTGATTTTGGCCACTTTATATCATTTTTCAATACATTGGAAGTAAAATATCTAAAAAATCTTATTCTATTTAATCTATGGGTGTCATTCTTTTATATGATAATGATATTTCAAACTAGTATGAGAAATAATTTATCTTTTGATTAATGATTCAATAATTGAAATGACAATTTTTAATAATATATCTATCATATCTACTCAGATTTGGATAAAAATATCCAGTTTAATGAAATTTATAACTCTGCAGATTCAGATGAAATGACCCAAATAACATTTAAAACGTAATGGTAATACATCATTTTCAAAACTTGGAATTTTTTTAGAAATATATGGGAGTTATATGATCTGATTTTATGGATGCTTTCATTATTTCAATTTATAAAATTGAAAGGGGGAAAAAAGACAGCAAAAATTGTTCTTCACTATAGCAAAAGTGCTTTCAAGGATTTCTTGATGCATGATTTAGAAAGCTATAGAATGGCAGAGTTGAGAGCTAACAAACTCTGGATTCCAGTTTAATTCCTTCATATCTGTGCTCAAACGTTGTATTCATTTTCTGAATAATAAACATTCATTTATATATATATCAGAATTTTGTCAAATTGATTCCATTTATAAACAAGTATTTTCGAAAGACTTCATTTAGTTTTAGAAAATCAAGAAACAGAAGTATTACTTAAAACAATAAAATGAAATTTATACATTGATTTTATTAATTTGATCAAAACATTGGATTCATCTGAAAAGATTTATGGTAATATATGAAATATGTGATTGTTCACTACCAAGTTTTTTTATATTATACAGTTTCTTCATAATGCAAAGAGAGGAAAAATTATTACTGATAGTGGAGATCCAAGATATTTGAGATAATAACTGATTTTAAATAAGGATATGTTTTCTATTTTTATGAGAGTGATTTTTGGAATATAATGAACAATATTTCTGTAGAGTAATTTTTACTATCCCACTCATGCAAAGTAGGGACCGGTTTCTATCCACTTTTAATACCTTATGGAGGGGTGTAATCATAAACTTATGACCGAAGACATGTGAAAAAGATCTGTGATCTCCAAATGCATGTTAGTTTAATGAATGACTAATAAAAATTATTGATATACCTTTATTAAGAGATTTGTGTCAAAGTTGTGAGGGCAGTACATTTAACACATCAATTAAACTGCAATAATTTGCTATCTATATATATGCTAAATAATGATATGTGTAAGAGATTGTGGTCTGGGCAAACTGATGAATGCTGGGTCAGCATAAAACATCTTGGGGATCATAGATATTTTTTGTTTTTGGTCATATGTTTATGATTACATTCCTCCACAAGATGTTAAAAGCACATATAAACTAGTCCCTATCTTGAATGAGAGTGGTGTAGTGAAAATTACACTAAGAAATATTGTTCATTATTGGATAATCTTTAGTCTAATGAATGACTAATAAAAATTATTAATATAAGTTTTGGAACAATTTAAAGTTGGCTTTATGAAATAGGAATTAAAAGTTTTTAACATGAGCAAAGCAATTATTTCATAATTCTTAGCTTCTAGATTTATTCTAATAATTGTGTTATTCTTGCCTATTCAAAAGATAATTAATGAAATTTTGTAATTCTTAATATTCTGAATTCAATCTTTAAAAACTTTAATTCAAAAAACTGAAGTCCTTTCTTTATTAGCCAGTCATGGAAGAAAAATCTTCATCAATCATTAGTTTGGATATTTATCAATTTAAAAATGTGAGTAAATGTAACTATTTTGACAGACTTAATGATAAAAAGGTAAATTTGGATATTGAAATGCAGCATAGTTTTCAGAATCTGCTACTGCTTTTATCAAATTGAAAGATATGACTACTACAATTAAATTAGAATGCAGTGGATACAAGGTATTGGAGTCTTTGAAAAGGAAAATTTGTTGCAGAAAATGTTAAAAGCATCTGTTAAAATGGTCATTTTAGTTTATGGATAGTTGCTTAAATAAAGTAATAAGAATAATCATCGAAAATAGAAAATACAATCAAATATGACATTTTTGTTTGTTGTTCACTTTTGATTTTGAATAAGCTTTGTGTATAATTTGAATTTCATTTTTTTATTTTTTTGGTTTTGAATTAGATAGTTTATTCTATATATAATTATTCTTGAGAAATTGTCAAAAAGTTTGCTAATTTCTAAAAAGAAAATATTGGAAATCTTAGCATTTGGCATGCATAATATATATAGCTCTAAATTTACATAAAATGGTAAGCACAAAAATCCAATTTTTATGGATGGTTAAGTACAGATTATATATGAAGTGAGAATGGAGAACTCCAGCTCAAGTTTAGTCATTTGAAGAATAGATTTATTGTACTTGATCAATCATTTTGGTGTTTGATCTCTTTAGCAATTAACAATGTGATTCTATTTATTTATTTATTTCTGAAGATATCAAAACAAACTCACTATTATAGAATAAATATTGATTGTTTTGATGTAAGCTATATAGTCTTATAAATAAGCATATAGTTCCTGGTTGTCTTAAAATTATTATTAAATCTTATGAGATCATTCTTCACTAGAAACTAATAAATTCTTTAATTGCTTCTTAAATAGATAGAATAATGACAAAACATTTAAATTATTTTCTTTTAAAGTGATTTTGATTTCCGAAGATATTTTTTTTTCCTCAAATGTTTCATCAAATGCTGTCTATGGATTGGAAATCTGAACCTTGAAGAAAATAAACTAATTTACTTGGAAGCATTTGAAATGGGATGTTATTATAAAAGGAATGGATAAAATGGATAACTAGGAAGTTAAATATATAAATTTCGCAAAAAAAAAAAAAAAAATAAGTAAACTATTTTAGTTGGAATACAATTTGTGTCATGATAGCCTTTTATGGGACGTTCTTAATTACAAATATAAGTAGGAGAATGAGAGGAAACTGAGTCATTTTTACATAATGCAGATATATAAAAATTCACTTATTTGTAATTCAAAAGATACTTGGAAGATGGCCATCAATGGAATAATGTATTGTGGTTCTTTAAAATCAGTTAGTAATGAGAAATACAATACTAAAAATATTATGATGTTATCTCTGAATGCTATATTTTATTGTAATTTGCTTTATTAAATATATGTATTTTATTCATATCTATAAGGTTTTCCAGCAACGACTGATTACACTAATATGTTTGTGTTATTCTGCTGTCTATATAGTAATAATTGAAGATAATTTATCTTTGTTAATTAATTCTTACATAATACAATTTAAAATGATTGTTAAAATAATTGTTTTAAAAGGATTGAACTTTTAAAATAAATCTTTCTATTTTTTGAATCAGTTATCGGTGTTCATTTTTTTAATCTAAAAGTAAAATATTTATTCTTAGATATTGTTTCAAGCATTCTACAATTTTCTTCTCAAACAAATCACAGTGTGATAGAAAATCAGTTGAATCTAAGAAAATCAGTTGAATCTATTCTCTATGTAGAGATTCGTAAAAAGGTATCTTTTTATTTTCGAGTGCAACTCTTTAAGTCAGATAGTGTCAGAAGTCTATAAAAGATTGTATTCAGTACAACACTAGTTACTAAAGAAAAAAATCAGAAGATGGATACCATCAAAAAGTCAAAAATTACAGTTCTATTAATAAATTCACTGCTGGGAAATAGAATTAAAAAGCAATACACTATAGCATTGGAAAGAAATGAGATAAGATTTTTATCACTTATCTGTAGATGCAAACACCTATAACTGGAATAGAAACAAATTACTATATGTTATTTAATGTTTAAAAAAAAAAAATCTTAATTTAGGAAAACATTATTAGGAACATTTCAAAATCTTCACTAATAAAATTAATTTTTTAATTAGCAATTTTGAGATTATGAACTGTTTATTCTATTTAATATTAGTGCATGGAGGAATATCAAAATCATATTTACAATCTTTTGACTCAAGACAGTTAATGTATGGCATCAAAGGAAATATGGCTCTTACTGTTAAATAAATAAAATATCATTTCATTTAACAAAAATGTTTCCGGGATCAGTTGTTTATTTTTTATTTTGTTAATATCTCTGCATACCACCTTAAAAAGTATAAAAATTATAAGGCTGACACAGTTATATAATTTTTACATTGAAAAATATTTATATTTTGAAAAAGTAGAATTTCTTCTATATAAATGTAGATGTCAGTATATTACTGTGATTATTAAATTGATATTTACAGACAAAGCACAAAAATATGAAGACCTACTCTAACATAAAAAAAAGTGAATTCAAAAAACTTATTGATATGACAATGAATTGGCAGGGAGAATGGAATTTAAGTATCAGTCAATAGGAAATGTATTAAACTTTGATAAAAGTAATATTGTTATAGATAATAATTTTTTAGATCTTTAAGATATACAAATGAATGTAATAAATAGTTGATCTGCAGACAAGATTTGTTCTTAAGTGAAAGGAAACTCTTTTATTCCTCTTGAAGGCCTTAAAGGAACTGAAGAGGGCAAATTCCTAATGTCCACTTTATACATTCTTGTCATTGCAGCTGTTATTACTATGTGATTATTCATATAGTATATGAACATGGATGGGCTTCTCACCAACACTTATTAGCCAGCATGGTGAGTTTACTGGCTTTTTACCTCTGAGTTTAAGATCAAGAAACAACATGGTCTTTTTTTCTCTGTTGCCTGATAAAGCAGAATGAATGTGTGTGTAAATGAAAATTTTTTTTTTTATTAGATATTTACAATTATGTTAGACAAAAGTAAATTTTGACCTTATTCCCAGGAGGCTATAAAGTCACCAGCCAAGGCAGAGGGTGCTAAGAATCCTCTGATTGCTGACCCAGACTGCCATTTGATGACAACTTTTTATGTAGGTATTTACAACTGCAGATCACTTTCAAGTAAAGGAAGATTGCAAGAGTTGGAAGAGCTGTCTCATATTAAATGGGACATTATTGTACTTTGTGAAATTAGAAGTTGAAGAGACGATTGATTTAAAAAGTGGACATGTATTCTATTACAAAGGCACAAATATTGGAAGTACAAGTGGAGTAGGATTCGCTATAAATAAAAAGTGGAAGAACAACATTGTGGAGATTGATGGTGTATTGAACAGAGTATCAAGATTAATTATTCAACTTAATAGCAGATACCAAATGCAGATAATTCAGATTTATGCCCCAACAAGTTCTCGTCATGAAGTAGTAGAGGATTTTTATATGGACATACAAAAGGTTTTTGATTAAACCAAACGTTTTAAAATTGTTATGGGAGACTTTAATGCTAGCAATGGTAAACAATTGAAAGATAAATGTATTGTAGGTAAATTTGGTTATAGTAATAGAAATGAGAGAGGGCATAGACTCGTGGAATTTGCAGAAAAAGAAAAAAATTATATTATACATTTTTCTTTTGAGAAAAATGTTAAAAGGAAATGGACATAGAAGCATCCAAATATGAAGATATAGCAGAATTGGAATATATTTTGACTAACAGAAAATACATATTTCAAGATAGTAATGTTCTTAATAAATTCAACACAGGAAATGATTATTGATTAGTGAAATGTAAGATACATGTTAATGCAAAACTAGAGAGACAAAAAATTATTAAGAAAAATAATAGTCACAGTTGATATTCCTAATCTTCAGAAACACTCTAATGAATTTAAATTAGAATTTGCAAATCGTTTTGAAATATTAGCAGATTTTGAATATAATTCAGACTTGAATGAAATTAATAGGAAAATTACTGATATACTTTTAAAAACTGCAATAAAGATAGCTGGTAGGAAAAAGCAGCAATTGATCAATAAAATTTCTACTAAGACGAGAATTTATGAAGAAAAAAAGGAATATGACAATATATAAAAATAATGCATTAAGAAAGGTTGACTATATCAAATTTTGTAAAATAGTGTGAAAAAGAGTTGATAATTATATAAGGAAGTATAATTGTAAATTAGCAAGGAAAACTATAGAAGAGAATAAAAGTCTTAAGAATATAAAACTACATTTTGGTGTTGATAGGAAACATATCTGCAATAAGAAAAAAAGATGGAACTATTAATAAAAAAAAAGAGCTGGCATCATGAAATGGATAAAAGAGTTCTATCAAGAATTATATAGCAATAAAGAACAAGTACCTCCAACAACTATTATATCTTCTGAATTGTCTAGGATTTTAAATGAAGAAGTGAGACATGCAAGTAAATTTATGAAGAAGGAAAAAGCTCCAGGTAATGATGGAATTATAATTGATATCTTGAAAGGAGCAGATGAAAAAATAGAAATTTTTTTTCACAATGTTATATACCAACTGTCTAAATAATAAGGATGTATCAGATGATTGAAAGAATGCATTGTTAATATTTACAAAAGGCAATAAAGAAGATAGTAGAAATTATAGGTCTATTGATCTTTTATCAGTTTTATGCAAAATTTTTACCAAGATAATTACAACTCATTTGCAGAGAACATTGAATTTCAACCAACCAATAGAACAAATTGGATTTAAAGGTGGTTTTAGTTTAATGGATTATATCCAAGTATTGAGAGAAGCTATAAAAAGAACCAATGAATATGAGTTGCCATTATGTTTTGGATTTGTAGACTATGGAAAGGCATTTGATTATATAAACATTTCTTCAATGATTAAAGCATTAGATCATCAAGGTATAGATCCAGAATATTATCATATTTTAAAGAATATTTATAAAAATGCAACAGCAACAATTAGATTACAAAATGATACTATGAAAGTCAACATTGAGAAGGGTATAAGATAGAGTGACACCATATCTCCAAAACTTTTTGCAACAGTGTTGCAAGAAGTATTTTGTGGATTAAAATGGGAAGCTAAAGGAGTGAAACTAAATGGAGATTATTTTTAAAATGGGAAGCTAAAGGAGTGAAAGTAAATGGAGATTATTTAAGTCATTTATATTTAGCAGATGATGTAGTTGTTTTTCAAATAATGCTACAGTGCTTCAGGATATGTTGCAAGAATTATCAGATGAAAAGAAGAAAGTAGGACTAATGGTAAACATTAAAAAGACTAAAATAATGTTCAGTGGATTTTTTTCAAAAGATAAAAATAAAGATTGATAATGATAAGTTAAAAGAAATTAACAACTACAAATAACTTGTTCAGATTATTACTACAGATGGAAACATAATAGATGGAATTAAAATTATAGAATTAAACTTGGTTGGATTGCTTTTGGTAGAAATAATATTAGAAGGAAATATCCTATGTGTTTGACAAGGAAGGTTTTTAATAAATGTGTTTTACCAGTACTTACTTATGGATCTGAAACTTGGATATTTAATAGAAGAGCAATACAGAAACTTCAGACCACTTAAAGAAGTATGTAGAGATGCATGTTAGGAGTAAATAAGAGATTGAAAATGCAATACATGGGTAAGAGAACAAACAGGTGTTACTGACATCATTGAAAGGATTAAAAGATTGAAGTGGAAGTGGGCTGGACAAATTGCTAGAAGACTTGATAATAGATTGATAATTGAAATATTAAACTGGATTCCAAGAGATTGTAAAAGATCTAGAACAAGATCAAGTGAGATGGATGGATGAAATGAAAAAATGTGCATGGGTAATGTGGAGAAGAGAGGCTAGAGATCGGAGATGAATTGAACTTGGAGAAACCTTCATCCTGCAATGGATTGATAATGATTGAAGATGAGGATGATGAGTAAATAATTGACTGCTCTATTCTTCATTTTATAATTAATTCAAATACAATTAAATCAGTAGTCTCAGTAATAACCCGAAATATTCACAAAACTATATTCCACTAATAAATTGTTTATAAAGCCATTTAGTCTGTATTGAAAGCTATAGTTCAAATCAAAATGTGCTTATTTTTAATTGATTTTCATATATTATTTTTTATTTAACTAATGGTCTTGATATACACTAACAAGTTTAAAGCTTTAATTATCTCATTAAGGACTTCTTGGCTATTGTTTACAAGTTGCTCTAGAAAGAAAACAAATCATTGTACCATTTAACCAAGGTTTTGGGCCATTCATATAATTATACATTTTTCATACAAACACATAATTTTCAAATGAAAATTTTTTTGGTAATTTGGTTGCAAAATTGGCCATGTTTTAGAAATTGTCTGTCTGTGCAAACTTCTTAAAATTTTAGAGAATATTCAGAATAACAATTTTCTGGCAAAACTACTTGATAGACAGTTTTCTTAATGTATTTGTCAGGGATAGAATATGCAATAACTTTATTGTGAATTATAGTGGTTTGTTTGTGGGGATGCACTATTGAAAAATATGATCACGCTTTTCTAGATGATTGATTAAAAATTGGTCACAATAAACTTCAGTTATGTAATAAATTTTATGTATTGAAATTGGACAAAATAACTGAAACATTTTTTAAAAAATATAACTGAATGGTTTGTTTCTGAAAGGGTCATGTGATGTTTATTCATTAGAAATGACAGTTTGAGTTTCAATCCACAAACTTTTTGTTTGCAGTTCTTCACAAGTGCACTAAATCATATCTGTGATAAATCTTTATTTATTTGGGTGTAACCACTACTTATCAAGAACTGTTTTTTGTTTGTTTATTTATGTAATGGAATTATATATTATTCAAAGATAAAGAAAAGCATGCTATTTCACATAGAGAAAATTATTAAATTCATTGAAAACTGTCAATGAAGAATATTGACTTTAAATTAGGTAATTGGTAGAGTTCATGGTAGCTGTGTAACATGTTTGATATGTTTTTGCAAACCAATATTATTTTATAAATTGCAGTATGAGCATCTTCGAATATGAGAGTTCTCTAAAAATGATATTAGAACTTCATAGTATAAATGTTTGTTCCCCAAAATATTTGAATAGTCAGCAGCTGTGATGAGACTATGCAGATTAATGACTGGATTAAGAGAGTATCATGAATTGGTAATAGGCAATTTAGTTAATGGATTTTTCCAGAGGTTGGGAAAATTATAATGATCAATCCAATTATGACGTGCTTCTAAATTTTGTGTCATCTATGATTTTGAAATATCAACTAGGGTTCATGAAGCTCATGATGGATTGTTTTGGAACATTCTTCATTTTTTGTTTTTATTCTTTTTCAATTTTTTAGTTGTGATGCATAATAATGTTCTTCATTCTTTCTTAGCACTAGTTTTTGATTGCAATAAATTTCAATAAGTTTTCTTCTTTCGACAAATGAAATTATTCTTTCTTGAGAGTGATTTTAAAATATTAAACAATTCAGCAGTTTTAGATGTCAATGTTACAATTAATAGAATGAGACAATTTGATTTTCTTTTAAACTACATGCTTATGTGACAAATGTCAACTTTCTTTCATCTAATCCTTGCTATTTTTTGCTTCTCTTGTATGTATCTTGGAAATTTTTTTAAAGTTACAAACAAGCTCATTATCAGTTTAACTAGCTATCCATTGTTAGTCAGTAAATGAATATCTAGCTACTATTAGGTAGAAGGTAGAGGTCACAATGATTTATGGTTAAATAAATAAATATTGATGGACTGATTATAATTAAATGCAGCTTCAGTAATAATAGTAAAATTATTACATTTTTATAGGGCCATTCCATTGGCCTTATTTCCATTTCTTTGTCACATGATATCAAAAATATAATAGTATAATGGATGTTCTATTATTACTTTATTCAATTTTTGTATACATCATATGAATTATATTCAGTATTATATAAACATTACAAGCATAAAGCTAAACTAGTCAATATAAAATCAAAACTACCCCAAATCTAAAATTAAACCAGACCAGCATAAAAATAATATTAAAACACAACCTAAGGTTTCACTGCTACAAGCAGACTTCTCAAGTGTAAAGAACTACAAAAAACCACACATTATATATACTATTAAAAACTACCCACAAATCCATTCACTTCCCATCCAACCTTAATATTAAAAGAACTCTTAAATAAGTTAATTGCTTCAGAATAATAAATTTTCAATAATAAAGACTCTTTAATTCTTCTTTTGATTTCATTTCTCTCAAAGAAGACAACCTTAGCTTCATCAAAATCAATAGTGTGGCCTGTATCTTTTTCATGGGCATACAAAGCAGAACTAAGCTATCTATTTTTAACTCTACTTTTATGAACCTTTATTCTTTCATTTAAACTCAAACTTCTCTGACCTATGTAAACCTTCTTACAAAATAAACAAGGAATAAAATATACCACACCAGGAATAGTCTTTCTATCAAAAACTTCTTTTGTATTATTTAATAAATTATTCAATGTAACACCCCTTTTCCAAGCAATTTTCTTATTTCCAAACAATTTACTATTTCTACACACAATTTTATAAGAAGACAATTTAAATGGCAAAGAAATAAAATCATATTTTCCTTTAACCTTTACATCCTTACAAATATTACTATTAAATAAAATACTTTTAACAAATTTATCAGAGTATCCAACACTCAAATAATCTTTATAAAATTGATATTTCTGAAACAAAGCTACCCCACTAGAATTATTTAATTTAATATTCCTATGACAATAATTCCTTAAAGTAGCTACTTTATGAGATAGGAATTATTGTCATAGGAATATTAAATTAAATAATTCTAGTGGGATAGCTTTGTTTCAGAAATATCAATTTTATAAAGATTATTTGAGTGTTGGATACTCTGATAAATTTGTTAAAAGTATTTTATTTAATAGTAATATTTGTAAGGATGTAAAGGTTAAAGGAAAATATGATTTTATTTCTTTGCCATTTAAATTGTCTTCTTATAAAATTGTGTGTAGAAATAGTAAATTGTTTGGAAATAAGAAAATTGCTTGGAAAAGGGGTGTTACATTGAATAATTTATTAAATAATACAAAAGAAGTTTTTGATAGAAAGACTATTCCTTGTTTATTTTGTAAGAAGGTTTACATAGGTCAGAGTAGTTTGAGTTTAAATGAAAGAATAAAGGTTCATAAAAGTAGAGTTAAAAATAGATATCTTAGTTCTGCTTTGTATGCCCATGAAAAAGATACAGGCCACACTATTGATTTTGATGAAGCTAAGGTTGTCTTCTTTGAGAGAAATGAAATCAAAAGAAGAATTAAAGAGTCTTTATTATTGAAAATTTATTATTCTGAAGCAATTAACTTATTTAAGAGTTCTTTTAATATTAAGGGTGGATGGGAAGTGAATGGATTTGTGGGTAGTTTTTAATAGTATATATAATGTGTGGTTTTTTGTAGTTCTTTACACTTGAGAAGTCTGCTTGTAGCAGTGAAACTTTAGGTTGTGTTTTAATATTATTTTTATGCTGGTCTGGTTTAATTTTAGATTTGGGGTAGTTTTGATTTTTTCAATATTATATGTATGAAATTATAATCAACTTTGCAGAATTTAGTATACCCATATTATTGGTTATTAAAAAAAAAAAATCAGATCAGATGTCACATGACCTAATTTAATATAATAATAATAATAATATATAATAGTATTGGTTATAGACAGTTTGTGGAAATTTACCATTATCAATACAATATATGCTATAAAAGATGATTGACATGCAGAAGCTGTCTATAATTAATACATTTGTTTATATATTTAGCATTGATAGATGATTAATTTTAGTTGTGTTTTATTCTGTATATAGTATTACTAAAATTTAAAGACTTGTTTTCGATAAAATTTAAAATTATTGCTAGTTATATATATTTCATTAGTACTTTTTTTTTTCTTTTTAAATGTTTACAATCATTTTAATTTTTCAGGGTTTTACCTAATGCTCCTCGATTATCTCCTGACAATAAGCCATTTTTGAGTAGTAATGGAGTAGTCAGCTCAGATGTAGAAAGTGATACTGAGGACTGTGTTGAAAGCAAATCAGAAAATGATAAAAAAGCTGTTCGTCTTAAAAGCACCATTACTTCTGGGGCTAAAAGTCCTTCTGATAGAAGTAACAATATTCTTTCACAAGAAGAAGAAAAAGATTCTTTGAAAAAATATGAAGAACTGGAAACTGCTGAAAATGGTTTCCCAAAGACTAATAAAATAGTTGGTCGTAAAATAAAAATTAAACGTTCATGATGAATATTGGGATAAACACGGACCTATTTTTCATTAAAAGTAACATGATTTTCTCACTGCATATACTTTTAAAAACATCTGATATAGACTGAGAGCTTTTATGTTGTGATACAACAGTTCAGCCATTGTATATGTAGAGTATGAAGTTTTGTCATATCCATTGAGTTTTGGAAAGAGAATCTTTTTTTTTATTATTATTATTTTAGTTATTGCTGTACAACAGCTTACTTATTTTGTCATTACCACAGAGAATGATGGGGAAATGCATCTCAGGGACTGTCATAGGAATGATTTGAGGTTTTGCCATTAAATTTTAAATTTACATTATTATTTTTAGTACTCAGTTGAATTGTTTTTTTTTTTTATAAAGTGGTAATTAATTTGTTGAATTATTAAATTTTATTAATATTCATAAATCTTTTTGATTTTACTTTTAAAGAAATATTTTGTTTACAAATTTGAATTTTATATGAACAATTTAAAATTTTTATTTCTTTTTTAATTTTTTTTTTATGTAGAATTTTTTTGTTTATGCAGAATTTTTTTTTTTTTAGTTCAGAACAAAACCATTCAAATATCAATTATTAATCTCAATAAATTATTACTTTTTTCTGTATGACTTTTTTTTTTAATTAACTATACTAGTAATGTTTTTTTTTTAATGCAAAAAATGAAGTTAATGTTTACAAATTACAAAAGAGATCTGTAACAATTTATAATGAAATTTTGTGTTTTAAAATAATGATATAAAGCAATATGTCATAACAGGTTCACAAAAAAAAATATTTATATTATTCTGCATTTTATTTTATTTCTTTATTTTACTATTAACTAAAAACTACTTTTGTAATAAATACATTTTAAGAGTTTATGAAATGTAATTAAAATATATGACCATCAAAAATATTTTGGTAACTATGAAAGATGTTACTTTTTAAATATTAGAACCCTTAATTAACTATTTTATTAGGATATTATACATATCTGTTTATATATAAATATATTAAAAATTGACTATTGAAACCCATTCAATGTATTTGTCTAAACTTTTTTACCTTAGTTATAAATATATTTAAACTGGTACTGCAAATTAGCAGTGGTAAATAGTAATTATAGATCAAAAAATGGAAGTGACTATCTAGTGGGCTATGTAATTCAATTCCAATCTAATTTTTCTTCCCATTATATTAATAAAATTTTCAAGATGTAAAATATATTTTACTTTGTAATTAATGTTTGTGATGGAACTCTATATTTAAGATGCAGAAATAAATTATATTAAGGATATGGAAGCAGTGACAAACTTACACTAATGTTAATTTAAATATTATTTCTTTTGGATGGTATCTTTATTGTCAGTTATTGTGTGTGTATATATATATATGCATTTTAATATTATGAATAACTTCATTAAAGTTTGTTTAGTTTAATAAATTGTATTAAGAAAGTTGCCAAACAACTACTATCACTGATTATAATCAAAATATTATCGCTTAGTCATAATACCTTATTTCCCAATTATCTTGACTTGCTTTTGGGCAATAACCATCTGTATGTGTTTGGAATTAAAGCTGTTTGTGGGGAATGCCATGTAGATGTTGTTGGCAGATTGAATTTTTTTGTGGTAAGAACAAACCTGATTAGGTTGTTGTAAGTCTTTAAAAAGATTAGTCCACAGAAATAAGTGACCATTTTGTTTTGTTTTTTGATGAAATTTCATTCATGTTGCTTAGTGTATTATTATTTTAACAACTCTTGTAATAATTTCTAAAATTAATAGTGAATATACTTGCTTTATATAATATTCTCATTAACTGTCTTTATCATCAGACTTTTACCCAATTATAGAGATCTATGAATCAGAGATTTTTAAAGACTTGTAGCCATCTAATCCATTTTGTTCTGACTGTGAGAAGTTCTTCCCACTAAAGCTATAAAAGATTTGCTAATATCTGTTTTTATGTTAACTTTTAGTTATGAAAATATTCACTACAACATATGTATGTATGTTTCTTTCATATTGTGAATGTATATATTGTAAAATAAATCAGGAATATTGTAAAATAAATCAGGAATATGTTTGGTTTTATTTTTAAATATATTAATGTAAGATTAACAATATTGTAAATTTCTTGCCAAGTGTAAATTTATATGTTGATATTTAATTTATTATTCTTGTCATTGTTTATTTAGTATTTTAATAGTTTTAATTGTTTAATTATTAAAATTTTCAAGTTGATTAAAGTAATATATCAATTATAAAATAGTTATGCTTTTTTTTTTAAACATTGTAGTAATATGCTTAATATTATTTATCTAAATCATATTTGAGAGCTTCCTTTTTTAGATGTATTGCTGGTTTTTTATTTTGTTCTTTTAAAGTATATGCTTCTCATAAAAGCAAACAAAATTTCCCCCCATTCTTTGTGCCAAAAGTTTTTAAGACTGAATGCAGAGCTGATGAAAGAGTATCCGCAAACTATAATCTTTTGCTATAACTATGGACTGCTAAAATAGTTCTGAGTTCAAAGAAGACTTATGTATAAAAACTTTGTAAATATATTTACTTAAAATTAATTGTATACTAAGAATTCTTATCACATTTTAATCATTTTATTTATGTAAATTTTAAAAAAACATATATATATATTATAAAAGTTTTAAGTATAAAAATTATTTTCTTTTAATATAGCATATATTCCTATTAAATAAAAGTATTTTTATTGCCATTTTGATTTTAAAACAATTATTTAATTGCATTTAATTTTTTAATGAAATCAATAAATATTTGAGTTTAGTGGAGAAAAATCATATTTCTGTAAAATATTTAAGGTATGTACATTGGTCTGCTTTAATGTTAATGAAGAGAAAGCTGATATATGTATATGCTTGTGTGTAAATGTGTTTTTATATTTATATAAAGTTAGCAGTTAAATTTTATATATGTTGTGTGTATATAAAGCCACCAGTTTTTTTTAATATTTAAGAGAAATTCTGGAAAAGCTTTTGCTGGGTAATGTCTATTTAATACTATTACTTTTTATATATATACAGACACTTATTAGGTTTAACACCTGTACATCATGTCACTTCAGCATCTGACAGTTGATTTTTCTTTTTTTTGACCATTAATTAAATATTTCTAGAGAGCCATTTTCTGACACTTGGTTATATTTAGTTTAAGTATATCACCATTTTGAACCCTTGTCAATCCATTGCAGATGAAGATCTCTAAGTTTAATCCAGTTTTTCCAATCTGGTCTTTCTTCTCTACATCGCATCAACTAACTTTCTTTTTTTATCCATATGGTATCTTTCTAAATCATTTTCAATCTTTTAAGACTTCAAATGTCCAGCTATTGCCTTCTCATTTAGCTATGTGTCCAGCCAATTTTTATATTAGTCTTTTATGATATCAGTAATATCTATTTGTTTTCTCACCCATACATCTTTTCATATTTTGTTGAGTGATCTGAAGTCTATAAATTGCTCTTCTGTTAAGTGCCAACATCCATAAGCAAAAAATGGTAAAATACTGTATTAAAAAATATTTTCAAATACAGACATATTTTTTTTTAATATTAAATTATTTTTATCTAAAGCCCTCCATGTTTAATTCTGTAATTAATTTTATCTTATATGTTTCCATCTATAGCTAACCTCTAATTTGTGGTTATCAATCTTTATTATCTAAGAAAATCCATTGAACATCACTTTAACCTTTTAGTATTTATATTTAGTCTTACTTTCATCTGATAACTCTTGCGACATTTCCTGAAGCTCTGAAGCATTATTTTCAAAAACAACTGCATCATTTGTAAAATCTAGATAACTTAAATAATCTATTTTTATTCTCTTAGTTTCCTATTTAATCCACAAAATATTTTTTGTAAAACTGCTATAAAAGTTGTGAAAATAAAGAATCACCCTGTTGCACACCCTTATCGATATTAATTTTTTAGTGTTACCATGTAATCCAATCACTGCTGTTGCATTTTTATAAATATTCTTCATAATATAACAATATCCTAGGACTTTAAGTTGATGGGATCCAAAGCTTTAATCACTTTAGGAATATTTACAAAATCAAATTGATTTTCATAATCTACAAATCCAAAGCATAATGGCAACTCATATTTATTGATATTTTCTATCACTTCTTTCAATACTTGGATGTAATCAACTGTGATAAAACCACTTTTAAATCCAATTTGTTCTTTTGATTAGTTTAAATCTAGTGTGCTGTAGATGAGTTGTACTTATGTTGGTAAAGATTAATATAGAACTGATAGAAGACTGATATGTCTATGATTTTACCTTCTTAAATACCAGTATTATTATTGTATTCTTCCAATTATCTGATATATTTTTATCATTTAGATACTTCATATTTGTCAATTTAAAAATTTTTTTATCTAGTTATTTTAAAATATTAATAATAATTTCATTATTTTTTGGAACTTTTCCCTTCTTCATACATTTAATGCATGCCTCAGTTCTTCATTTAAAATATTTGGCAATTCATAAAATATATTAAATATAGGGAATATTTTGTTTTCTTGTTTTTTATTACTGTAATTCTTAACATAACTTTTTTATAATGTTACACTTCGTTTTAGCAATAGTTCTATCTTTTTATTGTAAAACATCTTTTTTAATACCAAGATTCTCTATAACAGCTTTTTTCAGCAATTTGTATTTTCTATATCATCATTAATTCTTTCATATCAATTTATAGAGAGTTGCTACTATTTTAATAGCTTGTGCAAGAATTAAAAACAGTGGTCATGTGGTGTTGTTTTCTTGTCAAATACCTTGTAAGATGTTAATAAGAATCTAGTTATGAAGCCGATCTATCATGTCTTCCATTAGTTGTTTCAGATTCATTTATTTTACTTATTATACAAATTATAAATTTCAAACACAAATTAAAAATTTTCACTATGTTTATATTGTAACTTTAATATACAATTTGTCTCTGTATATATTAAATAAAGTCTCTGCTATGCTATAAAGCAGGAATTAATAAATAAATTTTAATAGTCTGCTATATTGCAGCTCAGGAACTTGTTACTTAGATTTTTTTTGCCACCTATAGTATAATTCTCAAGGAAGATTTTAAACTACTTAATTTTTTGCTTTAATAGGATTAAACTTATGACCAAAATATTTTCATTATCTACAAGAAATGAAAAAACCTAGTCTTATGAATGAGGCATATTTGTTTCAGAAAAAAAATTAAATTTCAGTTTCTGTAGGATTAGATGATATAAGTCAGTAGAGTTTAAGAATAATTGGTTTTGATTGTTCACATGAAGAATTAAACCGAAAGTGATCTGCTTTTACAACTATTTTGTAGTTAATGTTTGAAATATTATATTTTTATGAAAAATTGCGTGTTAACCTTGATTTCAGTATCTACACATATTTAAATAAAAAGTCTTATCTTTTAACTCAAGAATGATCAATTTCGATGTTCTTGGGATTAGTAAATATAAACTAAATGTTATTAAAATGGAATACTTAGTTTTATTTACGTAGTTATATTTGGTAAAGTAATGCAATATGTCTCTGGCTGTTTTAAATAGCAATGCATGATTTAGCATAATAGTGAGAGGGATTGTCTCAAAAGTTAAAAAAGGAAAGTAAAAAAAAAAAGCTGATGTGAATGAAACAATTATCCTACATCTTTGATGCTGAAACATAACTTGATTTCCTCGGCAGTTAACCATAGGAAATTGCTTATTTAGTTTTAAATTGAAGATGATTAATTAAAAAATTTTTTTTCTACAATAAAATTTATTGTAATAGGTTATTCTTGTGTGTTTTCAATATTAATTGCATGTGCAATTAGTAGACATGTATGATGATGTAAACAATTTGCTTAAATGTTTTATTAATTTTTTTATTTAAGTCAAATATTGGTGAGAAAACTTTTCTGTTTATTTATTAATAATTCAAATTGGTTAAAGTGTTTGTTACAATTGTTATAAATAAACAACCGATTTATAAGTTTTTTTACACAAGAAAAAATAAATGTTTGACAATTGTAACGGGTAATTTTGATGGCATATTTCAACTGAAGAGTAACCTAGAATAGCGTTTTGCTATGTTTCTAAGCTTGGTAATTGTATAAAATTTAGTTTGTATCTAAAGAAAGGTTTTTAATCTAGATTTATACATTAATCTTTTTTTTTAATATTAATAATGTTAGACATTTGCAGCAACTTTTCATTGTCAACAATACTTTTACATTATTTATTAACTGCATTTACATAATATTACATTTGTACTTTAAAACTGTAAGGAAATCAATCATTTTATGATCGTGACAGTTAAAACTTTTTGATTCAATGAAAATAACATATTAATCCAAAAAATGATATAATCCTATTAAATGTGCAAAAAAAAAAAAGGCTAATTCATTTATTAACAAATTTTATTTTATTTCTCATTCTACTGTAATTATGAAATATTGCTACAATAGGAATTTATGTCTGCAACATATTTACTAATTTGGGGACTCTTCAATTTGGATAATAATATATATACATATATGGCATTATGATTTCACATTAGCCACCATAGCCATGGTCAGGATTTGAATCTCAGCCTAGTAAAACTTGAAATTTTTTTCCAAATTCCATTCAGGCTTCAATTTTTTCTTTTAAATGGCTGGATTTGCAGTCAATCCAGATAACCACCTAATATCAATCAGTACATAGATATATAGTTATTCTTAAGTGGATACTAAAGCAATGGTGAAAAATTATTCTAATATTACCTTTCCATTCAGAAACTGGCAAGGGTGGTACTTCTCTATTATACTCTATGTAATGCTAGAGCAATGGGTTATTTGGAGATTTTTTTAATCATACTTAAATGCATCATATGTATTTAAAATAAATATGTGTAGTTGTAAATACATGTGTGAGGAATTTATCAGTGGCATTTATTGTATGAAGCAAAGGTTCTAAATTACATCCTGTTTTCTAACTATGTTGAAGGAAATAATAGCAACACTCAATATATTATACTTTAAAAACTATGCTGTTGATATAGAAATTGCTTCAAATAAAAGAACGTGATTTAAAGCATATGAAAATCTGATATGAGCAGCAGTTTTACAATTTAATTGGTCCTAAACACATCATATGAAGTCTCATCCTTTTTTTGAACTTAAACAATTTAGTATATTTACAAAAAAAAAAAACACTTTTTACTGTGTACTTTTCATAATATTTTATTGACAGTCAATAATTGAAGCTAACTAGCAGAATGGAAATGTTTGGAATTTAATTTATTCTGTAGTAGAATTTAGAATAAAATTACAATCTGTATAACAATAATAATATTTGCAATAGTTAAGTAAATGAAAAATATCACAAATCTAGCTTTAAAATATTACCAGAATATGAATTTGAAAATTACAAATATTCTTGAATAACTATAAAAATGTATAAATATTATAAACAAAATTATATATCTTTTTTTCTGTTTTTTTTCCAAATTCTAATATTTAATCAAATGGTTAGCTTATCCTTCATGTTCATGATCTGGAATTCTAATCCGATAAAACTGAAAATTTTCAGATTCCAAGCAAGCTTCGGATCTTTTTTTCCCAGGAGTTAAATTATCAATTCATCTAATATTGGTTAGTGAATAAGTATCTAATAATTTTTAGCATGGGAACAAAACAAAGAACAAAAACTGTAAACCTTCAGGTCACCAGAGAGAAGATGGAGAGGCTTTGACTTGTAGGCTATTATTTATTTATGAATTTAAAATTTTCTTATAAGCTTTTAGATTTAAATATTAATATTTTAAAAGTATTCTTTGTATTATTTTTATAAAATAAAAAATATCACATGACCTCTAGCAAGTTTTATTTCTCTTATTCCAGTCATTGCAGACTGAAATCATACCACCTGATAATAATAATATATGTTAGAGCCATTTTAAATCTATTTCTGATTTGTGTTTTGTTTAAATTACATGACTGTTGTAAGCTGCAGTCTATTGATTATTTAAGCTTACACTAGGTAAGATAATTGGGGAAGAAGAAAGTTTTATATTGAATAAATAAATTTCACCTGTGATGTAAATTTAGCAAAGTAATAATTAGAAACAGATATTGTGTAGTTCAGATAACACTATTATTAGAAGACAATTTCAATTTAAAATAATAAAATAATTATTCCATGGATTGTTAATGAATGGGCCAATAATTGTAATTGTCAGTTATAAACTTTTTAATTATGGGATTTGGTTTTGTATTATTGCATAGTATAGGTTTAAGTATTGAATGTTCATTTGATAATCATTTTAATATAGAGTTGTTTTTTATGGAAGACATTAATGTTTATTTGCTGATGAGATTTAATTATTGATTAGATAAAGTTCCTTCTATTAAGTCCAAGTGAACCTTGGCATTATTGATTCTAACTTTTCTGATATGTGTTTTAATATTGGTCTTGTTATATATTCAAGTAATTAATGGATAATTATTATTAAATATTTTATCTGAATATTGCTATTTATATTTATTAGGATTGATTATTTAATACTTTATAATTAGGCATGTTGTTATATTTGTAAAAAAAAAAAAAAAAAGTATTATCATAAATGATCATAATAAGATTTTTGAAATTTATTTTTTTTATTATTACAATATTTTAAAGAAAGAAGAGAAATAAAATAGTTATGATAGTATGAAATTATTGTTATTGTTTTGATAATGGTCAAAGTAATCAAATATTCATAATACATTTTTAGAAAAAATAAGATACAATTAAGGTATAAAGGACTATTATATTCTTAATCAACAAAGTAAAGATGAAATTATGCAAACTTCCTTTGTTTAATTTATTGTTATAAATAAAAACTGTAAATTTGACAAGTAAGAAACAAATAATTTTAATGCACCAGTCTCTTTATCAAATTGACAACAATTTTAAAATAATTTATTTAAGTTATTCTGCTCATACTTATAAAGAAAGCCACTTTGATAATTGATACTAAGACTGAATCTAAAATCAAACTCAGATATAAACAAAGCATTTTTAACACATTTAAATTTCATTTGATTTCAATATTTACATTTATTTGAAATGCTGTATTAGTTTATATATATAAATGAATGAATAAATAGGCATATGGATAAAAAAGTCAAAAAGGCCTCAAAATGCTTTTATGAAATGACAAAATACCTGTAATGCCCACTTGTTTTATAACAAGTGCAGATTCTTACGGTCTGATATTTTTCAAGAATGGCAAATTAACAGAGAGGCAGATTATTTAGTTATTTTTCTACTTTTTAGTCAGCTATTTACAAAAAAAAAAAATTACATATTTTTTTTTTTTTAGTTATATTTACATATTATTTTAAAAAATGGGTAAAACTACAAAAAAATCTGACAAAAAGTATAATTTAATAATAAGATGTTAAAATAAAAAGTACACCCTCTAACAAATGAATTCTAAATTTAAAAATCATGTGATCATCTATATAAAAATATTTATATATTGGCTTTTTAATTAATTAATTGTTTCAGTTCTAAATGAGAACAGATTTTTTTTCATTGCTAAAAATTCAAAAATATAGATATACAGACAAAGCAAGTTAATATAAAAGCATTTAAAATATATAATAAATAAGAAGATAAACAGTTTTAATAAATAGCCCGCTACAAAATAAAGCTTTCCAAGAAAGAAGGGGAAGACATTTCTTATTAGACAATCAACTTCCTGGTAGTAATACTTTAAGATTTTCCTTTCTTGTTTGTTTTTTATTTATTTAATAGCAAAGAATAGCTGATTACTTATTTAATGATCAATAATTGTTTGACCAATTAGTTATCTATTTGAAAAATAAATCCTAGGCCTGCCTTTAGTTTGGGAAAAATTTCCAAATTTCACCTGGGTAGTATCATCTCAAATCATAGGGCATGGAAGATGGGTGCACTTAACCATGAGATCCTTCACACATGCACATATATATATAATGCTTGAAACTATTCCCTTGAAAGCAACAATATGTCTATAATAACTCGTCTGCCTCTTTAGACAAAATGTTGCAATATAAGAACAATTCTTTTTTGTTCCCTATATTATATAGAGCATTACTGTGAACAATTTCAGCTAGAGGAATAAGTTTTAAATCAAAACTAAATAATATATATTCAGAATATTCATATTTGTGATAGATACAAATTGGAAATATTTTATTCAAAATGCAATCAATTTATGGATTTTTTTCACTTTGCTATCCCATAACCAAACCAATTAAAATTAATTTATTTTAAATAAATTTTATTTATTTAAAATAAAATTATTTATTTTACTATAAATAGGTATTTAATCATTTTCATTCAGAGACTATAATATTGATATCATCTATGTTCTTTATTATTTTTTACAACCCATTATATCATCTATGTTCTTCATTACTTTTTACAATGCTTTTTTACAACCCACTATTGACAGTTTTGATTGTCCCAGGTTCTGAAGAAGATTGCTGGGGCAATCGAAATTGTCAATATTCTGCTGTAAAAAAGCATCGTAAAAAGTAATAAAGAACATAGATGATATTAATATTATATGGATTTGGCAATGCAATAAGAAAGATATGGCTAAAATAAATGAAAATGGTTCAAATCTTGTCAGCTTGTTGTATAATATTTTTGATCATGGAGGACAAAATCAGTGCAGCAGAATCAAACTAGAAATGGTAAACCTGATTACAAATATTGAAAAATGATAAAAATGTAAATTTGTAAAAAAATAAAGAGAGAATTTAAAAGTTTTTATGAAAGATGTCTTTTGTATCTAAATCAAAGAAAAGAAAGCTTTGCCCAAATGGAAAACTTTGTGTAATTAAATTCTGGAGACATGTTGGTCCAGTTTTGAATAATCTGTAATTAAGATCAATCAAGAGATTAGCAAGCAAGTAATAAACATTAATCAATTATTTGTTGACGTTATTACTGTGAAGAGCTTTTGATCTCAACCAAGAAAAGTGGCAAGACTTTTTTATTCAGTGCAAATTAGAAAAAAAAAAAAATTAATGATGTGATTCAAGACATTTTTTGTCTGGTCCTTCTGCATCATTTTAATGAATATTTTCTATAATAATGTATAGTGAGAAGAGTAGTATGTAGAAAGCTATTATGATTACTAAAATAAATTTTCCATTAAGCTGTTCAGTTTTTTGATACCCCCCCCCCATTGAATTCCTTCGAAAGTAGTTTTCAAACAGAAAATACGGATGTACTAATGATTAAATAAAATAGTATCAGCCAATAAAAACTTGTTCTACTTGACAATACTTTATATATTGTAACCTCCCTTCTCTTTTTGCTCCATAATAATAACATTATTAACAACAACATGCTAAGAATATATTAACTATTCCGGATTTTCGTTACTTATTTATTTCCGGTCAATAACAATTAATATTAATAATAATTCCGGGTTCTTTAGCTCAGTCTATTAAACATATTATTATGATTTAAATAAAACAATTACTAGCTCAGAATTTTATAAGATCTAGTCGTGTCTATGAAATAAATCAACACAAATATCTTTTATTATTCCCATGAGACCTGGAGCAATGACAAAGGAACAAGACGAAGTATCATATCTTAATACTTTTAAACAAAATCTAGCTCACATAAAATAAATTAATTAAATAAAATAGAATTAAATTGATCTAATCATATCAAATCAAATAGATAAATCAATAAGTAAATAAATAATTAAATCTCAGGTTTATAAATTGTAATTAAAATTGATTTTATATTGCCGTAGCAAACTATGATAAGGGAATTTTATGTCACAATTCACTACGTAATTAACAACTAATTAATAATAATAATGACAATAATAGAGTAATACAATCCTCTTTTATTTCTAGATGTATTAAATATTTTCGTGGTAATATTTATCAATCCAATAATCAAAAGTTATGTGGTAACGTTTGCATATATTTTACTTAAATACTGTGGCAATCAATTTATGACCATATCTGTTCTAACTATACTTCTTTCATTTCATTACGTAAATAAAATAAAATAAATTATTAAAATTTCTAATGTTTATTTATTTTGTGCAAATCTTAAATACGTTTAATTATAAACGTGTGTTGTGATTTCATGCATTTTCATGTGTAGGAAAAACAACAACCAAGACACAAAGCTTACTAATAAAATTTTATAACATTTTATTAACATTATAACAAATAACACTTTGTACATTATTTACAGCGGATATCCCTATTTACTTATCACAAACTTTTATTTATACCCGTTGATGTCTTAACATTATTATTATCGAATTTTATTTTACCCTTTTACCATTAATAATTACAAAAATATATTTCACAATATTATTATCTTCAGATACATGTTTTGAGCTTAGTTTAATACACAAAATTCTATCTATTAAATTTTCTATTGACATTTATAGCCCTATAATTTCAGGTTTATATTTCTATAAAATCTTTACTTTTATGTAAAATTATACAAAAATTACAAAATTCTAATTATATTCTTTTGTTAGTATGGAATCCTACAGAATTTATTCCTTATGACAATTGGATGTTCAGTTTTATCACCGATCATATAATAATTATCAGTCGGACTATTGATCCTATTCCTAGTTTTATATAGCAATTAACGTCATCCCACACCATGTACAAATACACATTTTTTTTTATTATACATTTTAAATCATTTAACACACACAAAACAGGCACATCTCTCCTCTTAAAATATCACGTACAATATTTTGAAGATGTTTGTTCACCGCTTTAAAACTTAATTCTAAAGTTTTTTTTTCTTTATAAATTACCTCATATGATTCTCCACTTTTATAATACTGATACTTTCACTTTGGACTTATACAATTCTACTTTACTCTAGTAAACAACTATTCTTACATAACTATTATCTAGCTTCCTTTCTATCTTATGTATCATTCCTATAAAATTATCTCTCTGACGATGTATTTTCCCTGAAATCAAGATCAATGAAGATATAGATGCATTGGATCAAAATAAACAAGACTAATATCCTTTTTATAAAACTTCAACTATCATGGCAACTTTTTATTGAATTTATGCGGACGCCATAGAGGAGCGACTTTTATCTGTCTATCTGCTCTAATATTGGAAGGATCTAAAGCTAACTCTTCAGCTTGCCCATCACATCAGAAAGTTTCCAAAGAGATATGTAAAGACACTGTCCAGAATATAAACTGCTCAAGTTATAGGGCAAAGTCATCTATACTGAGGTCACTAAATTATTATGATTCCCATATTTAATTCCTTATATTTCAATGGAAAACATCCTCTTGGTTTGCCTTTGATATCAGTATTTCCAAGTCACTATCTGTTACTGTTTCTTCGGATTCATCTCACATTACATCGATAAATTCTTTGTCTACCTTGCTAATAATAATAGTAATTCATTTTAAACATAACTATACAGCTATTCTTATTGAAAAGGTCTGCCTAACATACTTCTCGTGACATTCTATCTCTATTGTTCTAAACTATTTGGATCTTTTCAATATACCATTAAAAGAATCACATAATTAATATGTTACTTATTATTAATTATTTTAAATTATTTATGGCATGCACATTTTAAAGTTTGCCTTCTCTCAAATATATGTTTGATGTTTGGATAAATGTGTACTACTAAATTCTTTTAACATCGTTTCATACCTCATCTCATTAATAGATGACCTACTAAAAAAAAAAATTTTACATTTACATATTATCAATACTAATATTAAAATTACCAACGATCTCTATCCTCTGGATGTATTTGCCAACTTCTCCATTCCAGGACTTCTAGTAGGTTTTAAAATTTTCCCATACACACATTTTATTTATTATTAATATTTCTCTCATTCCATCAGCTCATATTTTTTAAATATAACTATTATCAATTTTATGTTTATATGTTTCCCTAAGTTAACTCAAATTTCTTATCACTTTAAATACAATAAAAAAAATATTAAAATTATATTTACGATTACATCTTTGTTGGATTCCTTGAAAAATCGTTTCAGCTCGGTAAAGCTAAATAAAAAAATATACTTTA